>OX424573.1:130948196-131448061 GCA_949152435.1 Gastracanthus pulcherrimus | reverse complement strand
TATATATATATATATATATATATATATATATATATATATATATATATATATATATATATATATATATATATATATAACAATTTAATAAATCGTTCGAGCATTAAAATAATAAAAGTAATAATATTTAAAATAACGAATTACTTTTAGTAGTAAAAATTAATCCTTTAGGTATAATTAAATACAATCTCCTAAAATATTTAGAAAAACATTTCCGAAATGTTTCAATTGTCAATTATTACGGCTTTTTATGTATTATTTCCCACAGCAATCTGACATTTTTACTGCTATCAGCGCCCTCATTTATATTCCTAAATGCACTTATAGGGATTATAAAGAGTTATCTTTTTGATCCCGGATCGTCAAAAACCTGAAACTATAATTTAATATCCATTTTTGACGATTGAGTTAAAAATATTTTAAATAAAAAATTTAATATATTAAATATTTATATATCTATATATATATATATATAGATATATATATATATATATATATATATATATATATATATATATATCTATATATATATATATATATATATATATATATATATATATATATATATATATAACAATTTAATAAATCGTTCGAACATTAAAATAATAAAAGTAATATATATATATATATATATATATATATATATATATATATATATAATATATGTAAAATAAAATTTTGTTACTAACAAAATAGTACTAAAAATTATAATTATAAGCGTGCGATGCGAGCGTGCATGTTTATATCAAATGTAAATAATATAATAATTAGTAATTAGCGATAGTACTAATAATGTAAGAAAAATAATAATGATTAATTTCATATCCGTACATTAAACTTCATGTGCATACGATGAATTTCATGTGAATGTACTAAAAGCACATTTCACGTAGGTACATTAAAAATTTTACGTACATCTCACTTAAAGGAACATTCCAATGTGACGGGTTGGAAAAATCGATTTTTTTTGCATTTTTCGATAGCTTTTACCCATAGAATTGATATCCCACAGTCGGTTTGGGTGATTCCTACCTTGTTGACCAGTTACGAGGGTAGTTCAATAAGTCTTTAGAATAAAGTATAAAAACAATTTTTTTTGGGTAAATTTTTTTTTATTTTTTAACATAATCTCCTTGGAGCTCTATACACTTGGTCAATCGCTTTTTAAGTTTTTTAAATCCTTCAGAAAAGTGCGTTTTCGGAAGTTCCTCATAATAAGCACTTACAGAGGGAATGACGTCTTCGTTGTCCGTAAATCTCTGTCCACCGAGCCATTTTTTCAAGTTTGGAAATAAGAAAAAGTCACTGGGGGCTAAATCTGGTGAATACGGTGGGTGTTCGACCAATTCGAATTTTAGTTCTTCAATTTTAGCCATTGAAACGAAGCATGTGTGAACTCGGGCGTTGTCGTGATGAAAGAGAATTTTTTTTCTCGCCAAATGTGGTCGTTTTTTTTAAATTTCTTCTTTCAGCTGCTCTAATAATGATGCATAATACTCACCAATAATTGTTTTACCCTTTTCCAAGTAGTAAATAAGTATAATTCCACGTGCATCCCAAAAAACTGTAGCCATAACCTTACCAGCTGACTTTACGGTCTTTGCCTTCTTTGGAGCTGGTTCGCCTGTGGAAATCCACTGTTTGGATTGTTCCTTTGTCTCAGGAGTGTAGTGGTGTATCCATGTTTCATCCACAGTCACAAATCGACGAAAAAATTCCTCAGGATTCCGACTTATGCGCGCCAAAAGAGCCTCAGAGGCGACCACTCTATTGCGTTTATTCTCAGCTGAGAGCAAACGCGGCACCCATCTTGCCGATAGCTTTTTCATGCCTAATTTTTCATGTAGAATTGAAACAACTGCACCTATAGATATCCTTGTGGCCTCAGCTAACTCACGCACTTTTAATCTTCTATCCTTCAACACCATATCGTGGATTTTATTGATGATTTCGGGAGTAGTTGCTTCTACGGGCCTTCCTGAACGTGGTTCGTCACTTATTGATGTACTACCACGCTTAAATTCATTTACCCAGTTATAAACCGTTGCTAAGGCAGGGGCAGATGTGCCATGAACTGTGTCCAATTCATTTTTTATCTCATATGGAGTTAAACCCTTTAAATGAAAATGTTTAATTACCGCTCTGAACTCGTTTTTTTCCATTTTTCTTAACAAGCAATTTTTTTTTTCAATTGGTTATAAAAACACGTAAACTCAGAAGATGTGGACTGTGACTGCACCATATATCTAGTCGGGAGTGGTGCTGACTGAAAACAGATGATTTGGAGCGATTCGCGCGCCATCTGTTGGTCATTCTAAAGACTTATTGAACTACCCTCGTATAATGCTCCAAAAGAGAGGCTCTAACTGCGCGCGCTCCATACATACAGATATACAATAGAGGCGTCTTTTTTCACGATCATAAGTAACGGTTTCTTCAAACAACCAGTATTATTTGAGATTTCGTCGAGAAAAGAGCGGTGTTTCCAGAACTCTAATAAGTGAAAATGGATAGAAAGCAAAGCAAATCTTCTGCAAAACGGCCAAGTTATTCTGGTAAAAAGAGGAAATACCATGGGAATCAACATTCGGATGAAGTTGGTACTTATTGCACTAGTACATCAGCAAATAAATTGAGAGGGAGTCAGCATGACAGTTTTTCTGTGAGTGAAAGTGATTCTGCAACCTACTGTTTTATCCAGTTCGCTTTTGTATTTTCATCACTGCAAACCATCGTGAAATGTCAAAAATGTAATTCAGGTATTACTTTTTCGAAATATGGTCAACGAGGACTTGGTTTCAAAATTAAATTAGTCTGTCAGTGTGGAGATAGATTCATAGCTCGTGCCATATGATAAATAATACCTAGGAAGTTAACCGCCGTTCGGTGTATGTTATGCGATTGATTGACGTTCGTTTGCAAAGCATAAACTATTTTTGTGGATATATGGATATTGGCAAGAGTTTCAACATCAATTTATATTATAATATCATAAAATCCATCTCTGAAAGCGTAAACGCTGTGTACGACATTGTGATTTGTAAAGCTGTTCGAGAAGAAAAAGAGTTGAATGTAGAAGCTGGTTTTCCAGAAAACGAGCTCTCAGTTTCTGGCGATGGTTCGTGGTCCAGGAGAGGGTTTTCTTCTCTTCTAGGCATTATATCACTGATTGGAAAATATTCAGATAAAATTTTAGATCGTAAAATTGAATTTCTGTAAAGCATGATGCATGGAATGGCAAAGAAGATACAGATGAATATGATGCTTGGTACGAAACTCACGAGCCAGAATGTCAAGCAAATCACCATGGTAATGCTGGTAAGATGGAGGTAGATGGTATTATTGAAATGTTTCAGTGATCGGTAAAAAATCACGACGTAAAATATACCTATTACATCGGCGATGGAGATTCGAAATCTTTAAAAAATCTACCCGAAACTGCTCCTTACGGTGATGACTTTGTCGTGAAATTCAAGATATTTTGAAGCCAATTTATCAAGAACTGAGTTAAAAGGAACTTCTAGAGAGATGTTTAGGTTCCAACACGCAAAATAACAACGAGAGCTTCAGCGCTTGCGTTTGGCATTTGGCACCTAAACATGCTTTTGCGGCAAAAATGTTTAGAAATTGTCACCCACATTGCAGCTTGTGTGTTTAATGAAGGTCAGAAACCGATACTAAAGATCCTGGAAACCATGGGATGTGCACTTGGCCGTGTAAGCTTGAGCTTCGCCGAGGACGGCGACAACGCGCGCGTACGGCAAGCAGACCGGCGCAGCTCTTTACCTCAAAATCCGCTCGAATCGCTAGGAGAGAGGCTAGAGCTGCTGAAGACGAGCTCTATGGCCAAGAGGAAGGTACCATGTAGGTTCGGGTATTGCTGATTAGCCGAAAAGGTATGTTTTCTATGACTTTTCATCCTGAAAAACTTAAAACGCGTTTTTCTCAAAACGACATTTTTGCACCTGGCGCAGGTGATTTCTCAAAAATACCGGGCGCATTGACTTAAAATTTTAACACAATATTCAGCACTATCATGGCTATCGACCGAACCTCCAAGTTGTTGATATTTTGATTCTAACTTAAAATTCCACCTAATTTATGGTGCAAAAAAACGTCTTTTTTTTCTCTCTTTTACAAGAAACGCCGCCATTTTGTCAATTTTCAATGAAATAAAAAAGTGGAGGTTCAGACCATAGGGGCGACGACATAGATTAATAAACTTTTTCGATTTTCTGTTTCAGATCACCAGGAGAGCCAAAATCACCTGCGCCAGCAGAAAACTTTTTTTTTGCATACATGTATTTTATTTTATAATTAATAAATAAATATTTTTTACCATCAAACAATTTTTTTCCACTCTCCTTGATCTTTCTTTTAAGGGAAAAAAATATTCGTTCAATTATATGCAATAGTTCCCGAGAAAAAAATGATTGAAAATATGTTTTTTTTGTGCGTTCACATTGGAATGCCCCCTTAATTAAACTCAGAACATAATAACTACAATATTTCTTTTCTCCATTATTGAATAGTTTTTCTTTTAGATCCCGATTATATGCAATCAATTGCAATTATATTATTATGAAAGTTACAGAAATTTAATGTATAATAAAATTTTACCCTTGTAGTTCATGTTTATGAATTAATTCTATAACAAAATATTATAAAATAAATAAAATATTGATAAATTATAATTATTGCTAAAACTAGATCTATTAATTAGTTAAAAAATTGTGCAAGAGTTATTTAACAGCCAAGCGAATGAAAAAATCATAAAAAGAAAATAGTTACAAGAACAGTGTGGTTCATTGATAAGCAATAAATTGAAGGTCTATATACATTTCTGCTACTTAGAGTGATTTCTTCTTGACATAATAATCTGCAAGAGCAAACAAAGCCTAAATCCTTATACGAAAGATAACAAAAAATTGCTTTATTTATTATACATAACTAAAATTAGGTACTTATCTGATCATTAATTTGAAATTTTATGTACGCTCTCATTGGTTTGAAACATTTTCAATTTCTCTAAGTTCAAAACCGAGGATCAAAAAATATATTAACTAATAAATTAATTAACTAGCAGTACGTAAGATAAATAATTAATAAAATAATCACAATAAGATACATTACCATTTAATCAAAAAATAAAGGAAAAATATGTAATAATTTACTTATAAAACTTTAAATAACAACATAAATAAATTAAATAAATATTATAATGGTTGTTACACGTAAAAGTAATCAGAGAAAAGCTGGTGTAAGTAAGAGTAAAAAAAGCAAGCGAAAAACAAACCTTAAGAATCCGGTTGAACAAATTGAACGAAATAGCAATAATGAAAGTGACAATCAGTCCGAGCCCGAAGTTACTCTGAATAATTCTTCAAAAAATAATAATCAATCAAAAACGCTAACAGCATCGAATACAGCTGTACGTGTAATATCACAGGGAGACGAGCCGACTTTAGATATCCGTACGGCAATAAAAAATGTTCCTGAATTTAGTGGAAATCCAGACTATGTTGATGAATTTATAAGATCATGAACACGGGCAAATCAAGCAATTACTTCAAACATGCGACCATTTTTCACTGAAATGATTAGAACAAAATGCACCGGTAATGCTACCAAATATTTATCCAGGCAAAATAGTCATTTGGATTTAGACAGCCTATTCAATGATTTGAAGAAAACATTCGGGTCAAAAGATAATTATGAGCAACTTGTTGGGGAATTAGTAAGAGTTTATCAAAAACAAAAGGAAACAGTGAGGGATTATGGCATGCGAGTCAATATAACGTTAAAGAGACTAATAGACTCAATTCATAGGACGCATAATACTGATAGTGCAATAGGTGTAGAAGCAGGAGCGTCAGATACTGCGAAAAGTTGTTTCCTTGCTGGATTAAAAGATCCAGAAGTCACAAATAGAATCGAAGGGGAAAAACTAATTAATTTAGAGGATGCGATACACAAGGGTTTAATAGTAGAACAAACGATTATTTACAGGCAAGATATCAGAGCGCAAAATGATAATGAAGAAAAAAAAATAGTTCAAGATCACGAAGAAAGATTTCAGTTTCACAAACGAAAATTAAGCCCTATTAAAAAAGAACACATTAAATATCAATGTAGAATAAAATCGTTCCGAGGTAAATTTGCCAAAAGACATCACACGCGAAAGAACATCGCGATTTATTCTATGAACAAAATCAAAATAAACAGGCAAGAAAGGAAGATAACCAACAGCTACGTAACGATTTTGATCATTTAAACTCAAAAGAAACTCGACCAAACGGGGCCACGCCGAGTTTCAAAAATCAAAAGAGTCCTGTAACATACGTGTCTACTATAACGCCGAAAGATTAAAACTATTAAAATTACCAGTAATAAATTTAAATAACAAATTTATAAATAATACTAAATGATCATTTTTAATTGACACCGGTTGCTATTTAAATTTAATTAAAAGAAAAGAACTTAACACTGACATAGAGATTGATAAAAAAAAGATTTATACATTAATAGGAATTGGTACTGGTATTGTTAAAACTCTAAGAGAAATAATACTTAAATTTGAAAATTTAGAAATGAGTTTCCAGATAGTACCTGATGATTTCTCTATTCAAAATGGCGGTATTATAGGAGTAAGTTTTTTAAAAGATAAAGAAGCTCAGCTAAATTTTCGAAAATAAGGAAATGGAGAAATGAGAGTAGCATTGCCTGCTAAAAATAGGTTTTTAAAATTCACTAAAATACATAGAGCTGATATTCAATAAGTTTGAAAGATCGTTCTTGATCATACTTCTACCTATTAAAGATAATTAAAAAACATAGAGGTTATTAGAAACCATTTAAAACAATTAAAAGTCATATGATATAAGGTAAAAGTACCAGTAGTTGGCCACTGCCGAGAACTTGGCCACTGACAAGAAATATCTTAATATTTAAGCTTTTGGCATAGAATAAAACGTGAATTATCATCAAATATTGTTGTGTACATAATAAATTGTCAATACAAAAAGAACCCGAGGTTCAATAATTGATTTTAAGTTAAAAAATCAGATCTTAATTTTGCGATTTTCAGTCCGTGCGGGCATGCATGCTTTTCTTAAGTAGTAACTAAGAAAAGTTCGTTTACTAGTAAGGCGACAAAAATTTAATAAAACTTTTTTTTATGTACGAGTATCTTAAGGTTCCTACATTATTCTTATTATATTAGAAATACATAAAAAATAAAGAATATAAGATTTATATATATTTTATATTAAAATTTTATGTGTTCATGTATTGGTACTCGAAAAATACCTTGAAAATTTCCGTCCTAGTAGTTGGCCGGGTGGCCATCTACTGGGCAATCACGCAGATTACGCAACAAATCTCGGTCCTAGTTGTTGGCATATACTTGTTTGAGAATTTGCTACATCACGGTTGTTTTTTCGACTAAGGGACTTTTTGAAGCAAACAAGTAATGTAAACATTTCTTTTTTATAACAATACCTAAGTATAACTTATATTTTATATATTTGGAGTCTTATTTGTTATCATAACTTGAATAATACTATTCGCATATCTAACCTCCAACCTAACGTCAATACGCACACTGAGAGACTTGCTATTTATTTCAACAAGCAGATATAATTTATAGTATTATTTATTTAAACAGAATATGTCAAAAGTTAACTTACTAGTCCGGTAATGGTAATTACTATTTTTGTATTAAGGTATGAGTTAAGTTAAAAAATATTATGTATTTTATAATAATTATTAAGAAATAATAATATGCTTTCGTAACAAAATTATTGTAAGTTATTTATTTCCTCATTGTACCTCACAAAATAAATCTGCGCAATATTAATTTGGTCTTACTTAAAGAAAAAATGTTTGGCTAAAGCAGTGGTCAACTACTGGTACCAGTATTTTGAGACACTAGGACATGCTTGTTTTGCTGGTCCAAGTACTGGTACATTGTACCACTGAACATTTATGTCTATTTCCCTATCATTATTGATTAAAATGTCTCTTTTTTCAATTTAATTTGATAGAAAATTAAATTCCCTTCCAAATGAATGTATAACTTTTTATTGGCCGTATTAATTTTAGTGCTCTAATTTAAGAAATAAGTTCGGCTGCTACAAAGTGGCCAAGTACTGGTACATTTACCTTAGTTAAAAAATTTCAATAAACTTTAGTTGGTTTTTAATCATGAAATTCAATAATATTTAATTAAATTTAATGACCTTTAATTAACTTCATCACAAATGTAAAACTAATGGAAATCAATAGTCAAAAGTATGATCAAGAATGGTCTTTAAAATGCATAAGCAATTGTTTTTAATTATTTTCTATTAACTTTTTATAACTTTGAATGACTTTGAAATTTTATTCTTTATAACTTTCAATAAACTTTACTTGAGTTTTAATAATTAAATTCAATGACAAATACAATGACAAACCATGCGAATTTCATGAAAAACTGTGAAATTGGACTTAAATTTGGAACATGATTTTAAAAAATATTATAGAATATTTCATAAATTTTCACAGCTTTTCACAGTTTCTGAAATTTTATCACAATTTCTCACAGTTGTAATTTCCTTTATATAAATGAATCCAACGTAAAAAAATGTGAGAAAATGTGAAAAACTGTTAAAAACTGAGAAAAGCTGTGAAAAAATGTGCAAGTTTTATTAGATAGAATACGTGTTTTTTATAAGTGTGAGAAACTGTAAAAAACTATGAAATAAAGCTGTTAAACAGTGTGAAAAGATGTGCATAATTGTTTATAACTGATTTTCCAAAAGTATGTGTATTTTAAATTTTTTTCACACTTTCTCCTAGAAAACCCCATTCTGATCAGCTTACGAAGTAATTTAGAGGGCGAAATAGTGTCGAACGCCTTACTGAAATCAAACATTAGGAGTATGGTAAGCAGCTGTTTCTTGCTATTAATACCATCACGAATCTCCTCTGACAGACTCAGTAGTGCTGTTTGCGTACTATGATGCTGTCGAAAGCCAGTTTGACGTGGATCAAGGATTTTCTTGGATGATATGAACTCTGAAATCTGCTCGTGGACGATCTTTTCCAAGACCTTGGAGAGAAAACTCAATAGGGCTATTGGACGGAAGTCTGAGACGGCAGATGGAATTGCCGTCTTCTTTAGAGGCACCAGATGAGCCTTCTTCCAGGTCCCGGGAAAAACCCCACTAGACAGAGAAGAGTTGAAAATCTTAGCCAAATGATGGCCCAAAACCGGAAGAGACTTTGCGATGACATTTTGGGGTATTCCGTCTTCGCCCTTTGCCTGTGACGAGAAATGAGCAACGGCCAGAACAACGTCCGAGAAGGTAACTTCACGAAAAGTGAAGCCATCATCGCTGGCCGTCGATAAGATGTTATCTAGATTTTCGTCATGCTCCGTTTGAGAGACAGAGACCCCAGCAAAGTGGATGTTTAATTCATCCGGAGTGAAGCCATGCAGCTCCTCTTTAGCCTTTGGTAACAGTCCAAGGTGTCGAAGTTCTTTCCAGATATTTTTGTTATTATCCAGAGCGTCAAAGATTCTGCTCTGAATAAAAGCCTCTCGCATTTCAACTGTGCGCTGTTCTGCTTGAGCTGCGAGAGACTGGAACTCCTGCCACAACTTATTGTCCCGAGTCCGTTTGTAGCGCCGTCGAACAGCATCACGCTGACTATAAAGTTCTTTCAGCTCGACATCCACCCAAGGAGGGAGACATTTCTTCTTCAGTGTGAACTGTTTCAGAGGGGCAAGTTCGTCGATGATCGCCAAGATGTTGTGGGTAAGATGTTCTAACTTACTATCAACATTCTTATCTGGGCAACTGATGGGCGACCAATCACAAGCAGTAAGGAGGGATAGAAGTTCCTCCTGCCTAATAGCTCGCAGGTGTTTTTGTTGTCTCTCACTTAGATTATTGCTCTCTTGTATACCTCGACGTATCAGGTGAGCTGCAGACCAGGCTTCAAAGGTTGCAAAACTCCTGGTGGAGATATATATGTGGTGTTAGAAAGGATGAGCATGTCTCTCCCTACAGGAGGAAACTGGGCTGGTTGACTGTGGAGATAAGAAGGGAGTATTTTGCGGCGGTAATGCTTTATAAAGCAGTTGTCATGGGACAGCCTCCGTACCTTGCGGCCCTTTTTGAACAAAATCAGTCTAGAACCTCAGGTAGGGATCCCAAGGAAATAAAAATTCCAGGGTCGCGTACTGATGTTGGCCTGTACTCCTTCAGAGCCCAAGGTGCTCGCCTCTGGAATTCGCTCCCCCGCGCTAATAGGCATCTTCCGTCTCTAAATAAATTTAAAACGGCAATACGTCGGCATATTATTGAAACCTACGACGAAGGAAATGTGTTCTGTGATAAAAATTAACTGTGTTATACTGCTAAGTAATTAATTAATTAAGGTATATTGTGACGTGATAGTTAAGACTACTGACATAAACTGTGCATTTATAATAAGCCTATGTGATGAAATCTAACGATGAATCTGTGATATGGATACAAATTTAATTTAATGTATCGCAACTATGTATATTTGATGTATATTTTTGACTTGTGCAAAATAAATCTTAATCTATCTATCTATCTATCTCACAATTCTTTCACAGTATTTCACAGTTTTTCACAGCTATTATTTCCACTAGGGTAGAATAAATAAATTATGCATGCATCTGTTACGTCCGGGTTGCCATACAGCGCTTTAAATAAACGGTAAACGAGCCCAATTTCAGATACTTGTCGGCCAGGGCCACTCTACCTGCGGAAGGGCGGCGAACAAGCGTAGGTGCGTGAAAACAACAATCAGCGGGGATAGGCGGAAGCGCAAGTGCACAGTTATAAAAACATAATGGCTTCTCGTGGTTTACCTTTATGACGACATCCGTACAGTTTACCCTCGGTCAGCGGGCGGTGGCGCTTGGCTCCGTGTGATGCTTCCTCCGCTTGGTTCTCTCGTGCTGACTGGAGCGCAAGGGGAATTAGGTCGTTGCGGGAACTTTAAATGACGTTGCCGAGAATGAGTCGTATAATGTGTTGAAACTTCTATTTCTTGGATTAAATACTTATTTTACAGAATACAAATCTCAATCTGAGTTATGAATACAATTGCGATACTCTTTAGTCGACTTTACAGCTCGGTGTTGCCGGGCAGAGGTTCGTCCTCTGGAGGAGACTTGATCAGGACAGATGCCCGCTTGGTTGCCTGGTCAGCTTATAAAGGCTGATTTCTGGGCTGGATGACGCGGCAAGGACGCTTCTAGAAGGTTCTAAGGGAGTGGTTAGTGGATGATATTTGTGGAGGGCGGTGTAAGTGAGATTGCTTCTTAAATGTGTATATTGATATTCGTGTAGGCTTGGGTTAGGAGATGCACATGGAGGCGGAGGAAACTAGTGCTGTGTGTACGGAGGGAGTGGAGTTTTATTTCTTTTCCGGGAAAACGTATTTTTGGGTTGACTGCTTCCATTGTCCTTTTTGCGGCAGTTGGTCCTGTAATGTTTTTCCATCAGCATGGCTGCGGCTACCCGGGGGTTGCGTGGAAAGAGTCGTTGTTCCCCGTGTTGTGTATTGGCGCCGATGGTCGCAGTGATCTGGCCGACTTGATGGAGTGCGTAAGTGGTCGATCAGTTGTCTGGTTAACCGGTGTGTTCCTGTTGGTTGGCATATTAGGGTGCATGTTTAGCGGCAGATGGTATCTGTGCGCGTGGTAACGCTGTGTGTGGTAATGGCTAATGCTGAGGTGTGCTGCGTGTTTGTTCGTGGTGTTGTAGCTTGCCGACGATAGGTGGCAGGATGCAACACATCTTTCAATTTAAATTAATTGTTAATATATTTTAAGGTAAAAATGAGTCACTCTTCATATATTACTTATTTTTTTCGGTAAATTTGAATATTTTATCAAAATATAATGGAAAAAATTAAAAAGAAATTTTGTATGGTTCTTAGGTCTATTTGATTTGCCATACTAGAACGGACGCTTTATATTATATTTTATATATTTTTTCACTAAAAATTCCGCTCACTAAAGAGACTTTAATAATGTCAAATATGCCGTAAAAAATATTTTCTATTTGTCAATGCTTCTTAAGTAACTTAAAGTTCCTATTTTATACACGTGATTGCGTTTGTATATGCCTCGTCACCTATCGGTGAAAAATTGAAACTATATTTTTTTTCACGAAATTACTAAATTTAATAGAACGTAAGGAAGCATAATAAAACATAAAAATACGTAAAAGTATAGAAGTTTTTCCTGCGATGGGGGGGGGGGGGGGGGGGCGACGCTGCCGGGCGAGTTATTTCTGGAGTAGGTGATAATAAATAATAAATAATGAATAATAATACAATGTTAGGTATGCCACATGAGATATTTTGGTTTACATGATTGTTTACAACGAGTACATATTATTTTGCTATGTTCACACGTGGGCATACTGTCGTTTTTGAGTCTTTTTATCCAATTGAGCATATTTAGAATTAGTTTATCGTTAATGCGGGTATCGTGTGAAAATATTGTATAAAACATAGCAAGAGAGTACCCGCGAGACATATAGAACTGAAAATTAATGCAATAACGGCCGTAGACGTCAAAATCGATACTCCGCAACTTTTGGATATTCCAGTCGTAGACACGGCAATTTCTTCTAAGTCTACCGACGTGATGCGAGACGGATGTTGGTAGTCCGTAATTGTCGAAGAACACGCCATATCCACTGGAATCGACGTAGATCGCAATCCAATGCGAGTCTGGCTTAGAGGATTCATCTGTTTTAATTACAAGGGCACAGGCCCTCTCCCAGGTAAATGGTGTCTGATCCACGGGAAAAAATCCGACTGTCCGAGCTGGAACGTGATTGAGTACTCGAAGTATCTGAAGAGAGTCCATTGTCGATATTGTCGTAGGTATTTTCTTCTACTGTCGAGACATCCTCACTACTACTCGTATGTTGGGTGGAGGGGTAAGACCTACACATAGTGTTCGTCGAAGATGTATCAAATTTTTTAATGTTTTCACAAAGTTCCTTAGTTTTTTGTTCCTGTTTTTTCTAGTTATCTGGTACGTGCTGCGAGACGGTGTCTGCCGGTACATACATTATTTTCATTATCCACAATCGTAGCTTGTAGACATAACTTAGAGCACAAGTAAAGTATTCGCGTTTTCTACCGTGGTAAAAGCAGAAATGTTCGATTATACGTGGTAGATTTTTAAATGACGGGCATTTGAACTCTTCTAAATTGATGACTTGTCGAGAGAGGACTCGTTCGAGCAATTGTTGTTTTTGTACACCGCGTACGTAGATGCGTATAGCGTTTCGGGCGACGTCACGTAGCGCGTTATATACGTCCTCCAGATCTACCTGTAGCCAAGACCCCTTTTGCTAGATCCGCGTAATTGTATGGGGGTTTTATAATGCAATGCGAGATAAAGTTACGGTCAACTCCGAGAACCGCAATCTCTTTGGGTAAAAACTCTCCACGTCTGTCGTGGAAGGCTTGTATGTCTATCACGTAGTCGAGTTTCTCCATGACTGTGATGTGTAAAAGCGTGTTTTGAACTCCTCGACCGCTACCTAAAATGATTCTACAGATTTACTCTCTCCGCGTTTCTCGGTAGGGGGTTTACGAGTTAAAGTCTACGACAACTTGGCACGCAGCATCTATTTCTAGCACGTTGTCAAACTCGGCATAGAGTATATAGTTTATAGTTTTGGTAAGTGGTTTATCAAAGCGAACTTCGATTCTAATCGTATCGTTTTTAACAAGATTCCAATGCCCCGCAAAGTGAGCCGACATATCTGGTGTAAGATCAAATGCAAAAAGACAGTAGCCATTGGGAAAGGCATTTCGATCAATGTCGTTTCCTTCGCTCGTATAGTGTATGCCTGTGCCAGAGTATAAAGTATGATATGCTTCGACAAACTGAGGCGATGCCCTGTTAAAATTTGGTTATAAAGTTTTGCTAGGTATTTGTGTACCATCGACGTACAAAGATAAAAAATGTATTGAATAATTTTGGAAATTAAATGGGTTTAGTTTTCGGTCTCCGTTAAAAGCTTTGTTATTTACAAACCCTATTATGACTCTTTTAGGTAACTGCCCGAGAATAACATTTTCTAAACAATCGCCGAGAATACCGCTGTTCATGGTAAACGATTTGACTTCAACACAGGTAAGTGAATGCTTGGCTGTAGCTGAGGCGAGCATTTTTGCATGAGCTATTAACACTGCGGGATTGATCTTAACGCGTCGTACTAACAAAGTGGGTTCGCTAATGTGTACAGAATAATTCGCTGTAGTAGCATCCATGAGACAAAATGCATCTTTCGACCGCACGAGTCTCAAACGCATTTTGACGCCATTTAAAATAAATCTATCTTGATTGTTTATATCAGTATGCAGGTAGCCCAGAAGGTCTAGCGATTTTGCCGTTGAAAGATATTTTTGTCTTCTTATGAGTCCTTCATTCTTTGTAGACCTGCGTAGCTCGTCCATCTCACCAGCGACATCGTTTACCCAGAGAGAAGTCGTAAGATGTGAGTCTTTTGCTGCGGGGCCATAATTCAAAAGAGTTTCGAGGTATGCTCTGTATGGGTAGGCATTATTGGTTGGTAGACGTTCACTTGGTTGAAGATCGAAAAAATTGTTCACTGGCGCTACAAGTCCATCATCCTTCTCGTTGTATGATGTAATTTGCACATTCAGTTTTAGCATTGTGTGAGCGAAATCCAAACAGTCTTCGTTTTGTGAATTTACGCAAAACTCTATTGGACTCTCGTCGCTCAAAGACGACACGGGTTTGTAAGATACCCATGGGCTCGATTCTATAGCTGTTTGCATTAGAGGTAGAGCAAATAAGTCGAGCTTGGATTTGAGACACGCTTCTGAATGGCTGTAAAAAATACATTTTTTAATTTTTATCAAAAATATCAATCACTTTAGCTTTTGTTTGCACGACGAAACTGCGCGAGTCGTTTATGCAGCAGTGGTTTATACCCAGACCCTTCCATCACTTTGGTTAATTTTTCAGTTGCTTTACGTTTCAAATTACGTCCCGACTGATTTAAATGATTTTTAAACGATTCTTTGAATGTCAAATTATTTTCATCCACATCTTCGAAAACATTAACATCAGTTCTCAAAACTTATTTACCGACAGCTTGGGCTCCTTTAGCCCGGAAGGGTAAAGCGCTACGTAAAATTCCCGAGAACCATGACCCCAAACCGTGGCCCCGCATCCATGGAGAGCCGATGTAGACGTTGCTGATCCCGCGACCTCCTCGACCTGTTTGGTAATATATGTCGTAAACACTCATTTTCGAAATACTATAATACTCTTTCTTAAAATGTAGTGCTACCGTCAGCGTCCCAAACTCGAATGGTATGGGTTTCTCAAACTGATCTCTTATATCGATATCGATAGTGTGAAATCCGTTGGTGAGAATAGGCACATAATTTACTGATGCAAATCTCTTGACTATTGTCCTGCCAAAATTGAATTGTTTTGCATCGATATTAACTATAAGAAGCAGAGGCGCATGATATCTCCGACGATGCTTGGTTCACACAAATTTGAGTAAATAAAAAGTTGATCTGGACTCGCTCTCGCAAGACTTGCAGGTTGGTTTCCTACAAATCATAATTGATAATTATCTACTTTTTCTTTTCCGACTGAGGGTAACACTCCTTCCTCAAATCAAAGAATACGTTTTACCGCGTCGGTTAATACTGGTGAATTACACATTTTTACGCCGCCGTCATTTTTCACAAGAAAACCGATGCTCACGAATCCGTCTTTATCATTATAAAATAATTTTTGACAAATATCTTTATAATGAGAAAACATTAACGTGTCGTTTATTGCTGCAACGAGTTTGTGTATAGCATCGTATGTTCCGTATTGAAAGAAGTATTCTTGAGATTTTGTATGTGAGTTTACCAGTAGACAATCTTCTCGTCGTAAATGAAGTGTAGTTCTAACGTTCTACTACAGAGGCTTTGACGTCAGGATTGCGCGCAACTCGAAATTTTATGTCATATTATTTGAGAAAGTTTTGTAATGTTTTCCCAACAAATTCCTTGCCATGGTCGGTCTGCAGCATTTATGGAAAATGGTTTTTATTGTTGACGAGAACTTTTTTGAAAGCCTTAGTCACTTCCAGAGTAGTCTTATCGCGGAGAGGTTGTATAAATACAAACTTACTCTAAACATCGATTACGACTAACAAGTAAGAATAACAATCGTTGTAATTTTTCAGAGAAGTTAGCTGTATGAGATCGGCTTCCCAAAGTTTATCTATAGCGTCGACATCATAGTATAATCGGGGAAATTTACGACGGATAGTTTTATGTAAAATATATGTATACTGTTTTGTCAGCCACTTTTTAATTTTTGAGGAGGGAATTTTATTTTTGTTTACTCTGATTAAATTTTGCGCTTCCGAGAATCCTGCCTCACACTGCGGATCAAAATATTGCTTCTCCAAGAGATTCATTTCACATGTTTATCCAATCTTATTTTTTAGACATTGGGGTCGATGATCTCAAACTATGTTTTTTTTTCTTGATTCGTTCGGCACTATCGTTGGGCTGTTATTTGGTAAAATTGTATTGCACAAGGACTAAGATAAAGGTTCACTTCTATTTCTGAGACGCGGTGTACTGTCGTTAAAATCGTCGTTATCAAAAGTATTTTGTTCATACAATATTTTTCGTGTTGGTGGAGCAGTGCCTAGACTCCACAACTCGGGGTTTCCAACAAATTCTTTAGGTGTAGATGTTGTACGAAGTAAGTGTGCAAACTCTTTTCTACCAACTGCCTTGATGTGTCTTCTATGACGCGCGGCATCGTTTATTAAATCGACAATGTTTGAGTCTATCATTTTTTCACCATTTATGTACACAGTGCCGTTATGGGTCCAGCTAATGCGGTCTTTATTAGCTTTCAAATGGTTTATTAATAATCGAGCTTTCTTTTGATAAAGTTTCGGTAGGCTTTCGATGATAAAATCGTTTTGCATACCATTTGACTTGCTGTATTGTTTTTATTCACTTTTCGACAAAGAAGGCTTACGTTTTTCTTCTACAAAAAATATGTATCTTCTTAGTACACTCAAACAATCTTTCAATCTTTCTTGTTCGTTTATATATGTATTCGAATCGAGAATTTTTTTCATCTCATCGTCCAAACGTGTTAAATTATCGCCGACCGTTTGACTGGATTCGAGAGCAGCAGCAGCAAGCGCTGCATACACAACAGCACCTTCCGGCGTAGCAGCAGTGTAAGATCCACTGGTAATTGTAGCAGAGTCCAACGGTTTTACGTTTTCTCTCTGTATTCTCTCCAAATGTTCTTTAGGTATTAATACCATTTTCTTTATTCTAGACATGTTTTAACTGGAAATTTTCAAATAATTGTAGACAATATCCCATCTAATAAAGATTGGAGTAAAAACGGTAAAAAACTGCCGCCTTTTTGAACAATTACCCATTTCTTACTTTTCCATGAATTTTTGCGTATGCTTTTTGTAGCTGCATTTCTCAAAATATTTTTATGTTTTTTTAATTTTCTTTTTTGATGTTTTTTTAAAGATACAACACTGCGAAGTACATTTAACGCGCACTCACAAATATATTTTATCTGTTTTTAATCAGCAGATTTCAATAACGCGACTCGTTGATCCTTGTCAGAGTGTCTGAGGGCTTCCAAGAGGGCAAGGTATTTTTTCTCAAAAGGTGTAGTCTTTTTGCCCGACTGTAGACGTCGACTCCGAGAACGCCGACGACGGTCTCCGTCAGATACAACCTCGTTCATAGTTTACTTGAATCTGAAGATTTTGACTGCACCCTGTATTTTACTAAATTTAAACTGTATTCGCATAAGCGTTGTGAGCATACTTTGGTAGATAAACGTACTGATGCTCGTCGTCGGGAAATGTACTCGTTCGAAATCTAAATTCGTTCATCGTATTCTGCTTGCAATCATGAGATAACCAAATGGTTTAGCTGTAGCATCTTGATATGCTTCTTGTAAAAATTTAGGGTCTTCGGAGCACACTTGTCTCGCTAAATGGTGTATTTGTGCTCGATCTCGTGGATTTTTAAATAAAACTATATAAAGTGCGTTGAAGCTAATGTCTCTCGGGTAAGTTTCTTTGTAAAATAAATTTTTAGTGATAAACATCACACTTATATTTTTATGGTGATTTTCTATTGTAAATAAATCGCGCATTAAATCATGGATGATTACGAGTTTTTTCAAATGAGTGTCGCCCGAGTAGTCCTCTGGTTTCGGCAATCCCTCGCAAAACTCGATTTGTTTACCATTTTTCATGTAATTTTTCGATTTGTACCCTTTTTGACACTCGGCGTAATAAAACAATATTCGATCGAACGTAACGTCAGCCACTTGATCGAGAAAACTTAAAAACTTTCTCATATAACACGACGTTCTGCTCGATGTAGGCCCGCATATTAAACTCGTCCACAGATGAACCCATCGTGTGTCCATGGTTACAACGTTTATAGTATACTAATTTATTGAAAAGCCTGCATGTTTTTAAAACCATTTTGAATTAATGTTATAATCACGGGGCGGCGGCGGTGGTGCGGTGGTATAGCTGACGAGCCGGAGAGAACGAGGGCTAAAAGAGACGCCTGCCGGTAGCCTTACCCCGTCATACATACTGCTAGTCTCTCCGCTGATTGCTCCTAGCCACGAGACGGCGCGCCCCCCTCCACCTCATATCCACGCGCCAGCAAGACCTCCAACCACGCCGCTGCATAGATCTATTGGTGGGGGGCCGGACCCAAGCACAGGTCTGTTAGCGATTAAGGCTGTATACTATAAATAAGCAGCCTCTTCAGGCCCAAATATGGTGATCGTTCGCGGTTGACGCTCTACCCTCAAACTAATTTTAAGAGAGGGGTAAATATTTTGAATCTTTAAAAGGCCAGAGTCATACCCTTCTAAGACAAGTGTACACGTTCTGAAAATCATGAAAGACGTCCGGCAGCCAGTTACTGGTCGATCGTGAAAAAGACTGCGGTGTTCTCGCATTAAATTTTAAAATGGATTCTGTTTCGTTATTAAATATCGGATACCGTGATATGTTTTTTCTCATGGAAACAGTGAAATGTATGCGCATTTCATGTTTTAATACACCATCGTCTTTTTTCATACAATTGGTTGAAGAAGACGAAGCCCACGAAAACTCGAGTCTGATATGTTTGATTTTTACTGTGTGGCCCCGTTGTATTATTATTATAAGGAAACATAACTCTTACAAGTGCAGCAAATAGATCAAGTACTTACGAAAAAAATAATGTTGAACGATTTGCAGGTGTGTTTATAAATTTTTAAATTAAAATTTTAAAATATTCGCAACTAATTTAAAATAATTTTTTAGCCAAAAATGATGATAACCGTTTTAGCAAACGGAAAATGGATACGTTGTATTACGCAAGTTAATCCTCGACACTGCAAACTGATGGATACCGGGGAAACTTTTACTCTGATAAAAACAAACGAGGCAAATGGTATTTTAGAACTAGAACTTTCTTTTCTTAAATTACCACCAAGAGCGATTTTATGTAGTTTGGGAAATATTATACCAATATCTCCAAATGGACATCGATGGAGCAAAACAGCGTACGATATTTTTTATCATGTAACACAAACCTACGAACTTCGTGGATATTTTATTAAACAGGGTCTACTTCGTGTCGGTAAAACAGTAGCCGCTATGCATGTAAATACCATGTTGATTGCGTTCGATGCGGCAGTTGTCGATGTTATAGGCCTGCACCACCCTACATGGCATCATGACAAACCATTTTAAAAAGTATTATATTATCTTAAGTTTGACAAATTGTACAAAGTTTATGTTATACTATTTATAATAATAGGAAAAACTCTATTGTTAATTAACCCTCAAATTGTAAAATAAAAATTGTACTTTAAATAAATTATACTAAAATATATGTTTTAAACGTTAAATTTTTCATAAACAAACCTTTTCATAAATATATAACTGAAAATAAGGTAAATTTGAAATAAATCGTGTTTCTATACAATTTAGCACATTTTTTATTAATACACAAAATTGATATATTTGTTCGAATATAAGATAGTTTTACAAAAATTTTCAATATCGATGCATACATTTTTACATATTTAGTATTATAAAATTTATTATTTTTTCACACACACAACAATAATATTTACATACAAATTATTCAAACATTACATACCCTGAATAGGTATATAGTTTTTGAACTTTCTTCCAGTCATATTATGAGGACAGTGTGGATCGTTTGTAACGCAATAACGATTGTCACGTCCTTTTATATTTGAAAGCCCAAAGAAAATATGTGCTATTCTGTTTGATTCAATGGCATTTATAATATCGCAAATAAATACATCTCGGTACAATCGTCTTTCCCACACCTACACAGTCCCATCAACTCTACTGCATGTCCATCTATCGCAATAATATTGTTTACGTCGTACACAAATACTCCTTCTATGTCACCATCGCCGTGACGTCACGTCTGTCAGGAAAAAACGCCACCTATCTACTACATATAAAAACGTGAAATGTAAAAAAAATTTAAAAATGTTCGAAATCCAACAGTTTTTTACAGTTCGTTACGTTCGTTTACATTTTCTTAAACTTTCTTACGTTTTCTTACGTTTTTTTACGTTTTCTTACGTTTTCTTACGTTTTCTTGCGTTTTCTTACGTTTTCTTACGTTTTCTTACGTTTTCTTACTTTTTTCATTCTCACTAGGCTCCGCAAGGTTTTGAGAGCCAATATGATTGAATAAGCGTTTTCAAGGTTTTATTATGTTCAAAGTACTCGTATATATAGTTAATGATACGAATGTGGGAATTTGTATATAAAAATTTTTGAGCTTCTTTTTTTAATTCATATTTCAGAATAAATTCTTTTGCTTCCTCACAGAGGAAGCTTTTTGATAGTAAAAAAAAGTTTTGCTAAAAACATTTTAGAAATATGTTTTGAGACTTAAGAAATCAAAATACACTATTTTTAGAAAGTGTCTGTATGTATATGTGTGTGTGTATGTGCACGCGTGTGTGTGTGCGTGTGTGTGTATGGATGTCTACCAGCATAACTCTGCATACATACGGTGAAACTTAATGTTTCACGGTTCATTATTATTGTTCTTCTTAAAGCAAGGCGGCACAATACATTTTTATTTGGTTTTTTGATACTATTCTGTTTCTTTAGCGGTTTTTCGATTTTTGAGTTTTAGTTTTTCGGATTTTCTAATACCTTAGAAATAATATCATCGATCCAATAAGGATACATTTGAAGGAGCATAAAATTACCTATCTTTTCAAACGGTTATATCTGTAAAATATAAGATGGAAAATTTTTGAAAACAATTGAAATGATAAGGAATATTTAGAATAATATCCTGTAAAATTTTTGAAGCTTCATATTTTTCTTTTGTTGAGAAAAAAATATTTTGGATAAAGAAATTGCTTTTTTTCCTGACGCGATATCTAAAACTTTGCAAAAAGTTATGTTTTTATTAATTTTTTTTGATCGTTTATATCTCGAGAACGGCGTGGTCATTTTTTATCAAAAAGGGCTAATTTATTTCCTTTTTAAATGAAGATTCAAAATTGCAAATTTCAAGATTCATCGACTTGTTTTTGTTTTATAGTAATTATTTTATTTTTTGATTTTTGAGTTTTAGTTTTTCGAGTTTTTTTCAATGTTTTATGATTAATTTAGTGTAAATGCATTTAAAAAAGTATAAAAAACCTATATTCTACAACTGAAAAATTTAGTTTAAAAAATTTAAAAACGTTAAATGTTAAGAAAATAGTAATATTTTATTTATTAATTTATATACTGAGGGTTGGCGAGATATGTGAGCAGGAGGATTTCTGTTTTTTTTATAATTTTTCCATTGATATTTTGAAATATTTATTGAAAAAGTATTTTAAGATAAATTAAATAATGTATATCAATATTTTTTGTTTTATTTTTTATAAATATAGGTAAAAATCATACGTATGAATGATATAATTATGTGATTTTAGGTGTCGTTGAATTCAAATTCAATGTGAAAATTATTAATTTAAAAAAATAATGTTACCGAAAACTGCTTAAAACAGATTTAATTTATATACAAGTGTTAATTAAAATATAAATGTAAAATAAAAATTAGATTATGGCTACAGCTAGTTTAATTAAATATTCTGAATTAAACCATCAATGATAAACCAGCACACAGTTTTGAGAACCGAATTAAAAAGAGATATAGCAATTTAAAATTTATTTATTAGAACAAAAATTTTCATATTAGAACAATTAATTTAGTTTGAGGAAGCTAAGTGGCAATGGTTTGGCAGCAGTTTTTTAAATGTTATACTACAACAAATTTTACTTACTTTCAGAAAGATTCCGCACTTAAAAAGTGACGCAACAATTTTAAGAAATTTGGTGTTCTGAAAGTAAGAAATCTCCAAAGTTTCTTAAAACAAGAAGACTTTTTCCCTGAATTTAAGTAAATTTTAATACTGAAAAATATGTAGATTTTGTTTTCTGAAATTCACAACACATTTGTTCTTAACTTAACTAAAAGTTGTTTCTTGTATGAAGTAATATTTTATTCTTAATTTTAGTACATTATTTTCCCTATTTTCAGTAACGTTCTTATAAAGATTTTATGACAAATTTGAAGTTATAACATCAATTTGTACTAATACATAAAGCAGATATTTCCTTAATATGTAATTTGCATAGAATAGTAATAAGTATTAAAAAGAATCAGTTTCACTCAGATGATATTTTTATCTGAATAAGCATATTTAATTCACACAATCAGTTTCTCAAAAAATTCACGGATTATTATAAAAAAAAATATATCAAGAATATACACATAAGTAAAGCTACCGATGGCTCATGTAGGATTCAAATGTATGTTTCTCTTTAATAACAAGATACAAAATCATTCAATAAAAGTATCCATTCACATAAACAAATTAAATACAAACGCGTAATGGAAGTTGCATTTCTTGAGTGTTGGAAAGTTAAAGTAAGGTTTCTTTGGATATGTATGTGGGTGATTCTGAGCATAACGTACAATTGGATGTCCCAGATAAATAACAAAAAATAAATTCTTTACTTAAGTTATAGAAAATTAAACATTTAATGATTTTGAAGAACTGGTCTTTTTTTAATTAATTTTGGTTTTATTTTTTACAAAAATTGCGTTGAAAGGGTCTAAAAGTGCAAGTTTTGCTTATCTCCAGCATAGTTTGCACGTACAAAATTAAATTTATTTTATTCTTATGTTACAATATTTTACTGTTTCTAGTGGGATATTAATCTTTTCCAAACAGTTATTAAGGGTGTAGTCTAGTTGGTCACTTTTGAAAAATCGATTTTTTTTACAGTTTTCGAATGTATATGTATCTAAGAATATTGTATTCAATTTGTATGAAGATCCGAGCAGTATAAGTGTATTTTTTTAACCCAAACATTACTACCTGACCGCGCGTACCTGTGCGCTCAGCGCACTCACCCAACCCATCTGCTTTAATCCCCTCTTTCGTGCCTTTTCTATTCATTCAAGCAGTTGTTTCTATAATTCATACGATTCCCTGTATTCTATTGTAAATTTAGTTTCTCTTGTGCTGATTTATAAGCGTATGCCTGTAAGTTCTCGAGACAAAAACGAAGCTTAAGGGGCTAGTCTAGTTTCTCACTTTCAAAAAATCGTTTTTTTTTTGCCTAATTCGATAGTATACTATTCGGAGAACAAGTTCCCAAAATTTTATAATCGTATCATAAATATTTTTGAAATGGGAGGGGATTTAGTCGGAGCTGACCGTCGGCGCGCGGCGACGGGGCGGAGCGCCGAGCAGCTGTGGTCATTGTTGTGCTCCGAGGTCATCATAAATCGAGTCCCCATTGTACAGCGGGCCAGGCAACTACCTGGATGGCTTCCCAAACAAGTAATTTAAGCTATACATTCGTTCGAAACCGTTACAAGAAGACGTAGGTAGAGAAATCATACGAACCCCATTGTACAGCGGGCCAGGCAACTACCTGGATGGTTTCCCAAACAAGTTATTTAAGCTATACATTCGTTCGAAACCGTTACAAGAAGACGTAGGTAGAGAAATCATACGAACGCCGGCGCGCACGAAACGTCCGCTTTAGTTCAGTTTGAGCAGAGGTCTAGAGCGCATCACAGCTAAGTAAAGTGAAAATGAGTGAGAAAAGTCCTTAAGACAATCAAAAAGGCACGAAAGAGGACCCAGTGCGCAGATCTTCGAGTAGGAAGAGAACTTTCCATTGGAATCGGCACACACTGGAGCAGTCAACGGCGAATACAAGTGCTACAGCGAAGCATCCACTCGGCTATCGTATCTTTGAATTTTTCTCCGTCTTTACTGCAATTAGCAACATAGTACTTTGCAAGAATTGCAAAACAAATGTAAAATTCGAAGAAGCGAGTCCGGCAGGATTAGGTTTTAAAATTGCTGTCTCGTATCAGTGTGGCGTTTCTTACATCGAATCTGGTCCGAAGAGTGGACAAGCCTATGATATTAATCGACGTGCAGTGCTTGTGATGCAGCTTTTAGGGATTGGAAGAGAAGGTCTGAGAAGGTCTTTGCATTAAAAATAGTGTGCAAGAAGAAAAAGAAAAAACGCTTGAAGAAGAAGATTCCGATACGAATTTAACAGTTTCCGGAGATGGTACGTGGAAAAAACGGGGACATACTTCACGATATGGCGTGACGACTCTCGCAGGAAAATATAGCAAGAAAATCATCGATAGATCAGTGAAATCGAGTTATTGTAAAGCGAATGAGTACTGGACAAAAAAACAAGAGGAAGATCCAGAAGCATATGAAGAATGGCTCTCAAGTGATCATGATTGCCTATCTAATCATGCCGGATCGGCTGCGAAAATGGAAGTCGACGGCATAAAAGAAATGTTCGACCGCTCACTCGAAATATATAATGTGAAGTATACACGCTACATCGGTGACGGAGACAGTGCTACTTTTAAAGGTATTTTAGATATGAATCCTTATGATACTCCTGTTGAAAAGCTAGAATGCTATCTACACGTCAAGAAAAGAATGGGTACATGATGCCGAAATGAAAAAAAGAAAGTGAAAGGTTTAGGAGGAAGGAGTAAAGATACAGTAAAATTAACTGACAAAATCAAAAATAAACTCCAAAAATATTATGGTTTAGCGATAATAAGGCATCAAGATAATGTAGAGGAAATGCATAAGGAAATTTGGGCTACTTATTTCAATATGGGCTCTACTGACAAGAATTCACATCAAAACTGCCCGGTCGGCGCGGATAGCTGGTGCGCGTATCGCTGAGCGGAAGATGAAGGACTCAATATGAGAAAATTCAAGCACGATTATCTGCCATTAGATCCACAAATTTAAAAGTTTTGCATCCAATTTATACGGATTTGTCAAGAATGGAATCGCTATACAGATGCGAAGGGAGCAACACACAAAATAATAATGAAAGTAATAACGGCTTGCTATGGCATTTTGCTCCAAAACATCTTCACAGCAGCCTAAAAACCATACAATTGGCCAATTTTTTTGCAACGGGGATCTTTAATGATAGCATGAAGTCCATATTAAGAATATTCCGCACTATGGGCATAACTGTTGGCCGCTACGCACTAGAATACGCCAACAGTCGCGACATGGCATGTATACAGCTGGCCGAAAAAAGGCACGAGAAGACTTCAAAGGAGGCTCGGACAGCTCGTAGGAAAGCTGCAGCTGATGAACAGCACTTTTTCTAGCAAGAGGAAGGTGAATTGTATGGCTCTGGAATCGCAGAATAACTGTAAGTATTAAAAATGAAATTTTATAACCGAAAAATCAGTTGTCAAAACTTTAAACGCGTCTTTCTCAAAACTGCATTTTTAAAAACGGCTGCAGCTCTAGCTCAAAGAAAAATTAATGAATTGATTTGAAATTTTGCACGAATATTCGTAACATGTTTTTACTTACCATGAACTAGGATGCTTTTGATATTTCAAAAAATACAAATTTGTCGAGCAAAAAATGAGCGATTTTTTTCGAAACGCTGCAATTTTTTTAATTTTCCAATATTTTCAAAAGATCCTAGTTTATGGTATGGAGAAAGTCATCTAGTTTAATGTGAAAGAAAGATTTTTCAGATAGTGTCATTGTGAGGACCTCTACAACTGCAGCCGATTTACAACTTCATTTTTGGATGACTCGACGTCGGAGCGTATAACTCGGCTTACAGTCGATATTTTTTCATGAAATTTTGTGTATAAATTGTCAATAATATCTGAATATATCCTCAAAATTTTAAAATATTTGACCGCATTGTTTTTTTTATGAGTCCCGAAATACCACCTCCATTTTCCGTCCGAGAAACTAGACTAGTCCCTTAAAACTGCTCTGCTGCTATTTCAACAGCAGTTTATGCTCAGACTTCGTGCGAGCAGTATCAAAACGTTACCATTATGGCTAAAGATACAGGTAAGAATCCGAATAGAAGTAAGAAACGGAAATTCGCTGGCAATAGATTTACCGGTAAACAAAATCCAACCGAATCAACAAGCAAAGCTGCGGAAATTTGCAAAACTCAGATTATTCGTGTTTCGATGTAGAAGTCGATCCAATGTCTGGGTACGTTATTATTAATTTTCTCAGTGTTTTTTCAATGCTGTCATCATTTTTTATGTGTAAAGATTGCCACGGAGATATTTCGTTTACTAAATTCGGAGTGCGAGGACTAGGATTCAAATTGTGTTTAACGTGTGGCTGTGGAAAACGATACATCGATTCGTGTCCGCGTGTTGGAGTGGGTTATGAAGTTAATCGTCGCATAGTGTTTGTAATGCGATTAATTGGAGTTGGATTAGCAGGCATTAATAAATTTTGTGATCTGATTATCAAAACTGCGTATTACGATATTCTTAATGATATTACCACCGCAGTGAACAGTATTTTTGACGCAGTGACGCGCAAAGCTGTTACCGAGGAGCAAGAAAAGCAAAGGAGTATAGGACTTCCCGAGGATGTGTTAACTGTTTCGGGCGACGGCTCTTGGGCGAAATCTTTGATAGGGATAATTTCTCTTATCCTTAATTTCACTGAAAAAATTGTGGACGTGACTATACGCTCAAGTGTTTGCAAAGCGTGCGATAAGTGGAAAGGCAGAGAAGATGAGCCTGAGTATGCTGTCTGGGCCGAAGAACACAAAAAGATTTGTAATATGGAATCGTTGAAATGTTTATGCGTTCAATCGAAAAATTTGCAGTAAAGTATGGATTCTATATAGGAGATGGCGATTCTAAGACCTTTAAAATTTAGCTGAGTGCTACACCACACGGTTCCGATTTTGACGTGAAAAAGTGCATTTTACATGTGGCAATAAGGGTTTTTAAGCGTGCTAATGAGGCGAGAAAAGCACTCATTCAAAAGAAAAAAACATTAAAGCCAGCTGAAGGAAAAGCCGCAGCAAAAATCCAGCGAAAAAATCCGTAGCGAAAAATACTGCAGCAAGCAAAGTTGCAGCGAAAAAAAGGCTGTCGCACAGGTTCCCGTTGTCAAAACTCAGGGTTTAACAATCAAGTTAATGAAGGAGCTATCAGAAAACTACGGTTTAGCTGTTCGTATAAATTCTGATTCTGTTGAAAATATGCGAAAAGAGATCTGGGCCGGATTCTATCATAAAATCTCAACAGATAAGAAGCCGCAACATTCCTACTGTTCGCCCAGTTGGTGCACGTATTTTAAAGCTAAAGAAGAAAGAGATTCTTAAGTCGATCTACGAAGATTTGACGAAGACCGAACTACTTAAAAGGTGTTTAGTTGGCCACACACAAAATAATAACGAAAGTTACAACCATTGTGTGTGGAACATGGTACCTAAACGCCTTTTCAATGGCAAACAAGCAGTTTTGAAAACCATGGAGGAGATGGGTCTGAAAATCGGGTCGAGCTCCGTGGATTACGTCGACAACCACTATTTTACGCGTGTCCAACATGCGAACCGCCACAGCTTGGACACTTCAAAAGAGGCCAGAACGGAAAGAAAGAAGGCCAGATTAGCAGAGAATGAAAGTTTTGAGCAAGCAGAAAGCGCTTCGAACGGTGCAGGCATCGCAGATTGAATTTTGGTAAGATATTTTTATGATTTTTTGTTAAAAAAAAACTTTAAACGCGTTTTTCTCAAAACAACGTTTTTTTGGACGCCTCCCACGAGTTCCCCGGAACCAGTGGGCCGATCCTTCTGAAATTTTGACCACATATACTACACATAAGTACTCACAAAATGGAATATTATCATGTTAAAATTACAAAAAACAGCAAAAAAAACACTTTTTTCAATATTTTTGATTTTTGTTAATTAAAGTTAACAAAATTAGTTAAAAATTAATATCCATAGTTGATTTTGTAGCCACTGTCATACCAAATCTAAAACACTTCGGTTTTTTTGTTTCAGATAAGCCGTTGCCGAGATATCGCGGGGGAGCCGACCTGCTTCCAAATTATGGCGTTACGTTCAACTACGGATTTCGTAAACAAAAATTAGAAAAACTGAATAAAAAATTTTTTTTTTTTATTTTAAGACTTCATTATTATATATAATAATTTTTATATCCATATCTTCCATAGCATTCTCACAAAAAATTCCCGAAAATAGCCTATTTTTTTAGCCTACGAACTAGACTACACCCTTAAAGGGTACAACCCGAGTTAAATACTGTAAAAACTCATTATCCAGTATATAGACTACAAATATATTTTGACGTAATCTAAGTTGATGTAAGTTTTTATATCTTGCATCAACTTTACTTACATTAAATATGTATGTTATATGTGATTTTTCTACGACTTAAACCCCTCTAAGTGGTCCTTACAGTACTATAAGAATTCGCTAATCTACATTATTGAATTTAAAAAAATCATTAAGATGATATATTTCAATTACATTATATAATAACAACATATTATAGAAATCAGTTATTAAATACTTATTTCCTTTAAACGTAAGTAAACATTCATAACCTCAAACTTGTGGTTTCAGAGGTGTTCCTAAAGTTGAACCAATGCTGTTTCTTATTTTAAGTAAATTTGTTTCTTGCAACACAGGAGGCTTGTTTCTTATTTTCAGTAGGACCGTTTCTTACTTCTCTTTTAAGAAATGCATTTCTTAAATGAAGAAATTTCTGTTCTTATCTTTATAACCTTTTTTTCTGCCTGTTATTTTTAAGAAACACTAGTACTGAAAATAAGAAGATAATTTCTTATAATCAGTAATGCTTTACTTATAATAATCAGTAAAATGAGATTTTCTAATTGCTGAATTTAAGAAAGGTGATTTTTAAGATGCAACAATTTTCAGTAACATTTTTTGTAGTGTAGAGGTTTTACTTAAATAGACTATATCTTTGGTCAATAATCTTTATATGCAAATTCCCACATTCGTATCATAACTACATGTATTTTGAACATATTAATACCTTGACAACGCCAATTCGATCATGTTGTCTCTCAAAACCTTGCGGTAACCCAAGAAATATTCACGTTTCATTAGGACCAATCAAAGAGACCTAAAAACCATAAAAAAATGTAAGAAAATGTTTTCCTTTATATTTTGATAAAATATTCAAATGGACCGTAAAAGAACATCAGGTATTATATGACAAATGACTCATTTTTATCTTAAAATGTATTATCAATTAATTTAAAATTCGCTTACCCGCAAGTCTACTTTCTCTATGTTATCAACTTACCTTCAATTTTTCTTTTAGACAACGTATGTAAAATATAGTAAAACGTGACGTTATGGGACTACAAATACCGCTATATGCTTGAGAAAATAAAAAAATTGCTTAAAAGTGACTTAAAAATTAGCCATTTTGAAAATGTAATTCGCAATGAAATACTGATTTTGGTGAAAAGTCCTGTGGTGTATATGTTCGGAGGTACAAAATGAAGACAAGTACGTACGAATTTTTTTAAACTCAAAATTAAAAACCTGCACTTGTTAGACCAAATAGGACCATGATAAATCAGTTTTTTTTTTTATTTTCTTTAATAATTGTAGGTTTGACCTTAAAAGCTTTTGTAGTTTTTAAAAAGCTTACGTATTTTTCTTGCTTACATAATGAGGATACACTGTACATAATTTCAAGTTGATCCATCAAAAACTTCATCGCCAACCCACTTTGAATCTGAAAAATATTCGAATTCTTAATTCTGAGATAATCAAGATTTTATTAAACAGGAGTAAAAAATGATATTTACAGGTTTCAATTTTTATTTAGCAGTTCAATTTCGATTTACGGAAGTTTCATTACTGCACGGAGAGAAACGATGTTATAATTCTTATTAATTTTTACTATTTAATATAGCAATTTTCTAAAATATTAAATAGTAATTTTAAAATTCACATTTATACAATTTTTTTTCAATTTAATGTTTTCCTGATTATTATTTATTCTACAAATTATATTTTTTATATTTGTACACTTTAATTTTAAATAAAAATATTTTAACGCAAAAACCGACCTCGTGAAGATTTGAACCGGCGACCCTGAGCACCACGAGCGGACGCTCTACCTACTGCGCCATCATGATCCTTGTTTACTATACTTTGAATCATCCTTATAAGTTACACTACTCTTTGATTTCGTTTACGCTAATCTTGTCAACATTAATTAAATAATGATATACTTATTCATTGTTCAGTTCTAATTAACTTACATGTATTGATATAATGAAAAAGATATTGTCTCATCGAATTAAAAGTATCGTGGTTAGTTGCAAAAGATTACGTATAAGTTTTAGAAGTTAGATTTTTTAGAAGTTACCTTTTCCTCTTATAATCGTAAGTTTTTGTAATATGTACTGACATTTGAACGATTTGTGTGGAAGTATTCGGTCAGAAACTTATCTCAATCACAGAGAATCTCTCTTTCCCTTCCTCCCTCCCTCTTTCTCTCCCTCTCTCCCTCGTTCTCTCCCTCCCTCCCTCTCTCTCGCTCTCTCTTTCGCGCTCTCTCTCGTACTCTTGCTCTCTCTCGCATTCTCTATCTCTCTCTCTTGCTCTCTTGCGCTCTCTCTCTCCCGATCTCTCTCTTGCTCTCTCTTACTCTCTCTCTCTCTCGCTCTCTTTCCCTCTCGCTTGCTCTCTCTCGCTCTCTTGATCTCCCTCGCGCTCTCTCTTTCTCTCTTTTGCTCTCTCTCTCACTCTCTTTCTCGCTCTCTGTTTCGCTCTCTCTCTCTATCGCTTCTCTCTTTCACTCTCTTTCTCGCTCTCTCTATCGCTCTCTCTTTCATTCTCTTTCTCGCTCTCTCTTTCGCTCTCTCTCTCTTTTAATTTATATCTGCTCAAGCAACAGCCACAAGTGTTTAAAATGACTCAGAATTAGTAATGAAGACTTTTGAATTCCTTATAGAAGTGTTCCAACAGTAGTCTGTATGCTGTTGCATATTTTTAATGCAATAACAATCATTTTACAAATTGAAAATAGCTTAAAATTATTGACAGTGATTAGTATTGGAAGAAAAGTAGTATGATATAAAGAATACGTAGAATTTATTATTATAAAAGTGTGATCAGACTTTCCTACTCTTCACATTAGTCATCAATGACAGCAGCTGTTTTTTTCAATCAAGGCTTTTTGTTCATGTTTCATTTTTAGAATCATTAATTATATTTCACCGAAACGACTGATTGTGCAAATATTAGAATGTTTGAAGTGTATATTATTATTATACCACAATCAGAATACTGAAGTCAAACGTTAAATACTTCATAATATTATCATTGAGAATCGATTATCAGGATGATCATACTTTTCAGTCTTAGTGTAAACTTTTTGCAATTTATGTAATAGGAAAGTGTCTAGATGTATTCAAGCAAAAAGAATCATTTTGCAGTACACGTATATCCATATTACACATAAAAATATCAATGAAAATGGTAAAACTGCGTTAAACTCTATAAGATGTACGTGTTATACCCTAACTTTGTAAATTTGTCTGGATTAACTTTAGAACAGCAAACACGAAGGTCACAGTGCCCTACGCAACTTCGAATATCTGTAACTTTCTCAAAACTAAATGGATTTGAGCAGATCAAAAAAGAACATTCTCATCGGAGCCTCGAGTTCACCAATATATACGTAAAAAAGCGTTCAAAGTAACTAAAAACTCGTCGCAAACAAAAAAATCTGATCTTCCTTCAAAACATAAGAAAAGAAAACTTCACGTGGTCACGCAAACCCCTCTTATTGTTCTATCAGTTAAACAAAGTACTCGACTGTGGAAGACACAGCGTTCCAAGTGTTGCACAAATTGAACAAGGAAGCTAAGCACACGACGGAGCCAGTTGTTTACATAACAATGCGAATCCCCAATAATTGATCGCAAATCCATCTCTCCTAAGCAATTGTCTCCAATAAAAAAGGAAGAAACACCCGCTGACAACAGCAGAACCCACATCCAGCAAGATTGAAAAGGAAATCCAGAGGAAAATACCACTTTGCACACCCTAACCTCCACTCGCCACCACGTACATACGTGTACATATAACCCTCACCGCCCTCCTTGAAGCTCACGAACCCCACGAAACTCTCTCTCTCTCAACCTGTTCTCCTAAATTCACTCCCGACGTCTGCGCTGAAGTAGCAACGAGCGTTCTCTAGGTCTCCAAGGACGTTGACGTATACGCTCCCTCTCTCTCTCTCTCTCTCTCTCTCTCTCTCTCTCTCTCTCTCTCTCTCTCTAACTGCTACATTAAATGTAATAAGGCAGGTCATGTTAGATGCATGATCCTGCAAACTAATGCGGCAGTAAAGCAATACATGTGCAAAACATGCACAAAAGGTGTTGCCAATACATCTCGCAGTAGTAATAAAGCAGCGGCTGGACATAACGTGACGTCACGCCTAACAGCAAGTGTGTCTTTTGGCATAGTGCGTGCGAGCATACATTCAAAGCCGCAACGCTCGCTGCCTAGTGGGAAGGCTGCCCCCACCACGCCGAGAAGTTCCTCGCCGCTGCTCGCTGCCGGCACACCTTTATCATCGCAAACGACGCTGATGCGGCAGCCGCAGACCAGTGTGCTCTCTGCTCCCACTACACCGCGCTTGCCTCTGACTCTCTCTAGCGCTAACGCAAGCCTAAGAGACAGTACTACCGATCAGCTCAGCTCCAGCGCGGGCCAACACCATGGGAGTCTCGTACCTGCGCTGCCTGCTGTACAGCGGGTTGCAGGCATGAAGGCGCTGAATCTTCACTCTTCGTATACGGACAGTGTCTTTTCTCACACCTCGACGCCAGCTAAAGACGACATCGTTCTGCCTGGGGCAGTTTCGACGCCTTCAACATCTACCACGGACATAGAACTACCTCCTAGATGTAAATCCACGGTAAAAACAAGTAATTTCAGCAGCGTAAATGATGTTAATGCGTCGGTAATACGTATGTTAGACTCTACTACCTTTAAAAAAGGGACGACAGTCTCCTGCTTGGTAGAGTATGCCAATTCGACATCTAGAAACATAGACAATGCACTTACTAGACATTCGTCCTCTCTTGAAAACAGATTGGATGCAATTGTTAAAAGGCTAGACTCGTTACCAGCAATACATACTCTAGCACTGACAATTGGGTCCAAAATGCAGAAAATAGAGGATAATATGTTAAAACAACACTCCCAGCTGGAAGATGTTAAATGAAAAGCAAGTGCTTTGTCATGAAATTAATGATTTAAAAATTCAAAACAAACAGCTACACGAAACATGTCAAAATATATCAAATAATATGTTGAATAAGATCGAAGTTAATTACAATGCAATTATAGAAAGTGTCAATAACATTGAGCAGTCTAATTTTGAAGTGAAAAATCTAGTCAAAAATAATAGTGAGACAAAGAAATATGATAATGACCTTAAAATAATAATTGATAAAGTTAATAAAATTGAAAGTGACAACTCCGACATATTAAAGGCCATGAGAAAAATTATTGCACACGAGACCACAAGCAATAACAATCATGAAACTGCAATAAATAATAATAATAATAATATAGAGAAAACTTTGAAAATTATTCAACATAAACAACAAGACTTTTTAAGTAAAATTGAAAATTACCAAATTGGCCTGCCTACCAGTAAGGCAAATACAACTTTTTCGCCGCACAGTATTAGAAATACAAATATTAATGATAAGATAAATAGTGTATTTAGTAATAATGTAAATAATAATAATATATATAACATTGATAATAATTTGAATAACGAAAGCAACGATACACTGCAAGATACGGCGTCGACGTCATCTGAACGAAACACGCGGGTTAAAATGGTAGGTGGGAGGACAATAAAAAATAATAATAATACAATATGCAATAATGACTTAATAATTTCAAATATTTTTGACGGTAACAGCACTAAGCGTGTTGATGTAGTTCATGCTATACTGCGTCGTGTCCTCCCATCGATACAGAAAACGGATATAGTAAATACCCGCCCGCTACGGTCAGATGAGTTGCTTTCAGTGACATCAGCCGAGGTAACTAGCGAGCGCAGACGATCACCGTGGGTTGTTACCCTCTCCAGCAGTGAATTAGGAAATAAAATCATGCGACAAAAAAAGTTTATAACAGGCTTTCACACTAAAGATGCCGACATCTAGGCACTTGACCAGGAGAGTAGTGATGCAATATTCAATAGTAAAATTTTTATACGAGGGTAGTTCAATAAGTCTTTAGAATAAATTATAAAAACAATTCTTTTTGGGTAAATTTTTTTTTATTTTTCAACATAATCTCCTTGGAGCTCTATACACTTGGTCAATCGCTTTTTAAGTTTTTTTAATCCTTCAGAAAAGTGCGTTTTCGGAAGTTCCTCAAAATAAGCACTTACAGAGGCAATGACGTCTTCGTTGTCCGTAAATCTCTGTCCTCGTAAATGAACATCTACCAAGGGAAACATTTAATACTTTTAGAAGCCTTAAAGCCCTTGCGATGAGGCTCAAATTTAAATATATCTGGCATAGGGGGGGGGGGGGGGGCGTTTCCTGGTCAAGATGCGGGATGGCGATGTCTCCCACGAATTTTTAACAGCGGCAGACCTCCAAGTAATTTCAGCCTCGTATGAAACTCCACAAATTGCATTAGATTCGCATAAAAAAACAGGAAAAGCAAATATAAATGAAATAGATAAGTTGGACATTCAAACAAATAATCAAACGGAGGCTGTCGCAAATGAATGACTATCGTCGGACACTGCTGGGGGGGTTCACTGTAGGGGACTGAGAGCAGGATTTATCAATGTGACCTCTCTAGATTGTCATATTGGTACACTCTGTCAACACCTTCTATCTGATCCCTCCTACCACCTTTTTGGAATTGCTGAGACGCACCTTGCTCACAACATTGACGACAATCGCATTCAGATCAAGGGCTATTCAATTTTAAGATTAGATAGGAATAAATTTGGGGGTGGGTTAGTCCTGTATGTACACAATAGTTTTAAGGCAACCATACTAAGCCGCTCACGTACCACCCAGGATGGTACGCCGAACATTTCTGAATATATTATGTGTAGTGTGCAACAGGGCGACCTTCCCCCCGTATTCGTTGCTCTAATTTATAGGCCACTGCATGTACCATTCCTGCAAAATTCAGACCTAATTGATAAGCTAGCTATATACACGCAGGACTATAGCCATAAAATCTTGATGGGTGATCTGAATGCGAACCTGTTGAAGATGTCGACTGATGCAAGCTTCGTTAGGCGATTAGCCAACGATTTAAATCTAAAAATAATAGAGCATGGTGCGACTCATCACCTCGAGGGATCTCACACATGGATTGATGTCGTTATGACAGATGACAACGACGTGGTGCTGAATGCCAGCAATCAGGCGGCGCCCTTTGCCAGCAATCACACAATTATAGATGTTGAAATAGATTTTAAATTAAACAACAGCCCCATCACCGATACTTTCAGTTACAGAAACTTTAAAACAATAGAACAGGAAGATCTTCTATCTTACCTGAGTAAATGTGACGGCGTTTGATTGCTTGGACAACAACGACATGGACGATTTATTGGGACAGCTCAGCGCCAATCTCATGGGGGCAATAGATGAACTCGCTCCACTGAAGCAATTTATACCAAAAAATAAAGCTAATCCTCCATGGATTGACGCAGATCTGGCTCACATAATAAAAAAACGTGACGCCGTACGCAGACGACTACAGCGCATAAAAAACGGTAATCTTTGGCAGGAGTACCGCTCTCTCGCGGTCGAAGCAGAACAACGCATGAAAATCGCGCGGGAGACTTACATGCAGAATAAGATTTTTGAAGCCCTAGAAAATAAGAAGGATATTTGGAAAGAACTAAAGGGCTTGGGGCTCCTGCCAAGGGCATGGAGAGGGGGGTTGCATGGCTTCTCGCCGGGTGAGCTGAACTCGCACTTTGCGGGGGTATCGGTCTCCCAGAGTGAAGGTGACGTTGATTTGGGTAGCATCTTGGACTCGGCCAGTGACGACGGCTTTGTTTTCAAAGACGTTACAGTGACGGACGTAGTCCTGGCTGTTGCTCATTTCTCGTCGCAGGCTAGGGGTGAGGACGATATTCCCCAAAGCGTTGTAGCTAAGGCTCTCCCGTATATAAGTCATCATATAGCGAGGGTCTTCAACTCCTCTTTGTCTGGTGGTGTCTTCCCAGGGGCTTGGAAGGGGGCTCACTTGGTGCCTCTAAAAAAGGTTTCAGTGCCATCTATTTTATCAGATTTTCGCCCAATAGCACTATTGAGCTTTCTCTCCAAGGTGCTGGAGAAGATAGTACACAACCAGATTACCGATTTCTTAAGATCCAAAAATATCTTGGATCCTCTGCAAACCGGTTTCAGACAGCATCACAGCACCCAGACAGCTCTACTAAAACTAACCGAGGACATACGAACTGGGATAAACGACAATAAGAAACTAATGACTATACTGCTACTGTTCGACTTTAGTAAGGCGTTTGACACTATATCACCATCTAAATTACTTCGTAAGCTGATACGCATGGGTTTTTGCAGGAGTGTTCTTCTGTGGATCAATTGGTCGAACACCCACCGTATTCACCAGATTTAGCCCCCAGTGACTTTTTCTTATTTCCAAACTTGAAAAAATGGCTCGGTGGACAGAGATTTACGGACAACGAAGACGTCATTGCCTCTGTAAGTGCTTATTTTGAGGAACTTCCGAAAACGCACTTTTCTGAAGGATTAAAAAAACTTAAAAAGCGATTGACCAAGTGTATAGAGCTCCAAGGATATTATGTTGAAAAATAAAAAAAAATTTACCCAAAAAAAATTGTTTTTATACTTTATTCTAAAGACATATTGAACTACCCTCGTACCTAAAACATGATAGAAAGGCTTGGCGAGCGAGCTTCTTCTTCAAGAAACCTAGGAAATGTATACCCTCGTAAGTCAGTAGACAGGCTGTGCAAGCAAGCTATTTCTTTATCAAAAATCCACGTAACCCAGGGTTGTTCCTCAGTAATCCAGATAACTCGTAATACAATATATTTTATAGCATAGAATATAATTAGTATGACGTACTTTTTTTATCTTTTGCTACATCCCATAATCGTAGTGACTTTCGATAAGAAATATGCAATAAATGCTCGAAGCTTTTTATTTGACAGTGCAGTAAATGGCGTCCAAATAGCAAGTCCATACTTTAGATTTGATATAGTAGGATCAAAGTAGTCATCTGGATTGTTGAATGTGTGGCTTGTTCGTGTACAAATGGGGCTACGACTTGTAGCCACTATATTGCCTACAATTGCGTTAAGGCAGTTACCATCATACATCGTTTTATAAACTTCGAAACTGATTTCTACTCTTTCTCCATTTGACACAAGGAATTTGTGTGACTTAAGCGCTTGTATTTCAGAGTGCACCGTTGCATATTCCGTGGCAATTAATTTTTCGGTTTCTTTTTCTAATTGGATATGCTTACTCACTTTGAGGTGTTGGGTTTATCCATAAAAATTTGTTTGAATCGCTATGATGCATGCAAATTAACACGCTAGAAACGAATAATGATTGTTGAGCATTTGAGCAGTTGTTATCAGAATTTTAACATTTTTATTGAGCATTTGTGTGTCCTGATGAGCTATCAAAGCGTACTGTAGCAATTCATTTTAATTACTTTAAATCTTCTTGATCCCAATCTTTAGCAACAGCAAAGCATAATCTTTCAGATGTTTTATTAAGAAGACTCCATAATGGTACTGTAATTTCAAGTTCAGAAGCTGTATAGTTCTCTGCACGACATTGATCCATTGTTTGAGATATAACTTCATCAGAATGAGCAGATATTCCGATTTCAAGATCATCATTATTACAATTTAATTCTTCGCAAGCATTTTCAGTTTTGCACAGACGTACTAATAATTCTAAAACTGCAAGATTATGTTCAGCAAAAATAATAATTTCTTTAGCTTTTCTGTAGAGTGTACTTCTCGAAGCTACACTAAGAGATACGGGTTTTTTACCACCACGCCGACTACTTCGCGTTTTTATTTTGTGACGTCCAACTTCACTTCTAGAAAGTTTTCGTTTTTTCCTGCAAGAGGTAACATGATGAGTGTATAACCATGTAAAATATAAACTTGAACCCTCCAGGAACACATTCTTCCCAACTACTTTAAAGTACCGCTTGAGAGGATTTGTAATACATGATTCCTAAAAGAATAAATGAGATATTGTATTATATATCATTTAATCAGAATACTAAATTTTCAGATGAATATTTTTTCAGATATGATAAAACAGAATGTAATGTTTTTCAAGTAAGAAAATGAAAGTTCTTAGGTAGAAGTTTAAATCGAAAGAACAAGCATAAAATGAGTTGTTATAATTTTGGAAAAATTTCTACATAAACGCTTAGGAAAGTTAAGATATCTCGTAAAAAATCAGGAAATTCCGATTTTTTTCATTTTTGAATAGCTAAAGATAGTCAAAGATAGCCCTCTGACTATTAATTCGGACATGTATTTTTTTGAATTCAGATATCTACAATATTTTGGACTTTGGTACTGATTTCATTGTATATGATCGAAGATTTTTTTAAATATATCCTTCTGTCTCTTTTTCTGATAGAATTGTTTTTATTATTTACGCATTCTGAAATATTGCTATTATGTGCCGTATACTTTCAATTCAAAATCAAAATTTGCTAAACTTATAGCCAGCTAAACTTTCAGCATTCTGATGAATTACCACAACTCTTAAAGGAAAATAAAGAAAAATGATAGCTTCGATCATGTATTGATCATGAAGTATTATTTAAGCTTTGAGCCATTATTGTCGCTTCTTGGTACTGTAAAGATTAACCTAATCATACTACATATTGAACATCTTTACGAAAAAAGTGATATATATGGAAATGTGAAAATGGCTGTTGGTCATTAATAATAACTATCGTAAGAATAATTATATTGTTATAAGTGTTAATCGAACATAGAAATATAGCTTATATTAACCTGGGAAATGCAAGAAAAACTGCTCCTAACTGGAGTAGCGGAATGCTTTCTCGAAGATATCTTAAATATAACGATTAAGTTAATTTTAATGATTTCTATGAAAAACGTATGTAAAACTGAAAATTTGGAATCACTTTCACAGATTGATCTATAACAATGACAATTGTATAAATATTAAAAGATAGAGATTCTCCTTTAATTATGATCTTTGAATTAGTGTTTTTTCACCATGATAACTCATGAATACTTAAGGGGTAACACCACTCTAACGGCCCGAAATAATGCCTAATTTGTACGATTTTTTACAAGAGTAGGAAAGAAGGGATCAAATTTCTTTTTTGAGGATTTACTATACATATATTGAGGTACAAAAATATATTTCTTTTTACATTTTAATACAAAATGACGGCTATACAGCGAATCTCGTGAGAAGCCTTTCTCTCGAACCTCCGAACGGGAGAACACTTTTCTCGGAAAGTATGAGACCTGGAATAAAAAAACAAAGAAATTCTTAATCTATATAACGTTAACTTCGGAAGTACATAGGTATTTTTTTTATTTCAATTTCTGTATAAATGGCGTACTTCTGAAAAAAAGTCGAATTTTCTCGAAAAAAAAACGATGTAAATTGTTTATAAAAAAAATTTACATTCAATCGAAAAACGGCTACGTACTTCTTTAGAGAATCCAATACATGCAATAGTTTACGAGTAATCTGTTCTCCCAGTTTGAAAAAGGCTTCTCACGAGATTCGCTGTATAGCCGCCATTTTGTATTTAAATGTAAAAAATAAAATATATTTTTGTACCTCAATTATGTTAGTAAACCCTCAAAAAAGAAATTTGATTTGAAAAATCGTACAAATTAAGCATTTTTTCGGGCCGCTAGAGTGGTGTTACCCCTTAATAACATAAATAAAAAATAAATAATAGTATATAAATAAATTGTATTCATTCCAGGTTCCCAATACTTTAAAAATTATCGAAAATTAATAAAAATATTAAAAAATTATAAAAAAGATATTGGAAATTTACAAAAATATAAAAAATATAAAGCTCTTGATATTATTCGAATCAATTAAAAATGTAATCTACTTTATGTTATGTCGATGAGTTACATACATACATGTATGTACATACATACATACACACATATACAAATTCACACACACCCGTACATACGAAGATTTTAGAAAATAATTTTTTTGACTAAAGGAGCCAATAAACATTGAAATACATTCCCTGGCAGAAATCTTAGCATGACGCATGTATCAGCTATAAAGGCCTATGTAGGCAGACTATATAGTACTAGACTACACAAAACTCGATAAACCTGTACAGATCTAGATGGATTCCATGATAATGCTAAAAATTAAGCTAAATATGCTAGTACTAATTTATGATGATAATAATTACAGTCTTATTTGTACCGTTTGCATGTAAGAGAAGTCAAGAAAAGCATTTTTAACCTAAAAAGTGAAAATTCGGAAATAATTCTTTTCGTATAACTAAAACAAACAATGACCAAATATTATATGATCATGACTGATTAATTTGTTTCTTAAAGAGCGACTTACATGCAATTCACAACTATGAATAGTATATGCCAAATTATTACATTCAATTTTATGAATAATTTATAAACTATTATTAACTTTTATTTTACTGTATCTGATAATACAGACAGAGTCTGTATTTTGACTTTAGTAAAATAGTTGTCTGGTTTAATCAAACAATTGTTTAAAATTTTTGAATATGTACTTTATAACAAGAATAGTAATAGTTTCCCTGGTGGAAGTTGAAATTGTACATTTTTGAACATCTTTGTACAATTCTATACATTTATGTATATTTCTGTACATTTTTGTACATTTTTGTACATTTTTGACACTTATTAGACTTTTGTATAGAAGAGTACAGAAATGTACAGAAATGTACAGAAATGTACAGAAATGTACAGAAATGTACATAAATGTACAGAAATGTACAGAAATGTACAGAAATGTACAATAATGTACGGAAATGTATAATAATAAAATAATAAAGAGATGTACAATTTAAGGGGGTGTCAAAGTCAGTTTTCTCTACCTTACCGACCTGAGAATCCTAAACTTTTGGCTATAATTAAAAAAATGAACAGAATTATGAAAAACGAAGAGATAATTGCCCTTCGTTTTATAATTATCTACCACTGTGCGAAGTTTCAAGTAAATATTTTACGGCTCGTGTCAATGGCATTTGAACGAAATTTCATGATAAAACAGAGATCTGCGAAAGGTGATTCGAAATTTTGTTCAAATGCCATTTATATATGTAATGATATTATTACCTGAAACTTATCAAAGTGGCAGAATGCTACAAAAGGAAGGTCAATGATGTATTGGTTTTTCATAATTCAGTTTATTTGTTAATTGTAATTGATTATTCATAACTCGGTTAAAGATTTGAGGTTACGAATTTCGGTGGCAAATTTGAATCGTCTGATACCCTCTCAATGATACCAAATAAAACATTTTTCAATATACTTTAAACTTCGTATTCTTTTCTGTGCAAATAGCATTAATTGATTTTAATAATTAGAAATAAATAAGAAATATGCATGTATATAAATATAAGAAAGAATTGCAGGTTTCTGTTTTTAAATTACAAATATATTATAGTAGATAGTGGAAATAACAATTAGACATTCCAATTTATTACTATTCATTTATTTAATTAATTTTTTTAAATTTTCATACAAACATAAAAAACTTTGGTTGTAATTCTTAATTTAAAAAATTCCATGAACATAAAACGCTTATGTTATTTAAGATAATTTAATCTTAGTAACACTCAACATAATATAACTGTTTAATAGTAATAGTAAGAAAATAGTAACTTTTTAGAGTTTCTTAAAAGTTTCTCAAGAGGATGCTGATGTACCGGTCAGTGATCTGCAATACCGGCATTACGATTAACATTAATAATTAATCATTTAATAATGAGTCATCGACGGAATTTAAAAAATCATTAATAAACAATTAATTATCAATGTTAACTATGACACCGGTATTGCAGATCTCTGGCCGGCACCTAGGTATCCCCTTAACAATTCAGATTATTTATACTTAAAATTAAAAAAAATTGTATACAGCTCTAGAATTATTTTATCCAGTTTCATAGAATCTCAAAATATTTTTGATTTCAAAATAGAAGCCTGCAATTTTTTGTTTATATTTATATTTACAAATATATTTATTATTTATTACTAATTATTAAAATGAATTAATGTGATTTTTACTAAAGAGATACAGTTTAAAAAAGGTTTAAAGTTTTTTATCTGCACGGAGATATGGGACGTATTCAAAATTATTATTTACTGTATGAAAATTACTATTTTATAAATTAGAAATATTTGAATTTGCTTGCATTTGGATGATTTTTACAGTTTTGTAGAAGTTATTCATAAACATATATAAATTCTGGAATTAAAAATTAATGGAATTTTACTATTTACTTTAGTGAAAAATGTCATTTATAGAATTTACAAAAAAATATAGTAATTTGTGCTGAATATTTAGTAAGGCGTACTTGTTTATATTATATTATAAATAATTTTAGTAAATTTTACGTACTTATAGTTAAATTCTCATAAATATTTTAATAAACGTCTTGACTCAAAAAATCTAATTTATAAAACTTACGTATTTTTTAACAACTGTATCTTATGCTCTACCATATATAAATGGATCTTGATGGGTATATTATTATTTAATGAATATTTACAAAACAGTAAAATAAATAAAGCCTAGTGTAACTTATAAGGACGATTCGAAGCATAGTCAAACAAGGGTGACGGCGAAGTCGGTAGAGCGTCCTCTTCAGGAACTGAGGATCGCCAGTTCAAATCTCCTCGAAGTCGGTTTTTTAATAAATAAACAATCACGGAAAGATTAAACTGAAAACAAGTTTTTATTAATATGAATTTTAAAATTACTATTTAATATTTTAGAAGATTGCATAGTAAAAATTATTAAAATACGAGTAATGTCCAATCATTAAAAATGTATACATTTATGAACAAAAATAAGAGGAACGTTTCTCTTTGTCTGGTATCATTGATCTGTACATCTCTGTACATTTTTGTACATTATTATACATTTCCGTACATTCTTGTACATCTCTGTACGTTTCTATACAAAAGTCTAATAAGTGTTAAAAATGTACAGAAATGTACACAAATGTACAGAAATGTATAAAAATGTACAGAGATGTACGAAAATGTACAAAAATGTGCAAAAATGTACAGAAATGTATAGAAATGTACAGAGTTGTACAAAAACGTACAATTTTACTTCCGCCAGGGTTTCCTTGTAAAAAAGATACAGGCTTTGAATTTAAGTCTGTATTTAGGATAAAGTGGAATCAAATAAACGGCAATTGATTTTATATAAACAATATGAATCGTATGCACTAAAACTTCGTGTAGTTATTTAGATATAGAGAATATTCACTACTTTTAGTTGTTCAACGGGTTAACATATACTTGTAACATTTGTAATTTATTTTATAAATCAGAAATCTTATTGCATCTAAAACTTGATAACCTCACACTTTGGAGGTTATTAACATTGATTTAAATTGATATAAGGTGAACAAAAACATGTAAGTACATATGAATCAAAACATTACTTAATAAATTATTTTTCAGTTTAAAGAAATAAATAACCTTGAAGTGGTTGTTGCTATCAATATTCCGTTACCAGGTCTATCTGGGAAAATAATGCAGGAAACTAGAAGAGACAACCGTTACACGCCTTCATACTAACTATCTAGTTTACCTACGTAGATCTACACAGTACGGAACTATTCTACATAGAGGGGACAGGATAAATTTCTTCCAGGGTTAATATTAATAATTTAAAAAATTCATTGTTACAAACCCACACTTTGAGAAAGCAACATTTGTAAACATTTGTGTACATATTTAATTTATAATCTATACAAGAATTGTTATAGTCAATTTCAAAAGTTCATAACTGCATCATACTGATAATTCCGTTAATATACATATTGAAACAACTGTTTATGACTTTTAAGAATATAATTCTGTTTTATGATTATAGTCACAAACCTACAAAAGTATATTTATACACGAAAAATATGTTTAAAGGATACTTACCCACCCATTGTGAGCGTCTAAAATGGATTACAATAAATGTAAATGAGAAATTTATTTTTTTCCGTTAAAAACGACTTAATATTTATTTATTGATACAATAGTAACTGTTTAGTATTCACGCAATAGCTTCTAGAATATTCTTATTTGTAAAACGAACTATTCAAACGGGCCAATCGCGTCCGTTACGTATCACGTGATTTTTCGTCGAACTTACCTCGCGGCGCCAGTCTCTCCGCGGATCGCCTACTGAGGATCGCCTAATATACCTGATTTTATTGCCAAGAACATACAGTCCACTTACTTCTTTATTTATCGACCTGATCCAATAAATATTTGGTCCAATGGAGCCGAATCAGAAGCAGGAGACGCGAAAAAGTGCGGTGAGTCAATTCGGAACGAAACGCAATCTCGCGACTCCGACCGTCAATACGCGCTCGCGCAACAAGTTTCGTGCGCTTCTTCGCCGTACGTGCTGAAAGGTTTTCTGCATATGTGCGCGAGTAGACGAAACGACAAAGTGTTCTGCTTTGTTCGTTTCGTTGTTCGTTTTTTTTGTGCGAGGAGTGATAACTCGATTGAGTTTCTTGTGAAAAAAAAAACTACAAGTCTCGAACGGCATCGTGCGAGCGGAGCTCGGTGTCGAGATTCTGTCATAGCATCGTGTAGTTTGTACACAAGTAGAAACTACAATCACAGGAAAGGGGACCAGACATTGCGGCCACCTCCTGGACATCGGCGATCCGTGTCAAGAGGGAGATACATCATCAGCAGAGAGCACTTTGCAAATTTGTTGGACGAGTCCATGTTGGCAGCAGCGGGGAAAAGAAGATCCTCGATTGGCGGCGGACGAGTCCATTTGGAGGCGAAGGGGGTGGGAGCAGTAAGGAGGACATCGCGCAGCGGGACTATAAGGTCGATGGCGGAAGAGTTTCCGAGGTAACTCAATCTCTGTAGCATGTTGACGAGAAGTCAATCGTGAACGTGAGAAAGAGAGAGAGAGAGAGAAAAGTTTCGAAAAATCGAATGCAATCAATGTAAAATCCGCAAGAAGAGTCACGACGGTGAAGCTCGATTAGAGGACCGGCTGATAGGTGGCGCCACGCAACCCGATTCGCAAGAAGCTCGGGCAATACGCGGCAGTAAACGTGACCGAAGCAGGTCGAAGGCGGAGGCGCGGGGCCAGGGCAAGATTGCCAAAAGCGAGCACCATCACAAGGAGTGGTGCGAGTCGAGGCACAGGCTCGTCGAGTGCGACCAGCCGAATTGTAATTGAGGCATTACGCCAATTATTATTTTTAATTATACAGCCTGTAACAGTAAACTTGAGTCGCTAAACCAGTTGAACGAGTCATATATATGAAATATTTTGGTGATTTTAATAAGGTGAGGTTACGTCATTCGCCTTTATACGCCAAATAGTTCATTTGCATTTGTATTGACTTTGAGTCCTATATACTATAGAGCTAGGAGAAGCGTTCCAGTGAATAGTGGTCATCGTACTGAGGCTGAACACTGTTATCTCCGTCAAAGTTTATACTATTTTGCTAGAAATAGGAGCATACTGCCCTGTATAAGCTGCTTTATCGCTTTCAGGCTGGTTCAAGGTAGATGGTTCAGCTGTGTGGTGCTTATATAAGCACTTTTTTTGATTGGTTTTCTTGTTTTTTTACTGTAAAAGGTTGGCTGTTGGGACGGTGAAGGCATTGATTCTAAACGGTGAAGGCAAATAAAAGTAAGTGACTACCAGTGTTGGGTAAGTTACTTAATTTTCAGTAACTCGTTAAAGTTACCGTTACTTAATGAAAAAGGAACTCGTTACAGTTAAAGTTACTAAATTCTAAATTCTAACTCGCTACAAAATGTACTTACAAAACGTATAAAGATAGGAGAAATGATAAAATACCATAATTTTTAAAAGAAATATTTAAATATATTTTTTATTTATTTTTAATAGTAAAAGCTGCTCAAAGGACACATCAGTCAGCCTGAATCTTTTTGAATTCAATATTATACCACCTGAACTAAACAGCCTTTCAACACTGCAGCCTTTAAAGCACTGCTCGGAAGCACAGTATTAAATTTGATACACAATTTTTTAATGTTACGATAACCACGAAGGACGTCTAGTGTTTCAACTGACGAGCCAATAAAACGAGAAAGTTCTTCACATTTTTAATACACTAATTCATCTTTCGAATAGTTGAAAATTTTTGTTGTTGTTTTGTTAGATTTCTCGGCAGTCCCTGTATTTGAGGTCATAGGTTCACGCATTTCTTCAATTACTTTTTGTGCGTTTCCTTTTTCAGATTTCTTGCTAATCCAGTTAAATTTAAACGATGGGTGAAATCATGCGGCTATTATCATATGTGAATTGCTGAAATACTGATCAAATCTAAAGAATGACAAGAAAAATTTGAAATATAAGAATATTGTTTAAATCAGTTATTTTTCCTTATTTTTAGAATTTCAAACCATAGTAGAAAATTATCTAGTTTTATCGTGGCCCTCGATTATTCCCATGACAAACTAGATAGATGTACATAGTTCTAGATTCATTTTCCACCAGGGAAACCTTCAAGCTTTAAACTGCTTTATCTTCCAATGCATCGTTACAATCTGCAACCGCCACGCGGTTCAAAGTGTGACTAGCACATCTGTAATGCGGTGATAAAATAATTTGATCTTCATTAATTGAATCATTCCGTTGATCTAGAATTTCAGTTAATAAATGGATTTCTAAATCTTCTTCAGTTTCGGCAGTATCTTCAATTCCGTAGATCTTTCACTAAAAATTATTGAAAATTAAATTTAAAATTTAAATGCAATATTGCAATAGTATATTACGCAACTAGGTGCGAAAATGGGTGTTTCCAAGCGAAGATGATGATTGAGCACGAGCGGATTTGAGGGCGCCCGAGACGTACACGAGTGCTCATTGTCATCATCCGAGTCTGCGAAAACCTTTATGCCCCAAATTGCGTACCGTATTTTTTATAACAAGAGCATAAAGAATATCATTCTTTTGTCGTCTACAAAGTGGATTGTGAATTGAGTTTTCCGAGCGTCAGAAATAAAGGGTAGCGAAAATACTCATTTTCGCCACCGAAAATAAACGGTAGCGAAAATGAGTATTTTCGATATTCTTTATTTCTGACGTCGGAAAACTCTATTTTCACTCCACTTTATAGACGCCAAAAATGATCTTTTTTATTCACGTGTTATAAAAAATATTTTTTCAATAAATTAACTTTCTTGATATTAATAAAAATTAAAAAGCAAATTTTATTTTATTAAATTAAAAATAAAGTAATTAAGATTCTAAATAAATTAAGAATTATTGAAGTAATTTTACAAAGCACGTAACGAAATACATAACGTATTTTAAGCTTTTCTTACGTTTTCAATAATTTATTTATATTTTTAAAAATACATCGTAGCAAAACGTGTTTTCAAGTTCATTTGGATGAAAAAATATTTTTTTTCTATAAAATATATTTTGAACTCATCGATCGGAAAAGAGTTATTTTAGTTCTCCAATACATATAATATATAAAGCACGAAAGTCGTGAATGTGTTACGTAAAATAATTTCTCTACTCAATAAAAAAAATACTGTAAAATAATTATAAACTAACAGACGCGTAACATGGAAAGAAAAGTAGCAAAGTCGACACAGCACAAGGAATGTCACAAGAATACGGCTATACAGTTACACTTGCGGAAAGCTTATAAAATTTTACCAGCCATCAATATTTTTCGTAAAGTTAAGACGCTCCTCGTCTACTATGATTTTCACGATAATTCTCATAAGTACACTCAACGTTAAAAATATCTGGTTGAATTTGTTTAAATGTCTTTAAATCCTCCAAAGGGATTAGCTAGAACGAGAATTCGATAAAATGAAGTTGCAGCATTTAAAAAAGATTTTACCAGACATTTAACGTGGGGGTACAGTCGTGAAATAAGGCAAAATAAATATTAAAAATTTTATTAGAAATCTAATAAATAGAAATTCAATCATAGTTATTTAAAAAATATTCTCTAAAGTAAAAAACTTAAAAGCTTTGACAAAGTTAGAACCATTGTCAGTGGTAATACCGCAGACTTTATTCTGTATGTGAAATTCTAATAAAATACCATTTATTTATTTGGCTATCACATCGAATGTATGGCTGCCAGTCACTATTCTACAATCTAATGCTGCTGATTCTCGTTTCATTGTCTCTTGGTCTATCTAGTGCACTGTCATTCCTAAAAAGCTCCTGAAATTGTCGAAGTGATTTTAGTTGTATTATAAATTGAGCAATACATGTAACTATACATTTTCATTGTATAGAATGACAAGGTAATAACTATGCAATACTTTTTAAAATAATAAAAAGAAGTTAATTTGGCTACCTTTATGGGTTTTCTTTTATTATATTTAAGATAGCTCTCTGGTAGTTTTTCAAATTCTACTAAAAAAATTAAAATTTTTTTAGCGTAAAAAGAATTAGTTTAACTCTTCACATAACTCCAAAAAAACTTTTATCATCATTTAACTTTTATCAATTTAATGTCAATTTATAATTTTTAGATATAGATTTTTATTTTTAAGGAAGTTTATAATAGTCCGTAACGTAACTTACTTTTAGGCGGAAAATAGTATTACTATTCAAATGTATTAACTATCTATTATTTTGTAATATTTACGAATTTGGATGAAATTTTCAAGGAATATTCTTTAGAGCTACTATAGAAAAGTGTGCATTCAGTTTAATTTACTTAAAAGAGTTATATTATAAAAACTACTATTTTTGAAACGTATTTATCATTACTAATGTCTTACTTTTTTTTTAATTTATAAATTGATGATATATAAAATACTTTTTTGGAAATCCATTAAATAACTTAAAGCAAAATTTCAACTAGATCCACAAATATAAGGTAAAAATAGTTCAAATTTTGCAAATAACCTCATGGCGTATATTTACAATAACAACTACCATACAAATACCATAGTTTTCAAATATTAACTAGATGATTTTCTTACCAGAGAACCATCATAAGTAAAATTACATTTAAAAATGTTGTTAGCATAATTAAAGAAAGTCGTTTAAATATTGTAATCAGACCTTTTATCTTTACTCCATAAATAAGGAGTATCTGCTAGATATAGATAGATAGATAGATATACGATTTATTTGTCAATTTTGGCAAAAATACATTACATAAAAATTGTTATTTTGTCATTACATTAAGTCTTTGATCACTATCACAGTTCATCAGTGTATAAATATAAAAATTGTTGCACAAATTTGTCATTATCTAATATCACAGTTTGATTATATCACAGTTCCATAACAATTTCTGAAGTCTACTCATTCTTGCATACACGTACATCCATCACGTCACAATTTAAAAACAATTACAATTCAGTTGATACATACACTCATCTCACACGCAGATATTTTTTTTTTTTTTTTTTTTTTAACGTCGCCATGTTTGTGCTCCCATGTGGTGCTAATCGACGACGGGGGTCTGCGGTGTGTTTGTAAACAAAGCACATGTAATTTTTACAGTGGTGCTTGTATCAATCGGCAGAGACTAGGATTCGAACCCGGGTCACCGGCGTGGGAATCCGACACTCTACCGACTATAAAATGTACTCTTTATATTTTGTACATTACAACATTTTTCACGACTAAGAATACAGAACACGGGAGAACGGATAAATTAAAATAAAAAAATAAAAAGATACAATTAATAAATAAATAATTAAGTAAATAAATAAATAAATAAATAAATATATAAATAAATAAATAAATAAATAAATAAATAAATAAATAAATAATTAAGTAAATAAATAAATAAATAAATAAATAAATAAATAAATAAATAAATAAATAAATAAATAAATAAATAAATAAATAAATAAATAGATAAATAAATAGATAAATAAATAAATAAATAAATACATAAATAAATAAATAATTAAATAAATAAATAAACAAATAAATAAGTCAATAAATAAATAAATAACTACCCATGTATGTGAATTCTCCGTCATCATGAAAAAAATGTCAACTTACTCACCGTGCAGTTGTCTGAGGTGCCTGCCTAACGCCGTTTTAAATTTACATAAGGACGGCAGATACCTCACACTGCAGGGGAGGGTGTTCCAGATTCGCGAACTTTGGGCTCTAAACGAATAGAGACTCGGTTAGTTTTAGTAGAGCTGTCTGGGTGCTGTGATGCTGTCTGAAACCGGTTTGCAGAGGATCCAAGATATTTTTGGATCTTAAGAAATCGGTCATCTGGTTGTGTACTATCTTCTCCAGCACATTGGAGAGAAAGCTCAATAGTGCTATTGGGCGAAAATCTGATAAAATAGATGGCACTGAAACCTTTTTTAGAGGCACCAAGTGAGCCCCCTTCCAAGCCCCTGGGAAGACACCACCAGACAAAGAGGAGTTGAAGACCCTCGCTATATGATGACTTATATACGGGAGAGCCTTAGCTACAACGCTTTGGGGAATATCGTCCTCACCCCTAGCCTGCGACGAGAAATGAGCAACAGCTAGGACTCCGTCCGTCACTGTAACGTCTTTGAAAACAAAGCCGTCGTCACTGGCCGAGTCCAAGATGCTACCCAAATCAACGTCACCTTCACTCTGGGAGACCGATACCCCCGCAAAGTGCGAGTTCAGCTCACCCGGCGAGAAGCCATGCAACCCCCCTCTCCATGCCCTTGGCAGGAGCCCCAAGCCCTTTAGTTCTTTCCAAATATCCTTCTTATTTTCTAGGGCTTCAAAAATCTTATTCTGCATGTAAGTCTCCCGCGCGATTTTCATGCGTTGTTCTGCTTCGACCGCGAGAGACCGGTACTCCTGCCAAAGATTACCGTTTTTTGTGCGCTGTAGTCGTCTGCATACGGCGTCACGTTTTTTTATTATGTGAGCCAGATCTGCGTCAATCCATGGAGGATTAGCTTTATTTTTTGGTGTAAATTGCTTCAGTGGAGTGAGATCATCTATTGCCCCCATGAGATTGGCGCTGAGCTGTCCCAATAATTCGTCCATGTCGTTGTTGTCCAAGCAATCAAACGCCGCCCAGTCACATTTACTCAGGTAAGATAGAAGATCTTCCTGTTCTATTGTTTTAAAATCTCTGTAACTAAAAGTATCGGTGATGGGGCTATTGTTTAATTTAAAATCTATTTCAACATCTATAATTGTGTGATTGCTGGCAAAGGGCGCCGCCTGATTGCTGGCATTCAGCACCACGTCGTTGTCATCTGTCATAACGACATCAATCCATGTGTGAGACCCCTCGAGGTGATGAGTCGCACCATGCTCTATTATTTTTATATATAAATCGTTGGCTAATCGCCTAACGAATCTTGCATCAGCCGACATCTTCAACAGGTTCGCATTCAGATCACGCATCAAGATTTTATGACTATAGTCCAGCGTGTATGTAGCTAGCTTATCAATTAGGTCTGAATTTTGCAGGAATGGTACATGCGGTGGCCTATAAATTAGAGCAACGAATACGGGGGGAAGGTCGCCCTGTTGCACACTACACATAATATATTCAGAAATGTTCGGCGTACCATCCTGGGTGGTACGTGAGCGGCTTAGTATGGTTGCCTTAAAACTATTGTGTACATACAGGACTAACCCACCCCCAAATTTATTCCTATCTAATCTTAAAATTGAATAGCCCTTGATCTGAATGCGATTGTCGTCAATGTTTTGAGCAAGGTGAGTCTCAGCAATTCCAAAAAGGTGGTAGGAGGGACCAGATAGAAGGTGTTGACGGAGTGTACCAATATGACAATCTAGAGAGGTCACATTGATAAATCCTGCTCTCAGTCCCCTACAGTGCACCCCCCCCCCAGCAGTGTCCAACGATAGTCATTCATTTGCGACAGCCTCCGTTTGATTATTTGTTTGAATGTCCAACATATCTATTTCATTTATATTTGCTTTTCCTGTTTTTTTATGTGAATCTAATGCAATTTGTGGAGTTTCATACGAGGCTGAAATTACTTGGAGGTCTGCCGCTGTTAAAAATTCGTGGGAAACATCGCCATCCCACATCTTGACCAGGAAACGGCCCCCCCTATGCCAGATATATTTAAATTTGAGCCTCATCGCAAGGGCTTTAAGGCTTCTAAAATTATTAAATATTTCCCTTGGTAGATGTTCATTTATAAAAATTTTACTATTGAATATTGCATCACTAGTCTCCTGGTCAAGTGCCGAGATGTCGACATCTTTAGTGTGAAAGCCTGTTATAAACTTTTTTTGTCGCATAATTTTATCTCCTAATTCACTGCTGGAGAGGGTAGCAACCCACGGTGATCGTCTGTGCTCGCTAGTTACCTCGGTTGATGTCACCGAAAGCGACTCATCTGACCGAAGCAGGCGGGTATTTACTATATCCGTTTTCTGTATCGATGGGAGGACACGACGCAGTATAGCATGAACTACATCAACACGCTTAGTGCTGTTACTGTCAAAAATATTTGAAATTATTAAGTGATTATTACATATTGTATTATTATTATTTTTTATTGTCCTCCCACCTACCATTTTAACCCACGTGCTTCGTGCAGATGACGTCGACGCCGTATCTTGCAGTGTATCGTTGCTTTCGTTATTCAAATTATTATCAATGTTATATATATTATTATTACTCGTATTTACATTATTACTAAATACACTATTTATCTTATCATTAATATTTGTATTTGTAATACTGTGCGGCGAAAAAGTTGTATTTGCCTTACTGGTAGGCAGGCCAATTTGATAATTTTCAATTTTACTTAAAAATTCTTGTTGTTTATGTTGAATATTTTTCAAAGTTTTCTCTATATTATTATTATTATTATTATTTATTGCAGTTTCATGATTGTTATTGCTTGTGGTCTCGTGTGCAATAATTTTTCTTATGGCCTTTAATATGTCGGAGTTGTCATTTTCAATTTTATTAACTTTATCAATTATTATTTTAAGGTCATTATCATATTTCTTTGTCTCACTATTATTTTTGACTAGATTTTTCACTTCAAAATTAGACTGCTCAATGTTATTGACTCTTTCTATAATTGCATTGTAATTAACTTCGATCTTATTCAACATATTATTTGTTATATTTTGACATGTTTCGTGTAGCTGTTTGTTTTTAATTTTTAAATCATTAATTTCATGACAAAGCACTTGCTTTTCATTTAACATCTCCTCCAGCTGGGAGTGTTGTTCTAACATCTTATCCTCTATTTTCTGCATTTTGGACCCAATTGTCAGTGCTAGAGTATGTATTGCTGGTAACGAGTCTAGCCTTTTAACAATTGCATCCAATCTGTTTTCAAGACAGGACGAATGTCTAGTAAGTGCATTGTCTATGTTTCTAGATGTCGAATTGGCGTACTCTACCAAGCAGGAGACTGTCGTCCATTTTTTAAAGGTAGTAGAGTCTAACATACGTATTACCGACGCATTAACATCATTTACGCTGCTGAAATTACTTGTTTGTACTGTTGATTTACATCTAGAAGCTAGTTCTTCTTTGTCCGTGGTAGATGTTGAAGGCGTCGAAACTGCCCCAGGGAGAACGATGTCGTCTTTAGCTGGCGTCGAGGTGTGTGAAAAAACACTGTCCGTATACGAAGAGTGAAGATTCAGCGCCTTCATGCCTGCAACCTGCTGTACAGCAGGCAGCGCAGGTACGAGACTCCCATGGTGTTGGCCCGCGCTGGAGCTGAGCTGATCGGTAGTACTGCCTCTTAGGCTTGCGTCAGCGTTAGAGAGAGACAGAGGCAAGCGCGGTGTAGTGGGAGCAGAGAGCACACTGGTCTGCGGCTGCCGCATCAGCGTCGTTTGCGATGATAAAGGTGTTAAAGGTGTGCCGGCAGCGAGCAGCGGCGAGGAACTTCTCGGCGTGGTGGGGGCAGCCTTCCCACTAGGCAGCGAGCGTTGCGGCTTTGAATGTATGCTCGCACGCACTATACCAGAAGACACACTTGCTGTTAGGCGTGACGTCACGTTATGTCCAGCCGCTGCTTTATTACTACTGCGAGATGTATTGGCAACACCTTTTGTGCATGTTTTGCACATGTATTGCTTTACTGCTGCATTAGTTTGCAGCATCATGCATCTAACATGACCTGCCTTATTACATTTAATGCAGCAGTACTTATAGGTCTTGCCCTTACCAGGAGGCAGACCACATTCAGCACAGCTTTTAATGCTGGCCTCCATACCGTGACACACACACGCACACTCTCACGCCTCGATGATATAATCCGCACGTACCAGTCGATGTTGAGACTCGGGCATGCGCAGACTTTAGCGCTCGAGGTGAGGCAGCAGGATTATAATATAACTAACCTCAAACCTGAGGCACCAGTGCAAAAAAGAAATTGCTGTATAAATACAGCACACCTGATGAAAAATAACTGTGGTGGAGGAGTCTTGCACTGTGGCCCTACTTGAGGGTCACACTATAGCATACCCGAAGGTACGGCGGCGGCGTAAAGAAACTTTGAACGAGAGCGATACAGATGCGTGTATGCACGTATAGAGAGCACCGACTCTACTCGTTATTGTTGTTTTGAAAACTATTCTCGAAGTTTATTAATCATTTTTGCATAAGTCTTGTCGATATTCACATATAAAGTCTTCCGAGTCATGACAGATAATTTGTTGGATAAACCTACAAGAGCTAACTCTAGAAAAACAGTTTTTTCTACAATACTTTTGCATGTTCCTTCTTCAATTACAAACTTCATTACTTTTTCATCCAACATTTTTTGAGTAACAATTTTAACTCCGCTATTCCATTGATCAATAGTGGTTTGCTTATTTGACTTATTTCCTAAAAGGTCATGTGCTACTTTATTTCTTGAAGTCTTTGCTTGCTTAACAGCTTCCTCAATATCGCTTTAACGATTACGAGCGTTCTGTGAAATATTTACATATTATCAATACAAAAGAGAAAAAAACAAGAGTTTTATAGCACTATTTTATATACAATAAGACATTAAATATGTGATTAATAATTTACTCCCTACTCAATCTTAATGGTTACTTTATTGACCTTAAAAGCGGGACAAAAGTAACATATGATTCCCGTAAATCTACTTATTCCCACAAAACTTTTTCGATAAAGTGGTCACAGTTAAGTCGAGATTAAAGTTCTATATGGGATACGGGAATAAAGTCGAGTATTCCTTTAATCTTCAACTTTATTCCCTGGTTACATAATGTACTATTAAAACATTTAAAAAATTAGAATGTAAGTTCAAAAACCCATGATTTAGGAGAATCGCCTACTATATTGCCTAAGCAGTAATTGTTCTATCAATGCAAATCTTTTAAATCAACTTTTAAAAAGTAAAAATAGATAATTGCAATAATTCTTTTGTAACGCATGCACAATTTTCGCATTTTTTTGTCCTCAAAACTAGGCCGACAGTTATCGTTTTCGACCAGCGAGTGTAAAAGAGTTACTTTACGCCCGCTGCACATATTCTTTTATGCCCGCTCGTTCAGTAACCGATAGAAATGGGAATGAAACTGGCCTAAACTTAATTTATCAAAATCATTAGATGCGTTTAAACAATATAGTGCGCACCACGGCGAAAGGGATTTTTTGACCTCGTGTGTTTGCAGTACTCATCTGCTGATCGCTGTACGCCTACGCAGTCACCATTGGCTCGTGCTAGCTCGCCTACGGTTTATACTGCAAACTCACACTTAGTAAGAAAAGTTCCACTTTTCGGCCTTGGTACTATTTTTATATAATATGACATGCGGTTATCATTTTTATAAATGATAGAATTCTTATTCGACCCCGTTTTTGCCATATTTGAGCCGTATTTGACCGTCCACTCCATAGTTTCGCAAAGGGCCGCTAAACAGGGCTTTAGTGAAATTTTTGGAATAAAATGTTTAAGAAAATTTACTCGCTTTAATGTACTTAATGTTAAGTTACGAATTATATTTATAGAACTATAAATAACAGTATATTATATATAAACAAATTATTATGCTTCGTTTCTACATTTACATAGAACTAAATTACAAATGTTAATATTCAACTCGAAAGGCTACTTCATTATGTGCAGAAATAAAAGAATTAACAAGATTTGAAAAGCAATTATTGATATTGAAATAGTAATATTATATTATAAAGCATCAATAATGATCAAACACTGTGTAACGCATTTAAGCTGTTTTATTTGTCTGTTCTCTGATCACTCCACGGTTTCCGCGAAGGGCAGGTAACACCGAGAGTTAGGCCATTTCTTGAAACCAAATTATTTTAAAATATGTTCTCGCGTTGCTAAGCTAAATGCTGTAGTTTCTATATTTTATAAATTGTTCAAATTTTTATAATGCACATTGTATTGATTACGTAAATGCTATTTATCATTTACATACAATATTTATTTTGTAAGAAAATTAAAATAAATAGTAAGAATCAAGCATTCAGAAAAAAAAATCTGTAAAAATAACATGGGTATATAAAAACATGACTTTCTAGAGAACATAAAACTTACCTTTATGTGTTTCTTGAAGTTTGCATTTGAAGATCTGTCACCACTTAGGATCTCGGACACTTTACACAATTTGCACTTTAATTTATATGTTTTCTTTTCTACTGAGTAAAATTAAAAAAAAATAGAGTATCTTGGCCACGGTATCGTGGTCGCATTATTACTATCATCTTCCTTTTCACAAGAATTCATCACACATATTGAGGATGAATTAAACTTCTATTTTAAATTCGAGTTACGGATATCTTGGAGAAAGTCACTCAATAATTTACTTTACCGAATGAATCAAATCAAAAGATATGCAAGCTTAAAAGCTTGTAGTGGCCAACTACTAGTATACTTATAGCTGCTGCAACTCTGCAAGTGACAGCTGAGTGCTGGGAGGATCGCGCATCGAGTTCGATCTCTCGATGGCCGCAATGTTGGTAGTTGCGTTCTTTAGTCGAAAATTAAAGCACGCGATTTTTCAAATATTTTATTCTTTATTTGCGAAGATAATGTAACAAATTCGATATTAAAAACAAATGTATATGATACATTCAATAACATTAATAGTAATACATCTATTATCTAATATAATGTTTTGATGATAAATTATTTTTTAACACACCCCAGCGTAAAGTTAGTACTTTTCCTCCGACGAGTCTGGAAAAAAGAGCCACATTCACTCCCTGCCTCCACTCTAGCAAAGAAGATAGACCTTTCTATCTTCTTTGACTCTAATCCCCAGCGCCGCGCGTACGTTCCCTCTCCTTCGGCTCGGTCACAAACAGTACTTGACGGCGGAGACTAGAGTGAGGTTAGGGCGTGAATATGTAGCCCATTCATCCCTCCTCGACGGTGAACGAGTTCGGACTTTACCGTGGGTGTGATAAAAAATCGTATATTGCTCTCTGGATAGAATTGGACTGTGTGCGCTTGCGTGTTTGTCGACAACTTACGCACAGGGGGCGAAAAGCCCACTTTATTCTCTCTGCATAATATAGTATATAAATATGTATAAAAATATAATGAAAAAGACGTGAGAAGTGGATTATAGCCATTTTAAAAATTCAAGAAAGTATACAAATTTCTTTTACTAATACTTCACTAAGTCTTAATATCGCAATTTTGCAGGTAACTATCAATTAAATAATTATATGATTAATAATAATTTGAAAATGAATTGATCAGATAATATCTTAATAATTGATAAGGGCTAATATTTAAATACAAGAAAAGTAATAATTAATGAATTTAGAGACACTAAATCCACTCTTCAAAAAAGTTAAAACTACTATTAAGCTATTATGGGCAACATGCAAAAAAAAATAAGGATATTAGATATCGATAATATAGGGGAAAAATATCGATATCTGGAATAACGATATAAAATAAGGCCCGTACCATGGTCATGCCTAAAAAAGAAAAACTTTATATATAAAATAGAATAGAAAAATACCTGAACTATCGAAATTATTTGTTAAAAATGTTTAAATACTAAAATCATAAACTATGAGCTCTATTAACCCAAGGTCAATTAGTTCCAACTTTTTTCCGCTTTTCCTTATTAATAAATGCTTAAGTAACATAATTATGAACGATAATATAAACTCTACTAGCCTATGTACTGTGAGTTTTAACTGAAAAACGCATTGAAATAAAAAAAAACTAAATTTAATTGCATTAAATACAACATATTTTTCAAATGTTTGTTCATAATAGATTACAAAGTTTTTAAGCCAACTACTGTAGGTAAAGTAGATAAGCAGTTAGAGTAGTATTTAATAACCAATATTTATTTAATTTATGTAAATGGAAAAATGTAAATCCTATTACCCCGGGAACATACAAAATCTTTTTAACCGACTTCAAAAAACGAGGTTCTCAGTTTGACGCGTATGTATAATGTATGTATGCATGTTTGCCCGCGATCTTCTCGAGCCATACTGAACCATTTAACGTAAAACTTTTAGTCGTTTATCTTGGTATCGTTCAACTTAGGTCATGGAACAAAATATGTCAAGTACTGGGCCAGTATAACGCCAGTACAACCAGGAAACCATATTTTTGTGAAGAATTCTCAAATTATTATTACACAGGAATGATTGTGCCAATTTCGATATTATATTATATTATAATATTATCCAATAAACGATATCCCTGTAGGGGATCCAATACAAGTTCGTACCAGTATTAGACCAGTACAGCACGGCCAGTATTGAACCAGTACAGCATGACCAGTATTGGACCAGCATAGCATGGCCAGTACTAGCGGAATATAACTGACTTTTTAGTGATGATTTCTCTGCGCATCTCATCAACGGATACAGCCATTTGAGTTGCACTTTACTGCTTTGAGCCAGTACTGAGCTGATACTCGAGCTGGTACTATTATTATTTTCAAAGTATGCATTTTCATGTTATCATTTTTAACATAACACTAAAAAGTGCTAAATAATTTTTTTAATGGAACTGACTTTAAAAAAATAACCTTTTAAAAAGTAAATTCATTATTAATAATAACAATTGGTCAATTGAATTCAAAGTAGAACTTTTTGGAGACGGCGCCAATAATTTAAGCAACTAGCTAAAATGTTCCGATTGATCACAATTGTCGATTCTGATGCCTACTCTAAAAAGTTTTAGTTTGAATTCAATTAACCAATAGTTATTGTTAATAGTGAGTTTACTTTTTCATATATTATTTTAAAAAATATATTTTTTTTTACTTTTTAGAAGGTTATTTTTTGAAGTCGGTTCCAATTTTAAAATAAAAATATTATTTATTATTGAAGCTTGCTGTTTTTGGGTTAGTGAGAAGTTTTATTTAATTATTTTATTATTTAAACATTTTTTAATAACAAAATAACAATTTCGTTTTATATATTTTATCGTCTTTATAAATAGTTGTAGGTTGAAGATTTTGAAAATATGTTACAACTGGAGCTTGTTGCTCTTGAGTGAATGAGGTTTATACTTATTTATACTTTATGACTTTCTTATGAATATAAACATTGTCAATTAAAAATTTATATACTTGGGTTAAATAGATTTACAGTTTTTAGTTTTATTATTTTAATATATGTATTTTATAATCGAAACCTCTTGCCCTTGGGTTAATTGGGATTTGAGATCTATGGTTTATGATTTTATTACGTAAATATTTTAAAATTGAAATTTGATATTTTTATGGCTGTTAGTTCTAGAGTTTTTAGTTGTATGATACTCGTATCTTATATAAGGAACTCTTGACGTTTGGTTCATGAGGTTTATAGTTTATACTTTTATTATGTAAATATTTTGTAATTATAATTTGCTGTTCTTGGGGTAGTTAGACTAAGAGCTTTTGTTTTATTATATTTTATAATTGATGACAAATCTTAGAATAAAGTTTCACCGAGATTCATCAAATTACAATATAAACTCGACTTAAAATTCGCTAATATATTAAAATTTAAAACATTTACGGAAATCAACAATAACATTTATTTGCGAAAAATGCAAACCGAAAAATAATCATATTATAATTTATACAATTATTATTCTCATAAACAAGTAATAAGAGAAATTTCTTGTTTATACTTTTAACAAATTAAATATTTAACATGTAATTGAAAAATTTGTAGTTCTTCGAAAGTAACTTATATTTCCGTAACGAAAAGTTACAAGTTAAGAGTAAAAATGTAACGAAGTTAAGTTACAAGTTCCTTTTTTGAGAAAGTAACGAAGTTACCGAAAAGTTAATAGTAAAGTAACGTAACTTGGTAACTTCGTTACTTTGAATGAGTTACTACCCAACACTGATGACTACGTGTTTTAGTCTAGTGTTCATATCTTTTCATTTAACAACCGCAGATGGAAGCCTGCAGCACCTGCTTTGTGTAAATGGGCAATTAGCTGTTAGTTCTATGCTGATTTTGCTCTTGTATTGCAGTATTTTACCAGCTTGAGACGCAAACAAGCCTTGTAAAGAGATGCTTGGTGAACGTTATTCGCACTTTTTTCTCTTTTTATATGTTATTATTCTTATGTTATGATGCACTTTATGCTTTAATAATTTTGGTGGATTCTTATGATTTGAGTTTTTGTTGGAAGCTTGCACAATTCTCTTTTCTTTTCTGAATTCATGATTTGGATTCATTGTTTTTTTTCTTTCAATTTCTTTTTTTATCTTTGCGTTTTTTGCTTAAAATAGCAAGCTTAGAGCTGGAGTACACGCCAATCGAACTCGTTAATGACATTCACCTGAGATTAATTTGAGATCTTGACGGGCCAGGTGGCCAGGCGAACCTAAGCCAACGATCTAAATCCTAACGTAGAATAAGCTACAGAAACGTAGTAGTTTAACGTTAGGTATCGTAGTTTTTCTTGAAGGTAGTGAGATACATTCATAGGATTTGTAGGATTAATTCTTTGCTTGGTTAGGTTGGAAGTAAGTTTATTAGAATAGAGAAAGCTCACATAAATTATAAAAAGCTGGTTACAGAGAAAGAACACGGGGTGCATGTATTTCCCGTAGGGACCAGTTAAAGAAAGTCTAGGATGAATTTTATTCTAATCACAATGAGTTGCTGGGGGATGATGAGGTCGACACCACGGAAAGCTACTTCATTGACGATGTGTATACTATGGTAGAGGAATCCTATCTATTGAATATAGGGCTTTTTCAGGACTCGTTGCTTCTGTACGCTGAAGCATAGACGTGTGTTAACTTGCCGGTGAATCCAGATTTTTCGACATGCTCTTTGGATATTAATCAGACTAAATTGCCTATAGTTGAATTACCTTTTTTTTTTCTGGAGATATAAAGGATTGGGTTAGATTTAGAGACACATTACATGAAATGATAGTCAAAAGGACTAATCTAGCCAATGTATTTAAAATGTATTATCTTAGAACAGTGTTGAAAGGCGAGCTGCTGAGCTGCTTGAGGAAATACCTGTTGCTGGCGAGAACTTTCTTAATGCATGGAAGGCGGTCAAGGATTGTTATGAAAATACGAGATTGTTGATTACAACAATTCTCTCGAAATTTATGTCCATAAAATCCATGAGAGCGGAGTCTGCTGATGAGGTTAGTAGAGTAAAGAAGGGTACAAAAATATTCTGCAAGCGCTGAAACTTTTAGGAAGTCCTGTAGATCATTGAGAACATTTTACAGTCTTCTTGACAGTTGGTAGGTTAGTTCCGCAGATTCAACGGAAATGGGAGGAAACGGTGGCCAAATCAAATACACAGCTCCAGCCCCCTAGTTTGGAAATTTTGGATAAATTTCTTGACACTGAAAGGTTAGCTTTAGCGCAGCTAGAAAATTCTCATGATATCTCTTCAGTCGAAAAGAATTCAAAGGTTCGTTCAGATAGTTATAAGGCAAAGAATTCTTTTCAAAAGAACAGAAGTTTTAAATCAGTGCACGCAGCTCAAGAAGGCAAAAGTAAAGGTTCTTCATGCGCTTTGTGACTTTGTACGTTTGGTTTCGTTTCTTCTTCGTTTTTAGCTAGCGAGGGCGCACATTTCATTATCAATTGTGAGAGTTTTCAAACAAAATCTCCCTTCGAGAGGAAAAATTTGGCAATGAGAAAACATTTATGTTTTAACTACCTGTCCAATCACATGCAGGAATGTCAGGTGGTAAAAAGATGTCAATATTGATCGGCCAAACACCATTCCATATTACATTTCACTCGGAATATTCCAAAGGTTGAGGTAGAAAATGTGAAACCTCGCAGTTCTTCAGTAGTTGCTACTTCGGAACCAAAAATTGGTATGGCCACTAATCTTCTTCCAATGTCTGTGAATAATGGTGAGAAGTTACAAAGTGAAGATTAGTATTAGTACCAACTGCATGGGTTCAGGTTTATGCTGGCAATGGTAGGCATCGGTTAGTCAGGGCGATGCTCGATCAGTGTGCTCAAGCATCTTTTATTTCCGAGGAACTTTGTCACAGTTACGGCTCGAGATAAAGTCTGTTAGAGTACCAATTACGGGAGTGGGAAACAATAAAACCACGATTTGTAAAAGTGAAGTGACCTTCACTGTGAAACCTCACTTTATCTCCAATTTTAGCTGTGGAGCTACAGCTTATGTACTACCAAAAGTTATGGCATATAATTCTTTTACAGGCCGATCAATGGAATGGAATCATCATCGAGACATCACGTTGACTAACCCTCGATTTGGCCACTCAGACAAAATCGATATTTTGCTGGGAGGACGAATATACTAACAGGTCATAGAAGAAGGTCGACGCAAAGGCAACGACGAGAATGCACTGGTTGCGTTGCAAACGCTATTAAGCTGGATTGTATCGGACCTACATCATCGAGTATTAGTCAAAGGACTCCAATCACAGCCAATCTGCAAGTCAACGACATCGAACTCAACACATTGCTGTGAAAGTTCTGGGAGATTACGGAGGTACCTTCGGCACATAAATTTCATAAAGAAGAAGAAAAATTATGCGAGGATTTTTACCAAGCTACAGTGAGTCGTAATCCTGATGGCAGGTATTTGGTAAGGGTACCTTTAAAATCTAACATTCCATCCACTTGGGGAGATTCCTATTCTGTAGCAGTTAGGAGAATGTATAATTTAGAAAAACGGTTCCAGAGAAATCCCAAATTACGTGTGGCTTACATCGAGTCCATGATGGAGTATGAATCTGCAGGTTATATGCGTCGTTTTATTCCCAATGATTTTGAGTTAGAGTCTTACTTCGTTCTACCTCATCATGGAGTGATTAAGGAGAGCAGCACCACGACGAAGCTACGCACAGTATTCAATGCGTCAGGCAAGACGAAAAGCGGGTTTTCACTCAACGATTTTCTCTACACAGATGCGAACCTTCTTCCAGATATGGTAATTTTGCTTACTAGGTGGAGATTACATAGGTTCGTTTTTACAGCTGATATCGCTAGAATGTATCTTCAGATTCAAATGCACGAGGCAGATCAACATTTGCAGGCCATCGTTTAGAGAGAGGAGGAGCCCCAGGTGTTAAAGTCATATCTTCTTACCACGGTTACGTTTGGTTTCGTTTCTTCTTCGTTTTTAGCTAGCAGAACTCTTAGGCAATTAGCATAGGACGAAGGAAGGGCTTTTCCTTCGGCTGGGGCAATTCTGGAAGAAGATGTATATATGGATGATGTATTGTCAGGCGACTGCACCTTGGAAAAGACGAGGGTCAAGCAGGAGCAGGTGATCAATTTGTTAGACAGTGGGGGGTTCAAACTTCGCAAATGGTTGTCTAACGATCCCAAACTAGTTGATTGGCTTCCTCAGGATGTGTTGGCGTCGGAGGCAAATTTTAAAGTTGGTTTACGGTTTTCAGAATTGGAAATTGCATGGAATCCAAAAGACGATTGTTTTTATTACAATGTAGCTTTGGAATCTTTGGATATGCCCATTACTAGAAGGGTAGTTTTTTCAAAAACTGCAAAGTTGTACGATCCACTCGGCTGGATAGCTCCAATTATTCTCCTATTAAAAATCTTCTTGCAATCGCTTTGGGCATTGACAAAGGATTGGGATGAAAAGCTTCCAGATGATTATGTAGAATATTTTAAAAAGTGGTATTCGTCTTTAGCACAAATTTCCAAAATTCGTATTCCACGTTGGATAGGTGCACATCAGTCGGAGCAGCCATACGAGCTGCATGGTTTCGCTGATGCATCTAAATTAGCCTATGCAGGAGTAGTATATTTACGGATCGTAGGGGAAAAGTCTCAAGTTTATTTGTTAGGGGCAAAAACAAGGGTTGCCCCTACAAAAACTCTGTCCATTCCTTGATTAGAGTTGTGCGCGTCTCAATTAGTAACTAAGTTTACTCATCACTTTGCAGAGAATCTACATTTACCCTCAAGTAAAGTTCATTTATGTTCGGATTCAAAAGATGTTCTTTATTGGCTACAGGATATTCCAGCAAGATGGCCCTCGTTTATAGCTCATAGGTGTTGGGATATCGGCATATTGTTGCCTGATGCATATTGGCATCATATAAATTCCGCTGACAACCCAGCTGATATAGCGTCACGCGGTGCTTTAGCTGAGGAACTTATTTGGAATGATTTGTGGTGGCAAGGTCCAAAGCGGCTACGTGAGAGCAATCTTGAATGGACTCGAGCTAATGATTTAGATTCGGAAAAGCCAAAAAGTAAAGAAATAGTAGAATCTTCATTATGGTCCTTATTCGAGTCATACTCATCTTTGAGTAAGTCCGTGCGTATCACTGTATATATTATGCGGTTTATCCGTAACATATAAAAAAATGCTTCTTTCTTTGAGAAAATCTCGCCAGTTTTGCGCGATTTTCCATTGCCTACGCAATCAGATATGATGGGAGTCGAAGTTCGGCAAGCAAAGTTAGTCTTGAGTTAGTCTTACATTCTAAAACATATGATAAGAAAATCTTTAATGCAGAATTTGTAATGTAATAACGAATTTAAAAAATAAATAAATATTAGCTCTAATTGTAAAAATAAATTGTTACTCATAAATAAATCATTAGTATTTAATTAGATAATATTTGAGAGTATGATTAAAAGTACATAATAATTGAATTAAGATGATTATCTCATAAAGCAGAAACTATTTTCTAAGCTTCACTTAAGTGTTGGCAGTGATTGAAAACAAATTTAGAGAAGTATTGTATGAAAAATCAAAACATATAGTATGACATTTTAAAAATATTTTTTTACAAAAAAAAAGCTTATTCAATATTTAATATAATTGAATATTATTTGAAATAATTTAAGTAAATGTCGAGTTTTCCATGTTAACTAAAGCTTGAAGCAGAAAAGGTCCAAAAACATTCATTCTATTTCATATGCAATGAATATATGAGTAATATTATTTCTCGTAAATATTACGAATAAAACGTATTACATAGAATGTATTGCAATAAATTTATGTTACTTACCTGCACGGAACTGATTAATTATGTTTTGAGTTAAGATCATCCAACAATGTTGCTTGATAGTTAGGTTGTTACTGACTATAACAATTCAAATGTTTAAAAAGACATAAACACCTTGAAATTATGATTAACTTACTATTATGTTTTGATATAAAGTAGATTTTTCTAAGGTAACTTTCTATAGAAATAAATTTTATTAATCTATAATATGAAATAAAAAAAAAGTTTTTTTTTAATTTTATGTGGTTAAAATCAGAGTTTAAATAGCTACATAGAACACTGCAGTCTTCTACCTGCCACTTGATTCTGATCTACCTGATCATCGGATCGGACTTTATGACGAATTATTTTGTTCGTTAGACACTGAACTTTAAAATTAGTGTGAGGGGTTTAATACAAAATAATACCAATAAAACGTTGTATACCTATAAAGCCAAAATTTTTTATAAAATTGATATAAATACAAATATATTGGCTTTCTAAGGCTGGGATTACTGGGATATTCTTATTACAATTCTTACAGTTATTTTAAAATAATATGTTTAGCGAGCAAAGTGAAGAGATTAGTGACCGATTGCGACCAAAGAATTCCGTCATTAGGAGTGTGTTAGGCGGAACGAAGAAAGTACTAGGATATCTCAATATTAACATCGAAATCGATGGCAAGTGAAGGAAACTAACGATAAGAGCCGTAGACCCATGCGACCATAACATATTACTGGAACAAGACTTCACCACGCCATGGGAATAAGAGACCGTGGAAGCAATCTTGGGACGACGAAGAGACCGAAGCAACCCCAGCGTATCCCAAATGCGCTGGTATTATTGAAGTAGACGGCGAGCAGATGTAAACCATAGAAGGCCTAGTAACCAAAATATTGTCTCCATCCTCTGACAATGTAGGAACGACCACGCTGACCGAACATCACATAGATGTCCTCTCTGCGGCATCCATCAAACATCATACGAGAAGAATGTCACCCGAACTTCTTCGAGCGGTACGTGAAGAAATCGAGAAAATGTTTAGGAATGGCATAATAGAGCGGTCGGTAGTGAATGGAGTAGCGCCCCAGTAATCATCAAGAAGCCAGATTATCGCGACCTAAACAAACTGTCCCGGAAAGGTGCCTATCCTATCAAGAGTATGGATTCGATATTGGACAAAGTGCAGAAAGTCAAATACTTGACCAAAATCGACCTTAATCCTGCTTATTTTTAAGTGCCTATGGGGCAAAGCAGCAAGAAATACACACAGTCTTTGCAGTGCCGGGCTCCGGATTGTGGCTATTCGTAGAAATGCCCTTCGGATTGACTAATGCGCCCATGACCTACCAATGTCAGATCGACGCTATTTTTGGCATCCAGTATGAACCACCTGTTTTTGGATACCTGGACGACATCATCATAGCGACCGCGACCTTTAAGGAAAATCTCTACTAGCTAGAGTTGGTTCTCAAGAAGCTGGTGGAAGCGGGGTTCATAGTCAATCGAAAAAAGGGCGAGTTCTGCTGCTCAAGAGTGACTTACTTAGGGTTTCTGTTGGATAAAGACGGACTCAGAAAAGATATCTCCAGTAACCAATTATCCAGCACCGAAGAATGTCAAGCAGCTGAGGCAAATCCTGGGCATGGTTGGATGGTACTCGCGATTTATCGACGACGACTCAAAGATGAGAATCCGAAAGATGAGAATCCGATTGGTAAAGTTACTGAGGAAAGGACAAGGGTAGGCATGGAATAGCGACCTACGATCGCTACCTAGCGATGCCTTTGAAGGCCTGAAGAAGGCGCTGACAGTAGCTCTGGTCCTGGCAAGGCCAGACTTTAGCAAAACATTTTCAGTCCAAAGTGATGCGAGCGGATTTGCCATTGGGGCAGTTTTAACTCAAGAAGAGGATGACGGAGAGCACCCCATCTTATTTGTGAGTAGAGTACTCACTGCGACCGAGTAAAACTATACCATATCAGAGAGAGAATACTTGGCGATGTTATGGGCGATCAAAGAACTGCGACCCTATCTGTAAGGGTATGAATTCAAAGCAATAACCGACCATAGCACCTTCCAATGACTACGTAACCTAAACGACCCTACTGGACGACTAGCCTATTGGGCACTCGTAATGCAGCAGTGGGACTTCGAAGTAATCCATCGAAGAGGCTACTGAAAGTGCCTGATGCATTGTTCAGGATGTTTGAAGATAGGGGAGAAATAGTCGGATTCGAAGAAATACAGGATGAAATAAACTTAACTAGAATGAAGAAAGTACAAACATACCCTTATCGATTTCCAGATTGGCGAATTGAACATGGGATGCTGTACAAATTTCGTAACGACCTACTATTAGTCCCAGTGACCTCTCGAGAAGAGGGATGAAGACTTGTAGTTCCAGTAGAGCACCGTGAGAGAGTGATGAGCGAGAGCCATTGCATCACCTCGGCGGGGCACCTGAAATTCGAAAAGACGTACGACCGAGCGGCCCGTGAGTACTATTAGCAAGGTATGTACTACGACGTGCACCACTTCGTTCAGTTATGTCTAGAATGCCAGACGCATAAAGTCTCCCAATCTAGACCTATAGGGCTATTAGGAAAGATAATTGTAGAGCGATCATGGTCCGTAATAGCAGCAGATCTCATGGAATTCCCGCCAAGCAAGAGTCAATTCAAATACCTGGTGGTATTTCAGAATCTCTTCAAGTGGTGGATTGAGCTGAAGCTGCTGAGAAATGCTCATGGTAAGTCGGTGGCACGCGCTTTAGAGGAGCTCATCCTGTTTCGATGTGAAACCCAAAACTATATGCTCACGAATAACGGAAATGAATTTATCAATAAGCACTTACCCGACACTTTGGAGGAATATTGTATGACCCACGTTACCACGTCACCGTACCACCCTCAGACCAATCCAGTGGAGAGCAGCAACCGAACTTTAAAGACAATGATAGCGACCTTCGTGAAACAGGGCCATCGAATTTTGGATACAAATCTTCACGAATTCCGGCACGCAGTAACTGCAATGCAAGCGACGAGTAAAGTATCACCTGCGTGCCTGAATTTTGGCTGTAACCCGAGGCCCGTGAAGAGCTTGAGAAGGGAAGTAGAGCCAAAGCGACCCATTGTCAGTAGTGACCCAGAAGTATGGATAGATCGGGTACGAAGACTAGATGCTCTACGCGACCTGGTAATCCGACACATCGACTTAGGTAAGGAGAGGACTGATAAATACTACAATCGGTGCAGAAAGGACGCACAATTCCAAGTAGGAGTGACTTGGTCATGCGAGCGACCCATTACATGCCATATAAAGACAAGCGACTTTCTGCCAAGCTGACGGATCGATTTGACGGTCCTTTTGCAATCAAAGAAGTCAAATCTCCACTAGTGTACGTGCTAAATGTGCTAGACGATAGACGGATACCAGAGGGACATGTGAAGGAGCTAAAAAGATATATTCCCCCGAGGGGAAAAACCCAAAATAGCGACCTTATGACCAAAGCGATCCATGAGTAGCAATAGACCCGTATTAGTGACCCTATAAGTTTTTTGTTTATGTTTTTTTTTCTTCAAACATGTTTTCAGAGTACAGAATCAGAATATTCATAGCGGGTCGAAATTGCCGAGGTCGATCTGGCAGATTGGACCACCAGCCGTATCCAGTCTTTCAGGAACAGCCAATCTGCTCTCTGCCCACCGACGAACGCGCCCAACAAGTCGAGGTGATGGCCCGGGAGCGCAGTCTAACTCCTCCTCCCCCTGTGGATAACTCCAAGGTAGGTTACGATTGGAAGGTCGCCACCGATCGAGAGTTTACCATACAGGAGGGCAATCGGGCATTTAATGAAGAGAAGCTGAGAGAATGAGAGAAGCTTGTGACGTTGCGTTTTTGCTACAGGTAAATTAATGTCAATTTAACCTCAAAATCGACCTTTAGTCCATCAATTAATCTATTTTATTTTACTTTAAGCTCCCTCCAAGCTCGGAGCCCTGTCTGCAAAAAGCAATGTCGCAAAAGAGTATTTGAAAAACCAAACTTTCCCAGTAGGAAAGCGACCTCTCTAATATTCTGTTTTTTCTCCTTGGCTTACTCAGGCTCTCCCTCACGCTGCTACCGCGGTCTCGTCGTCCGCTGCTGCGCCTCTCGCCTCTTAACTCTCCTGGGCCGCTCTACCCTCGGCCATTCTTATTCAGATTCGATTCGGCGTTGGCTCGTGTCGGCGCTGGCTCGTGTCGAAGCTGGCTCGTGTCGAAGTCTCGTCGCGTCGGGGTGCGTGGCTGCCTCGTTGATTGCTCGTGAGAGAGAGAGAGAGCTGGCGTCGCGTCTCTCGATGTCTCCGTGCCGCGGGGCTCTTCTTTCCTCCTTTTTCTCTCTGTCGCTCAGCTGGCCTCTCTTACCTTGCTAATTCTCTCGCCTTGACTCTCTCCCCTCTCCCTACTCTACAGTTCCCGCCTAACTCTCCCTTATGCGTGGCTCTACCTCGCGATTGCTCCTGCGATCCCGCTCGATATATCCGTGCGCTTTTATTTAATGCTTCTTCACCTACATTTGTTTATGCATATGCGTGGCTTGTGCATGTGTATGTGCAGAGTGTTTATGCTCTGTCACAAGCTCTCCGGGGACAGGAAGCTCCTCGTATGCTAGCCCCATCGTATCGGTCGGGGTGGGATCGAGTACTACGGAAGCGGCTGGGGTCGTCGTCGAATCCCGGGTGGAGAATAAAGGAAGCATGGGAGCCCAAGGAAGAGTACACCAGAGAGAAGACCAAGAGGAAGGAGCGACCACTAGCGACCCCAACAATCCAGAAGAACGGAAGGTGGAGAATCCAACGTCTAGAGGAGACTTTGATATCCACCAAAAGAGGGTAACCTGGACCAATGAAGTGGATGAGGAAAAAGTCATCCGAGTGTGGATGCGGAACCGGCTGCCTCATTTAAGGGAATGGCGACTAGTCGACAGCGCCACCCCTTCGCGTCCCGTGAAGTTTAGGCGCCGACTCTTAGCGTCGAGGGCCACCGGAGCAGTCTCTCGACATCTGGCTCAAGAGGAAGAACAGCGCAGGCGGGGCGAAGAAAAACAGCGCAGATGGGACGTAGAAGTAAGCCGATCCGGCAACCCCTCTGGTCACCGATAGGATAGGAGGCTAACGACCGGTGTCCTGAACCCCAGCTGCCTCCTATTAACCCGACGCCTCCCTCGATACCCATTGACGTGGATCCCGCCAACACGCTGTTGGCCTGGGATCTCGACGAGGAGCCAGTTATGTTCGGCGAAGCAGCTGGGTTAAGGAAGGTTCCCTATCCTCCTCCCATCTCTGCCAGTCGTACACGATACAACCCTCCACGTCAGTTGCAATTGGACGACTATGAGTCTCCAGTTGCGGAGAGAGTGATGGCTATGCGGGCCGAATCTCCGCCAGCAGGTCCGTCATCTCTATGCCGTGGACAGCCGGCGGGGTCAGCAGAATCGTAGGAGGAAAAGAAGGTGAAGCTAACGGGGATCATGTTTAGCCATGGACTGATCCCTATCCCCTCTGATCCGTTACTCGATTCTCCGGAGGGTGCATGCAACAACTGTTGGCAGAGAGGACACATCTCATCGGTGTGCCAGAAGCCCCGCCAGTTCATATGGTGCCGAAATTGTGTAAGGCGGGGCATCAAAGTAGTCGACTGCCCCAGGTGTAGCATGCCCATCAGGAGTGGGTGAGGTGAAAATACGATGGGAGGGGGGGGGCAGCTCCACTGGACGTGAATCCCTGGGACAAATCTTCCAACCCTCCGATGAGAGGAATAACGCCGATGTCGGCAACTGAGAGACCGTCACTAGTCCGGATCGCGGTACCGACCCCGACACTACGCAGGATCGGGCGGTACTACTGAGGGCCACGCTGGAGGCGCATCGTCTCGATAGAGCGCATCGGGACAGCCAATAGAAGACGGCGAAGAGACTATCGTAGCGACCCCGACGAAGCAGCGACCGATAGTAAGGACATAGGAGGAATACCTATGCGACAGTAACACTGATACAAATATCGGATTTGAATGTATTACGAAAAACGTAATCCGGGGGAATAGGAAATGGCGTCTCTTAATTTCTACATTAAAAGGGATTAAGTTTCATGGATAAGTTGGAGACCTTTGTATTAAAACTTATTAAATTCTATTGCTTTACGTATAAACCCGATTAAAAACTATTAGAAAATCAATTATCGGTCCGATTGAAACGTATTCGATTTTGTTCTTTTTAAATACGATTTGATCGGATATTATGGAATATTCTGTTAATCGGATCTAATGTTATATAATTTAATTTAAGGGGTAACACCACTGTAGACATTTCAAAAAATCGATTTTTTTTATTGGCTTAAAACATGCTTTGAACCTTCTAGAATATAGTACAATAGGTCCCATCCCGAAAAAAAAAATTTTATTTGAAATTTCGGGACATATACCGACCGTCTTCGGCCGCCCCGAAACGGCCGATTGCTTACCTGCGTGAGGTATGTACCTGATGAGAAGGACCGCCTTATGGCTTACCTATTGTTCGCAAACTTCCCTAATGCTCCTATAGATGTCGATCTTAAGCTATTATGAGTCAGTTAGGCTAGTTTCAAAACCATGTACGTTAGTGTAGCGTCTGTATATCGTAAGAAAACGACGCTCTCATTTTCGCTTTCTAAACTATATTTTTGTGAAAGTTTTGATTATTTAGTATTACGTTGAGCAAAATGGAAAAAAGTGAACGCAGGAAGAAAAGGCACGAAGAAAACTATCCAACACATCGAAAGAGCGAAGAAAATGGTCAATCTCAAGGGATTACCGTTTCAGGAGATGGTTCTTGGAAGAAACGAGGGTATTCCTCACTTTTTGGAGTTGTATCTTTGATTGGATGACTTACTGGAAAACTCGTCGATGTGACTGTAAAATCTAAATATTGTAAGTCTTGCGAGCACTGGAAAAATAAAACAGAAACATCTGAATACGAAAAAGGATATGGATCACACGCCGATTTATGTCAAGCAAATCATGAAAGTTCATCTGGTAAAATGGAGGTAGATGCTGTTATTGAAATGTTTTCTCGTTCAGACAGTTTCCACGGCCTAAAGTATGCGAATTATATTGTCGACTGTCAAAGGCATACTGGATTCTAAACCGTACACTAATTTTGAAGTACAAAATAAAGAGTGCATCGATCATGTACAGAAAAGAATGTGAACGCATCTTCGAAATCTAAAAAAAAGACGAAAGGCCTTGGTGGAAAAGGAAAATTAACAAATAAGTTGATTGATAAATTAACAATTTATTATAGTTTGGCAATACGGAAGAATCCAAATTGCATAGAGAAAATAAGGAATGAAATCTGGGTAACTCTGTAGCATAAAATATCAACCGACGACAATCGTCAGCACGATAGTTGTTCAGATTCCTGGTGTGCTTGGAAAATCGCACAAGCTGAGGGTTCGTTGGATACGTTTTATGAGCCTGTTTATACAGAATTGAGTTGAGATGAGTTGCTGCACCGTGGCTTAGGAGGTTATACTCAGAACAGCAACGAAAGTTTCAATGCCACCGTTTGTAACTTGGCTCCGAAATCGTACTCGAGTGGCAAGAAAGTTCTGGATATTGCCAGTGATATTTCAGTGTGCAATTTTAACGATGGCCTGAGATATGTCCTTCGAATTATGAAAGCTCTGGAGATGGATATAGGTCTGCACGCTTATAATTTTTGTTGTGAAGCCGACGATAAGCGCATCAGACACGCTGAGCGCTCTCTGTCCGACGCAGCGAAAGAGACGCGATCGAACATAAAAGCGAAAAAAAAAGAAGACGAGAAGGAGAATTTGCATTTGGATGGGCAGCTTTATGGTCCTGACATTGCAGACTAACGGTAAAAAAATTTCTTTAAATGATTTCCTCATTTTTTTACGTCCAAAACTGATTTTGAAACTTTAAGTTGATTTTTAAAATTTTGAAATTTTAACCACATCTTATTTATTATATTTTGAAGTGAATCACGTAGGGGATTTTTAATAAATTGATTTAAACAATTTATATAAACAAAATCGTGCTTTTTTTCATGGAAATTTTTATTTTTTTTTCAATTCTTATTTGCAAAAATCAATATTTTCAAAATCTCCTACGTGATTCACTAGCTATTAACATCAAGAATAAGTGGATTTTTTTTTGTTCCAGGTTGAAATGTGCGATTGGTACACTGCGTGCCGCGGAGCGCTTCCCATGCAAGAGGCCTCAAGAGATCGGCTATAAATCAGCCATTTTGTATTTTTTTTACTAAATGTTTTTTTTTAAATATATTATAATATTAGACTAATAATATATCCAAATATAATTTCTTTATAACCTTTCTTTCCATTAAAAAAAATACCCAAAGAACGCTTCTTTTTTCGCTATTACAGTGGTGTTACCCCTTAATCGGATGTAACCGTTTTTTAAATTTATTTTAATCTGGTTTAATCTGGTTTAATCTTTCTTTATCCATTTTAGTCAATTAAAAAATATAAGCCAATCTAATCTTTTTATTGATATTGCTTTATAAATTTCTATTACTAAGATTTTTGCATTTAAATTTCGTATATATTATGTTATATTTACTTGAAACAAATTTTTTTATTTAAATTATTTGATGACCGTATCTGAAAGAATAAAACAATTGAAAAATGTTGACGTGACTGGGAATCGAACCGATGATCTCTACGTGAAACTCCAACGCTCTAACCGCTCCGCTACGGAAGAACGAAAGAAAAAAATCTGACTTATAATCTACTTTTACAAGTCCTGAAAATATTTTTATATTTCGTAATAATATCAAAATATATTTTCTTAAAATCGATACATTAGAAATAAAATATTTTTGCATTAGTATTGCAAGCAGGGTGCCGTGTAAAACAGAGTTCTTTACCGTATTTTTCATTCTACTTCTCCGGTATCCGACAAAAATATACGAAATTTAGAGAAATTGTTTAATTGGCAGTAAAGAATGTCAAAATACTAAATAAAAATCGAAAATCGAAAAATAAAATAGATGTTATCGAACTCTTTAACAAAAGCGTAGTTTGAAATTTAATGATACAATAATTGCAAATTTCGTTTTAGGTTATATGCCTTCCAGTAATCTATATATTAAAAAAATTCTTTTTGACTAATAATAATCGTATTCACAGAAATAAAATTATAAAGAAATATTAATAAATACGCAATAGTGTATGAATTTTTCATGAAACTAATATATATTACCTTACTCTTTCTAAGTCATTTTTCTAATATATGTATGACCAATAAATGATTTCTAATTTTCGCATTTTTATTAAAAATTATAACAATTTTAAACATTTATATTAAATTTAAAAAGTTATATCTTTCTTCCGAGTAGAGAAATACGTAAGGCGCCGTTAGAGCTCGATTAGGATTTCTATCAGACTCATCAGGTCTTAATCAAGATGGTGACGCTGTTCCTGTCAGGTTCTTATCAAGGGTCCCTGATTAAGATATAGTATGATTTCAAATGATAACAAGAAGTAAGTACATATTTCTTTAATGATCTAAATGTGTAATACAAATAAATTCCTAATATTTGTACATAATTAAGTATATAACTGAACAGTAATTATATCAGCAATTATATCTATATTCTTAAATATAACTAGTTTCAGTTGGTATTTTGGCCACGTTAAAGAAATTTATAAAAATAATAACCTCTTTAAACAAATAATTTTATCTCATACATAACATTTCTTTTTTAACCAAATGCTGTTTTGATCTATTAATTATTGTTGTCTCCTACTTATCTGAGTTTTTTATAAAGTAAATATTTCGTAAATCCATTTATATTAGCGATATATCAACACGGGATCTCACAAACGTCACATGGCTATGAAAATAAATTGGGTTAAAGTAATAGATTTTTCTTAATACTATTTAAAATCGTATTATAATATCCTGATCAAGACCTGCTCAGTATATGATCAGTATATCTCTAATTAGAAACTCTTGATCAGGACTTGACATGACAATTAGATTCACCATCATAATCAGATATCCTGATTAGGAGCTGATGTCCAAAAAGGATGCCCTGATTTGATTTCTTGTCGGGTTTTATTCTAAAATAATGCGGTTATACAAGAATAATTTAAAATTAAAAACTATTGATTGAACTAGATAAAATCGAAAAATAAATAAAATTCGAGTTGAACTTAATTTATATATGTACACATTACAACCAAAATCATTTGACGATTGAAAAGCCCTTGATTGTAATTTAAAAATTTGTACAAGACCGAGCACAATCGGATGAATTCTGATTTTCTAAGTGTTTTACCGTTTACGGAAGAAAATGGAAAGTACTGGACAAAATGGGATCGAATTTAATAGAACAGTATAAAATCGGAAAGTAAATAAAGTTTGATTTAAACTTAACTTATATGTGCAAAATGATTTGACGATAAAGTATTAATATCGACTAAATTTAATTATTTTTATAAGTATTAGAATAAATTCGCTAAAAACCGATTAGTTTGAAGTATATTTTATACTATTAAAACGGATAAAATTTTAACCGAAATATAAAATAAAGTATTAATGCCAATTAAATTATATTTGATTTATACATATTAATACCGATTAAATAGTATTATTATACTTGATTATGAATTATACCCTATTGAAAAGAGTACAATTAAAATGGATTTTTTGACATATAGTTTTAAAATTGATTAAAAACTCTTCAAATAATCCAGAAAATTCGTATTAAAAATAATATGGATTTAGTGGATTAAAAAAGATTAAAGTTTACTCATGCAGATAAATAACATGTATTACAACTAATCGCAATAACGTTAAAACTTTTTAAATAAATTGTATTAAATAGGATAAGATTATTCAGAATTGAAACCGATTAAAGTATAAATTCGTAGTTTGATCACGGGTATTAAAACAAATTGCATTAGCATAAAAACCTACTAATAACCATATTAAACAGGTTAAGAATTATTCTACATTAAGAAATATTAAATTTTAATACCGTTTGATCATTACATGTATTCAAACCAATTACAATGGTATAGAATCGAATTACATTTAATCCATTCTAATCCGATATTTTTATCAGTGAAGTTACATACCATATTTTTTGTAGTGTTGTCCTTATACTCATTCTAAGTTGTCGCACGATTATTGAGCACTTTTGGTGGAGGTACTAATTCTCATATTATTGTTTTCCGCTATTATCCTTACAGTTTTTCTTTATCTTATATAATTTGTTATATTGCGTTAGCTCTGGCAACGAAAGTTGTTCGGGAATCGCATTTTGATGGGATACAATGGCCCACTTAGAGTTTCTCGTTGTGAGTAAGCAGTCAAATCCTAGCGGTATGTCCCGCATAGGGGTGGGGAGGGGGGAGTTTGTGAAGCGTATTTCGCGTCAAATATTTATTAATTATATAACGGGGCAGTCAATCACGACCGAACTACTGCCGTCACCAGAGTTGAGCGACCAAATTATTATTTAACATTGTTTATTAACGGGGGGAATTTTCTATTATTTTGTTTGAGGAAATGGGGAGAGAAGATATCACTACCGAGGAAAACCCACGGACACTCACACACATCACCAACTGCCACAGCGGGCAGAAAGCAGATATGCGTTAGTATTCGAGAGCGTTTCTTAAATTGGGTCATGGAGTGGTTGCGCGCTTGCAAGCTGCGGTAGATAACATAGGTTGCGTTCGATTAAAAAGTCCGCTTAACACACACAGAAGCTCAAGGAAAGAAGCGGGTGTGCGATCATGTACAAGTACGCCCCTGTACTTATAAGGTAAACCCTCGCACCGTATGTGCAGGACGGTGTCTTTTTCTGCTCCAGACCACGAACTCGGTGTGGACGAGCATGACTCGTGTCTCACGGGCAAAACGACACCCGCTATTGATTTTTCATAACTCGAGGGCATCCACGACAATTTTCATCTTTTTTTCGTGTGTACCTCAGAGCTCAACATGTTCTAGCGCACTCGCTACTATGAAACCGCTATTACAAATATTAAGTAGGCAAAAATACCTTTAATTTAAGCTCTGTTACGTATAGAGATATTGGTCTGATCAAAAGTAATTTACAGTTGAAAATGGTGACCGAAATTGCATGAATATTTCATCTACAATTGTTAATAACTTTTGATCAAATTAATATTTATATACGTAACAGAACTTAAATTAAAGCTCTTTTCACCTACTTCCTCTTTTCGGCCCCTAATTTAAAGGGTTTAGTTGATGGGTAGGGGTTCAAAAATTTTTTGGTGGATACTTCTAGACGTACTGAACATGTTTGTTTAAAAAGAAATACTTTGGATATGCTGAAGAGGGAAGTAATAAGTTTTCACTCTGTGACCTCTTTCAATCCCTAATTTAAAGGGTTTAGTTGATGGATAGGGGTTCAAAATTTTTTGGTGCATAATACTAGACGTACTGAACATGTTTGTTTAAAAAATAAAATACTTTGGATATGCTGAAGATAGAAATAATAATTTATCGTTCTCCACCCCCTTTCAACCCCTAATTTAAAGGGTTTAGTTGATGGATAAGGGTTCAAAATTTTTTGGTGGATACTTCTAGACGTACTGAACATGTTTGTTTAAAAAAGAAAATACTTTGGATATGCTGAAAATGGAAGTAATACTTTATCGCTCTCCACCCCCTTTCAACTTTTAATTTAAAGGGTTTAGTTGATGGATAGGGGTTCAACATTTTTTGGAGGATACTTACTAAAATAACTAAAATTTTAATTGCAAAATGCTCAGCTTGAGGTAATTGGGTTTAGGGTTTAAGATTAAAACTACTATTATATAAATTTCTTTACTGCCAATTGCCCAGCACGGGTTATTTGGGTTTTGAGTTTATAAGGGCTTGTACGATCATATTATTAGAATTAATTATTTGTACATCATATATTTATACATACATACATACATACATACATACATACATACATACACACATACACACATACACGCATACGCACATACGCACACACACACAAACATACACACACGCACATACACACACATACATACACACATACACACATACACACACGCACACGCACGCACACACACACACACACACACACACACAAAAATACATGCATCAGACACTGAATCAGACTATATAGGTGAGTATGTCTGTATGCGCTCGTGCGTACACGCGTATGTGTGTGTGTATGAGCGTACGTGCGTCTGAGTGTACATATGCGTGCGTTAATATAAAATTTGTTGTTTAAAAGAAAAAAAAATTATATAATTTATTGCGTTAGACATTTCAAAATTATGCATACTATCGCAAAGTACACATAATTTCTTTTCCATTTATATATCTAACAATTACTTTAAAATTGTATATTAAAGATTTATGATGTAAAATTTTTAATTTGTCATGCATATGGATGGAAATGTTTTCATACCCTCCACATACCCGGAAGAACCTGGGTTCGATCTAAAGAATTGTGCATTCATAATTATATCATAATTTTTTATTCCTAAAGTCACTTTTATCAGCCTAAATATTTAATAAATAATTGTGCATTAAGGGGAAGGCCCAGGGAAAAACCCAAAAAAAGAACTTTTAAGTACTTAGTAATATCTTAAATTTTACTGTTGTAAAACCTCGAAATCTTGATCTTAAATGTCACAATAAATCACTATTTTCAATACCATATTCATCAAAGTTGATGTGTTCCTCACACGATTGCAGGTGACACGATAAACGAAAATACTTTTTTCAGCAGTTATTCGACTCCTTTCGACATGCATTACAAAAAGAGCGAAGCACTTTCTCGTCAAAATAGTTTTTATTATTTCTTTTCAGAGACCCACCGGATTTAAAAAAATTGGTACCTAAATCTTATTTGTTTTGTTTGTTACATTGAAGTAAGTATGTACAAAATTTTTCAGACCATTTGAAATAAACTGTATGCGCGAATCACTTTTTGAAAATAGCATCAAATAAATGCAATAATGGCACACTGTTACAGTAAAATAAGTTAAAACTTAATGAAAATTTGTACAGAGCATCATAATATAATAATAAATATATCATCTAATATGTTAAAATGAAAACTGAAGACATTTTTCTTTCACCATAGTCCAACCTTAAGACAAAGACCACTCAATAGGCATGGGTTCAAATCCACGTCAGTTCAAATTTTTCTGGAACATTTAAAGAAAATGCCCTGAGTGACTGTAGAGTAATATTTATAATCCATAAATAATGTTTCTGAAACATGTGACTTAATCATTTGGATGGAGATTGAAACACTTGTAATCGCTATTTGATTGAAATAAGAATCGAATTGGGTTCCGTGAATTTCTATATGGCAATGACATATTGGCAAAGCAATGCATATGAATACAAGCAATATACGTATGGCGGTGCAAATTTTTTCAAAAAACTTCTAACAAAAATTGTACTTTCGTATATTTTTTAATAGGTCTTTTTTTGTATAAAAGAATACATATACATTTTTTCTAATTTATTTATTTAACGTCACATCTACCGCTCAGGATTATTAGCAATAACTTACATAAATACATTACTTAGTTTTATACATTGTGGAGTAGTATACAAAAAAATAATGTTGTAATATCATACATGTTATTTACAAATATATTAATTATGATACATTATATAGCGTAATTTTGTACAATATTTGAGTTGTTACTTATCAAACCATGAGTGTTATACAAAACTTTACATACATTGACTGTTGCTTTTTGTTTAGTTAAATCCAGTGCAGTAGATTTACGTCGTTTAAAAATGCTATCGTTTTTTTACACGATTCTACATTATTTAGACTTTTTCTGTTGTTTTCGGAAGTTCATTTATTAATCTGAAGGACTGGTATTGAGGGCAGTTCAGGAGTGTATGAGGTACGGATTGAGGATTATTACAATTTTTACACATTTTTTTATCTTCTTTGGTTATTAAGTTTATATGAGTTATATTTGTATGTCCAATTCTCAATCTATTTATGACGGCTTGTTCTTCTCTATTAAGTAAAAGAGCAGGGATTTTGTCATAGACGTTGCTTCTAATTTCGTGAATTTTGAGTGTTTTGCTATTCTGCCATTGCTCGTTCCATTTATTGTATATTGATTTTATATAGAGTTTTTTTAAATGTTTTGTAGATTGGGGTAATAGTATTGCTTCCGTTGGTAAGTTTGATATAGCAGCTTCTTTGGCCATTTTGTCTACTTTTTCGTTGGCTTCGATTCCTACATGAGCAGGGACCCAACTAAAGATGACGTCTCTGTTTTTTGAGATCATGTCGTTATATTTATTAATTATTTTTTGTATAATAACGTTTTCATGATTTATGTTATTAATAGCATTAAGAACACTGAAACTGTCAGTAAAAATGGCGGCCTTATAGATGTTAGTTTGATCAATATGATCGAGAGCTTTTAGAACTGCAAATGTCTTATTGGTAAAAACAGATATTTCATTAGGTTGTTTGAATAAGAGTTCACTTTCTTTCCATAAAAAGGCGCAGCCAGTGCCATCTTTATTTTGTGATGCATCTGTATAAATATATTTGAAGTCTGTGAGTTCATTAGCGATTTATAGAAAGCTGTCTAAATGCTTGATTAGGTTTTCTATGAACACTTTTGGTGTTTTTAACGTCCATGGTGATACTGAGGACGTTTGTCGTAAGGTAGTAAGGTATAGTTCTAAATCTAGTTCGTGTAAATAATTTTCCAATCTTAATTGAATGGGTAAAGGATGCCAACTTTTGTTTTTTTTGTACGGATTGACAGAATTTTGTAATTCAAATAACTTTTTATTGACGTTATTTGAAGTTGCCACTGTGGCTATAGCATAATTTGTATATAATTTAATTCTTCTGTAATTAAGTGGAAGTAAATGAGCTTCACTGATAAGGATTTCTACGGGGCTAATGTGAAAGGCACCGGTATCTAATCTTCCTGCTGCATTCTGGATTGGTTTTAACATTTGTAATGTGCGTGTGGTCGCACCGTCGTATACTATGCTACCGTAATCGATTTTTGATTGTATTAGTGAGTTGTAAGTTCATAGTAAAATATCTTGGTTTGTACCCCAATTTTTCGAAGCTAAGGTTTTTATGACATTTAGTTTTTTGTAGCATTCGTTTTTTAAATTTTTTAGTTCTGGAGTCCAAGTTAGTTTTTGGTCAAATTTGAGTCCTAGTATATTCATATCACTTGTTACAGATAATTCATGATCTTGCAAAAATAATTTTAATTCTTTGTTTATTTTATTTTGATTGGAAAAAATAGTAACTGTAGTCTTCTGTTTAGAAAATTTGAAGCCAGTTTCGTTGGCGAAATCCTGTAGCTTATTTAAAGTAAATTGTAGGAGTATTTGCGATGTATTCATATTTTTACAAGCAAGGAGTAATGTCACGTCATCTGCGTATAGGGTGCATTCGACTGGTGAAGGAATTACTCTAGTGATTTCATTTATCGCTAATAGGAACAAGGTGACGCTTATTACACTGCCTTGTGGTACGCCGTTTAAAATTTCAAAAATTTCAGAAAATTGTTGTACAAAGTTTAGCGTATTGCCACTGAAGTTAAATTTAGCTAGTAATTTAATAATTCTATCTCTCCAAAACATATTATATGCTTTTGCTATATCGAGTGCTATTGCTATAAGGTGTTGTTTGTTAACAAACGCATCACATATTATTGAATCTGTAAATGCAAGACTGTCCATTGTTGAGTGATACTGACGAAAGCCATGTTAGTGAGGCGTAATTAAGTTATTAACTTCAAGGTACCGTTTTAATCTTTTATTTATAATCTTTTCTAGAAGATTACACATACAACATGTCAGTGATATAGGTCTATATGATGCTTTTAAGTGTGTATCCTTACCGGGTTTAATTATAGGTATAACGGTTATTTCTCCCCATTTGTCCGAAAAAATATTATTGCACCAGATCCTATTAAATATACCAAGTAAGTAATTCGGGCCAGATACTGGTAGATTTTTAAGATAAATATTGGGGATTCCATCTGGGCCTGCACTTGTATTTTTACTTTTTATTAGGCAGTCTTGTAATTCTGGGAGGGTAATTTCATAATTCAGTTTGTTAATCATATGTATATTTATGTATTCTTCATCGGGCTGGTGATTAATTTCTTCGTTTTCTATTCGATTTTTATTTTGGAGGAATTCTTTGCTATAATTTGAATCGCTAGAGTTATCTTTCCTATAATGTTTGCAATTTCTTGAGGGTTTGATGTATAATTTTCGTTGGTTGTAGCAATAGTTGGAATTTTTGTCTGTTTCTTTTTCCCATTGACTTGTCTTATTTTATTAAACAGTTCTTCAGTTGGCGTACTTTTTTTAATTAGTTATTGAGTCTATCCAGGATTTTCTTTTGCTCATCTTAATTGTATATCGTGCAATTGCTCTTTTTGTTTTATAATTAATTTTGTTACAGTCTGTGTTATTTTTTTAAAGAACGTTTAATGCATGTTTATAATCTTTTATAGCGCGTTCACAATCATCATTCCACCATGGTAATTTTTTTTTGCTTGTATTTGCAGATGTTTTTTTGTATAGACTTGTTCGCAGCTTCATTTATAGTATGTTCTAATTCTTTTAATATTAAATTAATTTCTGAATTTGAAGTACAGTTTGGCGGTTTTAATGATTCAATTTCTTTGTCTATAATTGTTTGATAGCTATTTCAGTTTGCTGTTTTAAATTTCCAACGTGGTGTGAATATAGGTTCTGGATCGCTATTATTTACTACTGAAATCATAATTGGAAAATGATCACTATAGTAGTTGTTGTGCAATACTTCCCATTCAAATTTTTCTGCAATTTGAGGTCAGCATAGAGAAAGATTATTTGCAGAAAATGTTCCGTTTGACGAATTAAAGTGAGTAGGTTTATCGTTATTTAATAGAATTACGTGTTGTTTTTCTATAAATTTTTCTATTAGTTTACCCCTTGCGTCTGTTGTATTGGAGCCCCAGATAATGTTATGACTATTGAAATCGCCTACTATAATGAAAGGTTGGGGAAATTGTTTAATTAAATTGTTTAATTCATATAATTGAAGTTCACGGCTATTTGGTAGGAATATATTACAGATACATAAACGTATAGAGTCTACTATTGTCGACACGGCGACAGCTTCTACTTCAGTAGTAATTGAAATTTTTTGCTGAAGATATTATCTTTAATATAAATCGCAACTCCGCCACTGGCAGAAGGGCAGTTGGTTCTATTTTTATAATAAATTTTGTAATTTCTTATGGTATGCAGTTATACTCTTTAAAATTGGTTTCTTGAATACAGAACGCTAGAGGTTTTTGGTCATTTAATAACATTTTTAGGAATTCAAAATGGGATACAAGTCCGTTAATATTCCATTGGATTATATTACATATTATTTTGATTGCGTTGATATTATAAAATTGTATATGTTTACAAATCTTCGGTGGTCTCAGAATCTTCGTCAGATGCATTTGGACTTGATTCATTCGATCCGCATGGAGTATTTGTGTCTTGAACCGTCTTTAGTTTATTAATTATTCGTGTAAAGCGGCCTTTGTTACTTCTCTCTAACAAATGAAGGTATACATCATTTTGCAAAAATGACGTGAGTTGTTCAATATCTGATGTATATTTTAAGGCAATCTGTCGGGGATTAGTAGAACCTTGTACATTTTCTATGAAACTTTTGAATTGTAAAAAACTCATAGCTGTCTTATTTGTATTGAATACTTTTTCTAATGGTGATAGAATATTATTTAAATTGATTTGGTTGGATACTGGTTTAAATTTTTTAGTACTAGGTTTCTGTATTTTGTCTATTTTTTTGTAACATTTTTTACGAATTCTGCCGTGATTGATTCTACAAATGTCTGATTTGTACCTTGTGATAAGCTAGAGCTAATTTGTGATTGTGTTCTCTTTACGCCTATATTAATTTGATTTAATATTTTCATTTGCTTTCCAGGGTCAATTTGTGTAGTTGAGTCTTTTCCGTCTGTGTTATCGTCTAGTAAGTCATTGTTATGGTTATCGATGTTTTGAGTATCGGGACTGTTAACCTCTGATTCTATGGGTGGTTCAGTGTATTTCTTGCAATATTTAGCGTGATGGCATTTATTTTTACATGCAAAGGACGTAACTGTATCGGTTAGCAGATGAGTCCAGTGATCGGTTTCGTCGAAATTTATTAGAGTACGTTCAGGTAGCTTTGCTACGTCGTCAGGATGGACATAGACTTGTCGTCGATAACTCATAATATGAGCATACTCTGGTTCTGTTACTCCTACTTTTAAGAAAGATACTGATGACCCTCTTTTTATACTTAAACAGTCTAATGTTTCCTCTATATACACATGTGGAATCATTGGTGATATATTTGATAGGATTACTCGCTTGTGTTTCGTAATATATGGTCTTACAAGTACTTGTATATCGTTGATTGTTACAATTTGTGTTTACTTGTGAATTCCTACCGTTAAAGATTCTACCTTTTGAGATTCTTGGCAAAAATATAATCTTTGAGTAGAATACCATCTTTTGCTTCTAAAATTATTCCTTGTTCTTTTTTAGGCAATTGATCAATTTGTGAGATTGCTGCATAACTGCGGACCCTGCTGTTGGTTGCGCTTGGGGGCGTTAGCACGGTAGATTGATCAGATAGATGTTGACTCCTGTAGTCAGAGGTCAACATGTTTGTTCTCCTTAATTGCACCTAATAGGTGCAATTAGTTAAGAAAATAACTTCACAAAAACAAAAAAAGCTACATGTAAATTCGCACTAGCACTTAAATTAATACGCAGACATTTAAGCCTATGTTTACGTATCGTAGTACTCGTACTCGAACTTTGAAGCATCTTAAATCATAAATTCAAGTGTTTTTTTATAAAGTATAACTGTAATTTTAGTCCGTACCTCAAACATGCATCCCAGATAAAAAAAATGGCGGACTTTTGAATTTTGTAAAAATGAGGTAAAATTATTCAAAAGTCCGACATTTTGTTTCTTTCTTATCAGTGGTGCTTGTTCGAGATACGGACTAGAATTATAGTTATAATTTAAAACAAAACACTTGAATTTTTATTTTCAGATGCTTCAAAGTGGAGATATCATGTCGGTAAGCAACAAGGAGGGCTCACTTCAAGCGGTCAAATCATAGACTTAAGGGAGCATACATTTTTTCTTTTATTTTTTAAAAACGTCCGCCAATTCGTTTCTCTTGCATTAATTTAAAAAATCCTAGAATGCGATAGAGTCAGATTCATACTAAATCTGAAATCGTTTGATTTTTTAGTTTCAAATGGCCCCTCTGAGCATTCGATAACGGCGCACGTATACCTACTTTTCGAGGAGTTACGTTTGTCTGTCATTTTTGTGTATAAAAAGTGTTTAAAATAAATAAAAAAAAATTTTGTATGTATTTCGACAGTTTATTTTTTAAGCCCAAAACTCTTATATCAATATCTATATTAGTATCCCTAATAAAATTCACAAAAATAGCCTTTTTTGAGCGTCCAAAGTAGAATGATTCCTTAAATTATCAAAATATGAAAGTAAAATTTATTTTCTATTATTTCAATATTTCTACTTTTATGTATAAAAAAACTAATATGTAAAAATAAATTCTTGTATGAAAATTTTTTTTTTGAAAATATTTTTAATAAAGTTCTACTGGCCTCTTAACAATTTATTATTATGAGTATTGTTGTTAGAGCTTGTTCTGATCGATTTGTCCACAGTATTTGTATTGTTTAGTTCAGTGTTATTATTACTTTATCTTCTATTTCAGTTCATTCTAATAATTCTACAGTTCTCACAGATATACCTGGCCCCTCTAGTTCTGCCATATCTAATTTAGATTATGATAAGACTTAAGACAAAAATAACAGCTGCGTCTAACAGCATTTCTATTTCTAACTTTCTTGCATACACAGCAATATAAAGTAGGAGCGATAATACGAAAAATAAGTGGTGAAGTATGAATATGGTCAAGCAAGACTACAAAATCAGTAGAATAAAACTATGTCAATCTATGTCCATCTGTTGCATAGTTGATGATCTAGCTGCCGATGTTGCCGATCGATCAGAGACAAAGGTACTGCTTTCTGGTGGTGAAAGGCCTAATGAGGAGGGCAGGAAAATTTTGCACGGCGGTATTACCAACCTTGCACAGTTAATGAGAGAAAGAGAAAGAGAGATGGATGCTCTAAGATCAAAAGAAAGAATCTCCTACCCTGCTTCTCCCGTTCCTCTTCCGGTGAGCTCTTGCAAATGACCCATTCGTGAATTCAAATATAGCCGTGTCTCCTTGGAGGTAATTACAGGAGTAGTGTCCAAGATGATGAGACGACGCCTTCGAAATCCTGGTTTGAAGATGGTGTTTCAAGGTGTAAAAAATACATGTGATTTTTTGGCTTGAGCATAAGAGCCATTTGGAGAGTCCTTTCCGCTGCAAAAATATCACTCCGCAGAGTGAAGAACAGTCAACAATATGTATATATGTGATAGGCGTCGTTGTGCTTATCTTACCGTAGCGAGGGAGGAGAGGCAAAAGATAGATAGATAGATAGATATAATATTTATTTGTAAATATTTACAAAAAGTTTACATATAATTTACATTTTTTACATTTTTTAATGTCACACGTTGTCAGTTTCTTAAAATTACATATCACGTCGTTACTTAACTAAAATTAATTGCACATATGTGAAGTCAGGTATATAAAGTATTGCGCTTTGTTGTCAGTTATAAAATTTGTTTTTTCTAAATCGTACTTATTATACCTATCAGTCGCTTGAATAAAATTATATACATACATTAACAATCGTTTCCATTCATACTAATAAATACATGCATACTTTTTTAAAATTGTTTTGTCAAATTAATAATTAAATACATTCACACTTAATTAACACTGAAAATATTTAATAAATAAATAAATAAATTTAAATAAATAAATAAATAAATTTAAATAAATAAATAAGTTAAATAAATAAATAAATAAATTTTAATAAATAAATAAATTAAATAAATAAGTTTTAATAAATAAATAAATTAAATAAATAAATAATTTAAATAAATAAAAAGCCTAAATATATAATCGACTCATTCTTATCTCTAAACCTACTCCTCACCATGTAATTGTTTAAGGTGCCTGCTAAACGCCGTTTTAAATTTACAAAAAGATGGCAGGCACCTCACACTGCTCGGGAGCGAATTCCAGAGGTGCGCACCTTGAACTCTGAATGAAAAAAGGCCCTTATCGGTGCGCGACCCCGGAACCGAGAGCTCTTTCATACCACCCCTACTTGAAGTCCTGGCCTGGTTTTTTTCAAAGAGGGCAGTAAGATACGGTGGCTGCCGCATGACAACCGCTTTGTAAAGCAGCAGCCCCATAAAATACTCCCTCCTCACCTTCAATTCTAACCAGTCCAGTTTTTTCCTGTAGGCGGTGATATGCTCATCCCGCCTAACACCACATATGTATCTCACACATGCATTCTGCAGACGTTGTAGTCGTGTCTGGAGCTCCCCTGACACATCAAGAAGAACCACTGAGCAATAATCTAAGTGAGGTAGTACCAGTGCACATGCCAGCTGCTTCCTCAGTATCTCTGTGGTGCTTGAACGGAAAAGTTTTAAGCTATACAGAGCCCTATTTACCTTTCTACTGACCGCATTCAGTTGCGGCTTCCATGTCAACCCTCCGTCCATCACCACGCCGAGGTTGGTGACTGTATCGACAAAGGGAACGTGTACGCCGGTCTGTATCTCAATGCCTTGCAAGTCGAGGCTCTGAACCTGTTTGATGTTGTGATCAGATCCAAAAATGATCGCCTTTGTCTTGCCGACATTGAGGCGCAGGCCAGCTGACGTTGCCCAGTTCGACACTGCTTGTGCTACAGCCGACATGCGACCGATACCATCACGAAGACCTTTCAGGGTCACTTGTGTGTAGGTTTGCAAGTCGTCAGCGTAAAGTATGTGTTCGACACCATCTAAGTCGAGTGCGTCTTGTAAGTCGTTTATGTACAGGCTGAAAAGCAGGGGTCCCAGGACTGAGCCCTGTGGAACGCCAAGATTGGTGGTTAGCCAACCTGAATCCCCGTTTGTGATTGTGACGACTTTCTGTCGTCTCCCCATGATATATGACTTAAGCCACAGGAGAACACTCCTGGAGAATCCCATGCGCATCAGCTTACGCAGCAGTTTAGTGTGTGAGATGGTGTCGAATGCTTTGCTAAAATCAAACATTAACAAAATAGTCAATAGTTTTTTGTTGTTGTCAATGCCTGATCTTATGTCCTCCGTCAGTTTCAGTAGTGCTGTCTGTGTACTGTGATTCTGTCGAAAACCAGTCTGCATCGGGTCCAAAGTATTATTTTCTCGTAAGAAGTTGGTTATTTGGTCGTGTACGATTTTTTCAAGGACCTTAGAAAGGAAACTCAGCAGGGCAATTGGTCGGAAATCTGACACCGTAGATGGGACAGGTTTCTTCTTCAAAGGCACCAACCGAGCTCCCCTCCAAGCTCCCGGAAAAATGCCACTGGACAGAGAGGAGTTAAAGATCTTAACAATATGATCTCCCACAAACGGAAGAGCCTTAGCCACTATACTTTGGGGAATGTCGTCTTCCCCTCTGGCTTGTGATGAGAAGTGGGCAACAGCCAGAACCACGTCCGAGAAGCTGACTTCTCGGAAAACAAAACCGTCATCACTGGCAGTGGTCAGGACGCTGTCAAGTTCTTCATCACCCTCATTTTGGGAGATCGACACCCCTGCAAAGTGGGCATTGAGCTCTTCCGGTGAGAAACCATGAAGCTCCTCTCTTGTCTTTGGCAGAAGGCCCAGAGCCTTGAGCTCTTTCCAGATATCTTTCTTATTATTAATCGCTTCAGAAATTTTATTTTGTAAAAATCTTTCCCTTGTTTCCTTCGTTCGTAATTCAGCTTCAGCTGCAAGGCCCTGATACTCCCGCCACAGTCTGTCGTCATTGGTCCTCGAATAGCGTCTTCGTACGGAGTCACGTTTTTTGTAAAGATGTATTAGCTCAGCATCAACCCATGGTGGATTTGTTTTCTTTTTCGGTATGAATTCTTTTAACGGTGCAATTTTATCTATCACAGCCATGAGGTTGACACTGAGGCACTCTAATTGACTGTCAACACTCGCCGCGGGACCATCGATCCGCGACCAATCACAGTCAGCTAGGCGAGACAGGAGGTCGTCTTGCTGGATCGACTTAAAATCCCTGTAGCTGAATGATTCAACCACAGGGGATGCAGCAGTTTCGACCCCAATCTCGACCTCTATGATGTTATGATGACTGGGAAAAGGCGCCGGCCGATTGTCCCTGCTCAGTACAACGTCATTATTATCTGTCAAGATCACATCAATCCACGTGTGAGAATCCGTGAGATGATGAGTCGCACCATGATCAATTATTTGAAGGTTAAGATCATCAGCCAACCGTCTAACAAATTTCGCATCGGCTGACGTTCCGAGTAGGTTCGCATTCAGATCTCCCATAATAATTTTGTGACTAAAGTCTTGAGTATGTATCGTTAGTTTGTCTATTAAGTCCGAGCCCTGTAAAAACGGTACGTGTGGTGGTCTGTATATTAAAGCAACAAAGACGGGGGGAAGGCTGCCCTGCTGAACACTGCACATTAAATATTCAGGTATAAATGGTCTGCCCTCCTGTGTTGTTGGAGAACTGCTTAGTAAATTTGCCTTGAAAGTGTTATGAATGTACAGGACTAGCCCGCCTCCTAGTTTGTTGCGATCAAGTCTAAGTAGTGAGTAGTCATCGATCTGAATGAGATCACTCCCAACATCAGGGTCAAGGTGCGACTCAGCAACCCCAAAGAGATGGTAGGTAGGACGAGCTGAAAGGTGTTGTTTAATCATGCCAATGTGCCCCTTCAGTGAGGTAACATTGACAAAACCTGCCCTCAGTCCCTTACAGTGAACCCCCCCAGCAGTGTCTGCGGATAGTCAATTTTTTGCAGCAGTTGACGGAATTACATTATTATCAATCTCGATTTCATTATCAACAGTTTTTTTTTCAGTATTTACAGTTTGAGATGGTTGATTAATGGCATATGATGCCACAATTGTCTGTAAATCAGCCGCAGATGAAAATTCATGAGAGACATCGCCATCGCGCCTCTTCACCAGGAAACGGCCCCCTCTATGCCAAACATATTTAAAATTAAGTCTCATCGCAAGGGCCTTGAGACTTCTATATTTAATAAAACATTCTTTTGTTAACAATTCATTTATAAAAATTTTCCCATTTATAATCCCATCCCTTGTGTCCTGGTCAAGAGCTGCAATGTCGACATCTCTAGCATGAAAGCCAGTGATAAGCTTTTTGGCTCGCATTATTCTCTCGCCTAACGCACTGCTGGAGAGGGTAACAACCCATGGTGACCTTCTACGTTCGCTGTTTGTATCTGCTAATGCCGCAGCTGTCGATTCTTCTGACCGAAGCAGGCGTGTGCCTATTATATCAATTTTTTGTGTTGATGGAAGGACACGGCACAGTATCGCGTGTGCGACGTCAACACGCTTAGAGACATCACCGTCGAAAATGTTTGAAATAATGAGCTCCGTATTACCGCTTTTAATGTTTTTACTGTGCATTGTCCCCCCATCAATCGTTTGCACCCGCGTGCTTCGTGCAGGTGATGCCGCAGCGTTAGCATTGTCGTTATTATAATTGTTCAAACGCCTAGACATTTTATTTCTACTATTTACGATCTGGATAAACCCGTCATTATTGCTTTCACAATTGTCAATTGTTTCGCTTATATCACTATAATTGTCAAGTAAGGTACTATTCGTAGCAGACGCATTATTATTAGCAGTATTACATTTTTTTGTACTTATAAGAGAAACGGTATTGTTTTGTGTACTGGGTAGTACTGCGATTTTTTGGAATTCTATTTTATTTAGTATGAGTTTGTTATCTTTTTGGATGTTCTCAACATTTCTTTCAATTTTCTCAATAGTAGTAGTATATACAGAGGTAAAATCTTCTTTTGTTATTATTTTTTCTATTTTTGTTATTATTTCCTTGTTGTCAAGTTCAACTCTATTGATTTTGTTTGTTAAATTTAGGAAATCGTTTTCAAAAGTGTTTAATACAAGATTATCAATTTTAGTCTGTGACTCGAGATTTGTCTGCTCTAGATTATCGATTTTATCAATTAACATATTGTAATGTACCTCTGTATTGGTCAATAAAGTGTTCGTTTCTACGTTATTATCATGTAATTTTTTATTTTTAATTTTTAGGTTATCTATTTCTTGATAAAGCACTTGCTTCTCCTTTTTCATCTCCTCCAGCTGGGAGTGTTGTTTCGACAGTTTTTCCTCAATTTTTTGCAGCTTAGAGTCAATTGAAAGTGCTAAAGTATGTATTGCTGGTAACGTATTTAGCCTATTTACAATTGCCTCCAATCTGCCTTCAATAGAGGTGCAATGTCTAGCAAGTGCATTATCAATGTTTCTTGAAGTAGAATTCGCGTACTCCACTAGGCAGGAGACCGTTGTTCCCTTTTTTAACGCGGTACTATCTAGCATACGGATGACTGACGCATTTATATCATTAATACTGCTGTTATTTTTGGAGAAGGAGGACTGTGAAGTATTATTAGCTCGGTCCGCATTCTTGGCCGTGACGTCACTCGGGGATTCCCCACTGTGCTCTGCTCCTATACTGGAAATGGGCGGGCCTAGTGACGTCACAGGAGACTGTGAGGCCAACCGGAGTAGGCTGCTGGTGGGGGCGGGGCTTAGCCCCTGCAACGGAGAGAGTGAGGAGTTGGTGGGCGCGGCCTTGCTCGCCTGATTGGTGCGAGCAGCTGTTGCAGGCCTTTTATTGGCCGGAGTGGACGCGGCTAGCTCCTTCTCTTTCCCACTCATATTTTTGCTGGCGTTCGTCGCGCGCGCGACTGCCGACTCGAACATCGACCTCTTCGAGTCGATACATGCCTGGCACGCTACCGCTTTAGTATGTAGCTGCAATGCGTTCCTTTGTACGCGGGTAAGCACTGCAAGAGGCTTGCACGCCGGATGGTAAGTAATATCGCATATGCAGCACTTACGTAGCGAGTTGCTGCTCCTAGGAACCTCCCCGCAGATGGCGCAGTTGTCGACCATGGTGTTAGTGGCGACAAAGATGAGTCGTGGAAGGTACTGATGGTGTGTCTAGGATGCAGCAGGTGTCGCCTCGGTGGTCACGTAGTTGTAGTTCGAGTCGGCAGATGGCGCCTTGATAGTATGGCGCTGCGTGCTGTGTGTCCAGAATGAAGTGGTACCTCTGGATTATGCTTCGTGCTTGGCTCCCGCCACTCTGCCGTATTCACCTCTCTTAACCTCAAAAAAACACCTGGCCGGGTGTTGTTGCTTGGATGTTGAAAACTGTGCCGATGGACCAGTGGAAGCTGTGATTTATTATCACAGCTATGGTTGGAATGTTCCACTGTGCAGGCACCACAACAGACCGGCTCACAGGCGCAGGAGGCAGCAGAGTGCGGTGTAAAAGCAGGAGCCAAAACACGAGCAGGTGCACCTAGCAGACGCGCGACAAAGAGAGAGATATAGAGAGATAGAGAGAGAGAGAGAGAGAGAGAGAGAGAGATACGACGCGCGGGTTAACCGAGAAGACGTTTGGTGTAATTTTATATAAGAACAATACATGCTATTTGTAAATGTACATCAATGTATGTCAATCCAAATCCCAAGTTCCTTTCTGCGTACACCCCACTCTACGTGGGCGAATTATCTTCAGCCAATTTTGCCGTAGCTATTTTTTTTATTCGTTTTCGAGTAGCAATAATCTGATTCTATATGTTGAAAGAAGCCATTTGCAGCAATGCAGAATTTTAAGGATGACTTTTTTAGTTAGCGCATTGCCTTTGAAATGTAAGGTTTGGCGTTTTTCGATTATTGTACTGAAATCAGAGATGCAAGTTCGTACGCGCAATCAAAACATATACAAGTCATTTTTATAAATTTATATATTGAAACCAATCTTAAATTTAATTTTTAAACTCCAAATACCGATTTTTTTCGTAGTATGAATTTTTTATGCTGATTTTTAATTAATTTTGTATTATTTTTCCTGTGAAATGTGAAGATAATGACGCAATGAAACCTATTTAAAAATATCTTTTTTGCTCAACGTCTTTTGTAATTATCTACATGTTATACTGAAATCGTCATTCAAGTTGTGTCAAATTATTAAAAGAAGTTATTTATTGTATAGAAGATCTTAGTTAGATAAAACTTATTAATATAAAAAGATTTTGATTCAACAAGCGACGTGATTAGAGAACAGATAGGTTAGTTATCTATTCCCAAAAAGTTTATTTAATTAATATAAGTAAATCAATAATCATTGCAAACATGCAGGCTTAAAATATTTTTTTAGTTAGCCGAAAACCTAAACTTTATAAGCACCTACCATAAAAATGATTTTAAGAAATATTTAAGAAAAAAAAGTTTAAAACAAAAAGTTTAGTTTTGTTGCGTTTCTTTACGTTATTCTCAAAATTCATTTTATTTAAAAAGTTCATTTAAAATTTTATTATTGATTTTCAAATGTACGAAAAAGTAAAGAAAAGTAAAAAAAAAATCGTAACAAAACATAAGAAAATGTTGAAACGAAACGTAAATAGCGTCCGAAATCCAACAGAATCCTACGATTTGTTGCGTTTTCTCACATTTCATTACGTTTTCTTACCATTTGGTACGTTTTCTAACTTTTTATTACCTTTTATTACAGTTAATTTTGCTTTCTAAAAGAGAAAGCTTTATAACGATAGAAATTTTTGGATAAGAGATTTTGATAAATCTCTATGTTTTTGTGGTTCCTGATTCAGAAAAATATGTTTTTAAATAATGTCTGTTTGTCGGTATGTATGTATGTTTGTATTTATATATGTATGAAACCAAAATTTGTGCCCATCATAACTCTTGCAGAGAAGCATGTTACGCGCTGCAATTTTGGGACATATTAGGTACATTTAAACTTAGATTTGATAGAAATTTTAAGCTAAATGGATAATATTTAGGACTATTTTTGATAAAATAATCACTTTTGAAAAACACATTAAAAAAATTTTTTTTGGCAGTTTACATTGAAGATATATAAAAGATATACCTACATTCTTAATGTACGAGTGATTTCCTTTCGATATATGACTTTTAAAACTATTCTTAAGCTACTTTTAAGAGATAAGCGTGAATTTAAAGATTCTTTAAAAAGTAGCTATTTTATCGAATTAAAAATAATTATTTTCAGCCGTTTGTATTGAAGATATATAAAAAATATACATAAATTCTAAAAGCACGTATGATTTCCTTTCAATTGCTGTTTTTTAAAACTGTTTTTAAACTATTTTTAAGAAAAAACTAGAATTTAAGGAATTTTCGAAATGTAACTATTTTAACAAATGAAACATAGTTTTTTTCGGCAGTTTGAATGAAAGATATATAATATATAGACATAAATATTTAAAATGCACGTGATTTTCCTTTAATTTGTTTAATAAAACTATTTTTAAGCTATTTTCAAGAGAAAAAGACATGAATTTGATGAATATATCGATTTATTATAAAATGGCTATTTTAGCGCATCGAAATAAATTGTTTAACACTGCGTACTAAAATATATAAAATTTACGTAAAATTTTATTTGAACTAATTATTCTAAGACTATTCTGAATCCTGAAATCATAAATTTATGTTAGCATTAATTTATTTAAGATAGTTCTTAGCCACTCTTATAGAAAACAAATTCGTAATTTATATATCGTATATGTTGCGTATTGTGGTGAATTGCAGGATTCGGCTGGCGAAGAGCGTGGCAGCAATAATAAGGCACTTAATTGAATGGTGCAATAACAATTATATATTAACAAAAAAGCAGTAACAAATAAGCGATAACAAACAGTGTGTAGCGAAGCAATTCTTACGGTGGTCGCAACGTCTAGGCCGTAAGCAGCGAGCGAGAGACACGATGATTCCCAAGGCGTGGAAATCAGTATAACGTGAATGTGTAGTATATGTGTAAGCATAAGTGCGTGTATGTGTGATTAGCAGTACAGAGCTGTGGAGCGCGAATCTATTTATAGATATGGAGAGCGCAGAGGTGGTAAAATTCGGTGTGCGTATGAACAGCTGTGCGTAACAATAGGTGAGAACAGCAGGAAAGTGTGCGAATATATGCATGTGTAAAAGTGTGCATAATAAGTTCAGTGAATCTTAAACAGTATAAAAGCGCTTTGAATAATCGGTGGAAGTACACGGTATTATACACTAGAAAAAAATGTTTTATACACATTTATATTTGTTAAACAAATATATTGTTAATAAAAAATAAAAGTTACTTAATGTTTGAAGAATTTTTCACTTCTCATTTGTTTTGAATGGTTCAGGGCTTATTTTTTTCTTTGATCAAGTATCTTCAAATCTACCAGGTTGAAATTATAAAATAATTTATGCAGATAGAATAAAAGATAATTGTTTATAAATGAATATTTTTTTTTTATTGTTAAAACATATTTTGCAGGACTATAGTATTAAGAAAAACAAATTTATTCGTGGTCAAATTAAAGATATATGTTCAATGAAAAAAATAAGTCCCGAAACATTAAAAACTAATGAGAAATGTAAAATTCTTGATACATTAAGTAACTTCTTTTTGTATTAACAATATCTTGGTTGAAAAAGCATTAATTAATATGAAACATTTTTTGTTAAGCATATAATATTATGTATTATTACCGTGTACTTTCACTAGTTATACCAAACTCTTTTATACAATAATACAAATTCATTTCTATAAGGCCTTTTTAGCGGCTAAGAACTACCTTAATGCTAATTTACATTATAAGATTTTATAAGTCGATTATTCAAGACCTCTCTCTGAGAAAGTTAGTTGCTAAGGTAGTTAGCAGCGGTTTCTTCCACTAGGGCTGCAAAGTACATCTTTTCGAAGTAATCACTATTAGAGGAAACGCGGATAATTGCACCAATAATTGGTAAAACATAAACCCAAATCTTAAGTTTTATGAAGCAGGTGGTTATAAAACCAAGCAACCACCCATAGGGTAGTTCTCGAATGGACCGCTAATTCTGGCAACTCTCGTATAAAATCGTTTTAGCGTTCCAGAAACATAGTAGGGTGGGGAAGGGGCGCGTGTACGAGTGAGTCAGCGATATTTAGATTTTAGCGCAAGAGTACTGAATACGCTCTCTGTATATAAAAATTTACAAATTCATATCTACACATTTATAAGTAACTTGACAGAATTATAACAAATTTATATTATTTTAGAGCATATTAGGATCCTATAACTTTAAATCTGCATAGAAATTTTGAAATATTAATTACTATAAAATGCGGTTTGAAGTCTTAAAAAAATAATAGTTATTAAGAATTTACGAATACCTAAATGATAATTATTATCAATAATATTTTTATAAAACTAAAATAATAAAAATGAGTAAAATATAATTAATTAAAAAATTTTAAAAATACATATAATGTTATAATTTATTTTCAAGCTGAACATTTATTTTGAAAATGATCATAATAGTTTATTGTCAAGTTCATACAAAAAAATACTTGACGTTAATATACCGTCAGTCATTAGGTTTTAATGCGGCATTATCATCAGATTTAACAGAAAATGAAGTATAATATTATTTGTAAATCAGCATAAATAAATTCATACCACAATATCAAAGAGTATTTGGAGTTTGGAAATGAAATTTAATATTGTTTTTGACATATAAATTGTAAATAAAATGATTTTAGTATAAAAATTGAAAAATGTAATTTCAATGGCAATGCGCTGTAACGAGTCAGGAATAAGTCACAAGTAATACAGTGCGGAGAATGGGCCAAGTGTGACCATCTCACAGTCGCGCACTTCAATAGGTAGGCAAGAGAGAGCAGGTGGCGAGATGCCGCTGAGGCCATGCAGAAAGGCCATTATCGCTAACGCTATCGTGCCGCAGACCACGCTTTCGGCCTGCACGCCGCCATCTTGGCGATTCTCCCGCTCCGCAACTGCACGTGTTTGCGCTTGGGCTGTGCACGGTGATTCTCGCGTGCGTGGGTGCAAGAACGCTCGACCCCCTCCATAATCAACAGAAGGAGAGTCCGCACGCGAGGCGAGAAGCCTCCAGCAGCAAGGACGACGCGGCAACGGGAGGGAAAGCGAGAGAGCTAATAGCCAGCAACGTGAAAGAAAGAGATAGAAAGAGTGAGAGAGAGAGAGAGAGAGTGAGATAGATAGATAGATAGATATACTTTTTATTCATCAAGAGACAAAATCTTACAATTGCATGTACATGTAGTTATAATTAAAATATCAGTCGATTTTATGTATCCGTTATCTTAACGTTCACTTATTGCATTTCTTACTAAAATAATATTATTCGCTTTATCAGTTCGTCAGTTTATAAAATTTAAATGTAATGAACTAGTCATAGTCAGATATCACAGAAACACGCTTCGTCAAAAAATAATACATAGAATAAAATAAATACAATAGAGATAACGTATAAAAATAAAAGAATACATACACATACTTTGCTAAATTTTTACGTATACTATCACGTCAAAGTTTAAAACACACTCATTCATGACACTTTAACAATCACGCTAATACATACATTCACACCTAACACTAAACATATTTAATAAATAAATAAATTAATAAATAAATAAGTCGAATAAATAAATAAACCAGATAAATAATTAAATTAAATAAATAAATAAATAAATAAATAAATTTAAATAAATAAATAAATAAATTTAAATAAATAAATTTAAATAAATAAATAAATAAATTTAAATAAACAAATTTAAATAAATAAATAAATAAATTTAAATAAATAAATAAATAAATTTAAATAAATAAATAAATAAATTTAAACAAATAAATTTAAATAAATTTAAATAAATAAATAAATAAATTTAAACAAATAAATTTAAATAAATAAATAAATAAATTTAAATAAATAAATAAATTTAAATAAATAAATAAATTTAAATAAATAAATAAATAAATAAATTTAAATAAATAAATAAATTTAAATAAATAAATAAATTTAAATAAATAAATAAATTTAAATAAATAAATAAATTTAATTAAAAAATAATTTAAATAAATAAATAAATTTAAATAAATAAATAAATTTAAATAAATAAATAAATTTAAATAAATAAATAAATTTAAATAAATAAATAAATTTAAATAAATAAATAAATTAAATAAATAAATAATTCAAATAAATAAATACCTTAAATAAATATCCGAGTCACCTCTATACATTCTCTTCACTAAGTAATTGCTTAAGGTGCCTGCTAAAGGCCGTTTTAAATTTACAAAAAGATGGCAGGCATCTCACACTGCTCGGGAGCGAATTCCAGAGGTGCTGAACTCTAAATGAGAAAAGGCCCTTATCGGTGCGCGACCCCGGAACCGAGAGCTCTTTCATACCACCCCTACTTGAAGTCCTGGCCTGGTTTTTTTCAAAGAGGGCAGTAAGATATGGTGGCTGCCGCATGACAACCGCTTTGTAAAGCAGCAGCCCCATAAAATACTCCCTCCTCACCTTCAGATCTAACCAGTCCAGTTTTTTCCTGTAGGCGGTGATATGCTCATCTCGCCTAACACCACATATGTATCTCACACATGCATTCTGTCGACGTTGTAGTCGTGTCTGGAGCTCCCCTGACACGTCAAGAAGAACCACTGAGCAATAGTCTAAGTGAGGTAGTACCAGTGTACATGCCAGCTGCTTCCTCAGTATCTCTGTGGTGCTTGAACGGAAAAGTTTTAAGCTATACAGAGCTCTATTTACTTTTCTACTGATCGCATTCAGTTGCGGCTTCCATGTCAACCTTCCGTCCATCACCACGCCGAGGTTGGTGACTGTATCGACAAAGGGAACGTGTACGCCGGTCTGTATCTCAATGCCTTGCAAGTCAAGGTTCTGAATCTGTTTGATGTTGTGATCAGATCCAAAAATGATCGCCTTTGTCTTCCCGACATTGAGGCGCAGGCCAGCTGACGTTGCCCAGTTCGACACTGCTTGTGCAACAGCCGACATGCGACTGATACCATCACGAAGACCCTTCAGGGTCACTTGTGTGTAGGTTTGCAGGTCGTCAGCGTAAAGTATGTGTTCAACACCATCTAAGTCGAGTGCGTCTTGTAAGTCGTTTATGTACAGGCTGAAAAGCAGGGGTCCCAGGACTGAGCCCTGTGGAACGCCAAGATTGGTGGTTAGCCAACCTGAATCCCCGTTTATGTTTGTGCCGACTTTCTGTCGTCTCCCCATAAAATATGACTTAAGCCACAGGAGAACACTCCTGGAGAATCCCATGCGTATCAGCTTACGCAGCAGTTTAGTGTGTGAGATGGTGTCGAATGCTTTGCTAAAATCAAACATTAACAAAATAGTCAATAGTTTTTTGTTGTTGTTAATGCCTGATCTTATGTCTTCCGTCAGTTTTAGTAGTGCTGTCTGTGTACTGTGATTCTGTCGCAAACCAGTCTGCATCGGGTCCAAAGTATTATTTTCTCGTAAAAAGTCAGTTATTTGGTCGTGTACTATTTTTTCAAGGACCTTAGAAAGGAAACTCAGTAGGGCAATTGGTCGGAAATCTGACACCGTAGATGGGACAGGCTTCTTCTTCAAAGGCACCAACTGAGCTCCCTTCCAAGTTCCCGGAAAAATGCCACTGGACAGAGAGGAGTTAAAGATCTTAACAATATGATCACCCACAAACGGAAGAGCCTTAGCCACTATACTTTGGGGAATGCCGTCTTCCCCTCTGGCTTATGATGAGAAGTGGGCAACAGCCAGAACCACGTCCGAGAAGCTGACTTCTCGGAAAACAAAGCCGTCATCACTGGCAGTGGTCAGAACGTTGTCAAGTTCTTCATCACCCTCATTTTGGGAGATCGACACCCCTGCAAAGTGGGCATTGAGCTCTTCCGGTGAGAAACCATGAAGCTCCTCTTTTGTCTTTGGCAGAAGGCCCAGAGCCTTGAGCTCTTTCCAGATATCTTTCTTATTATCAATCGCTTCAGAAATTTTATTTTGTAAAAATCTTTCCCTTGTTTCCTTCGTTCGTAATTCAGCCTCAGCTGCAAGGTCCTGATACTCCCGCCACAGTCTGTCGTCATTGGTCCGCGCATAGCGTCTTCGTACGGAGTCACGTTTTTTGTAAAGATGTATTAGTTCAGCATCAACCCATGGTGGATTTGTTTTCTTTTTCGGCGTGAATTCTTTTAACGGTGCAATTTTATCTATCACAGCCATGAGGTTGACACTGAGGCACTCTAATTGACTGTCAACACCCGCCGCGGGACCATCGATCCGCGACCAATCACAGTCAGCTAGGTGAGACAGGAGGTCGTCTTGCTGGATCGATTTAAAATCCCTGTAGCTGAAAGATTCAACCATAGGGGATGTAGCAGTTTCGACCCCAATCTCGACCTCTATGATGTTATGATGACTGGGAAAAGGCGCCGGCCGATTGTCTCTGCTCAGTACAACGTCATTATTATCTGTCAAGATCACATCAATCCACGTGTGAGAATCCGTGAGATGATGAGTCGCACCATGATCAATTATTTGAAGGTTAAGATCATCAGCCAACCGCCTAACAAATTTTGCATCGGCTGACGTTCCGAGTAGGTTCGCATTCAGATCCCCCATAATAATGTTGTGACTAAAGTCTTGAGTATGTATCGTTAGTTTGTCTGTTAAGTCAGAGCCCTGTAAAAACGGTACGTGTGGTGGTCTGTATATTAAAGCAACAAAGACGGGGGGAAGGCTGCCCTGCTGAACACTGCACATTAAATATTCAGGTATAAATGGCCTGCCCTCCTGTGTTGTTGGAGAGCTGCATAGTAAATTGGCCTTGAAAGTGTTATGAATGTACAGGACTAGCCCGCCCCCTAGTTTGTTGCGATCAAGTCTAAGTAGTGAGTAGTCATCGATCTGAATGAGATCACTCCCAACATCAGGGTCAAGGTGCGACTCAGCAACCCCAAAGAGATGGTAGGCAGGACGAGCTGAAAGGTGTTGTTTAATCATGCCAATGTGCCCCATCAGTGAGGTAACATTGACAAAACCTGCCCTCAGTCCCTTACAGTGAACCCCCCCAGCAGTGTCTGCGGATAGTCAATTTTTTGCAGCAGTTGACGGAATTACATTTTTATCAATTACGATTTCATTATCAACGGTTTTTGTTATATTATTTACAGTTTGAGATGGTTGATTAATGGCATATGATGCCACTATTGTCTGTAAATCAGCCGCAGATGCAAATTCATGAGAGACGTCGCCATCGCGCCTCTTCACCGGGAAACGGCCCCCTCTATGCCAAACATATTTAAAATTAAGTCTCATCGCAAGGGCCTTGAGACTTCTATATTTAATAAAACATTCTTTTGTTAATAATTCATTTATTAAAATTTTCCCATTTATAATCCCATCCCTTGTGTCCTGGTCAAGAGCTACAATGTCGACATCTCTAGCATGAAAGCCAGTGATAAGCTTTTTGGCTCGCATTATTTTCTCGCCTAACGCACTGCTGGAAAGGGTAACAACCCATGGTGACTGTCTACGTTCGCTATTTGTATCTGCTAATGCCGCAGCTGTCGATTCTTCTGACCGAAGCAGGCGTGTGCCTATTATATCAATTTTTCGTGTTGATGGAAGGACACGGCACAGTATCGCGTGTGCGACGTCAACACGCTTAGAGACATCACCGTCGAAAATGTTTGAAATAATGAGCTCCGTATTACCGCGTTTAATGTTTTTACTGTGCATTGTCCCCCCATCAATCGTTTGCACCCGCGTGCTTCGTGCAGGTGATGCTGCAGCATCAGCATTGTCGATATTGTACTTATTCAAACGACTAGATGTTTTTTTTCTACTATTTACAATTTGGATAAACCCGTCATTATTGATATTACAATTGTCAATTGTGTCGCTTATATCACTATAATTGTCGAGTAGAGTACTATTTGTAGCAGACGCATTATTAACATTATTACATTTATTTGTACTTATCAGAGAAACGGTATTGTTTTGTGTACTGGGGAGCACTGCGATTTTTTGGAATTCAATTTTATTTAATATGAGTTGGTTATCTTTTTGGATGTTCTCAACATTTCTTTCAATTTTGTCGATAGTAGTAGTATATACAGAGGTAAAGTCTTCGTTTGTTATTATTTTTTCTATTTTTGTTATTATTTCCTTGTTGTCACATTCAACTCTATTGATTTTATTTGTTAAATTTAGGAAATCGTTTTCTAAAGTGTTTAATATAAAATTATCAATTTTAGTCTGTGATTCAAGATCAGTCTGCTCTAGATTATCGATTTTTTCCATTAACATGTTATAATTTACCTCTGTATTGGTCAACAAAATGTTCGTTTCGACGTTATTATCATGTAATTTTTTATTTTTAATTTTTAGGTCATCTATTTCTTGACAAAGCACTTGCTTCTCCTTTTTCATCTCCTCCAGCTGGGAGTGTTGTTTCGACAGTTTTTCCTCAATTTTTTGCAGCTTGGATTCAATTGAAAGTGCCAAAGTATGTACTGCTGGTAACGTATTTAGCCTATTTACAATTGCCTCCAATCTGCTTTCAATAGAGGTGCAATGTCTAGCAAGTGCATTGTCAATGTTTCTTGAAGTAGAATTCGCGTACTCCACCAGGCAGGAGACCGTTGTTCCCTTTTTTAACGCGGTGCTATCTAGCATACGTATGACGGACGCATTTATGTCATTAATACTACTGTTATTTTTGGAGAAGGAGGGCTGCGAAGTATTATTAGCTCGGTCCGTACTCTTGGCCGTAACGTCACTCGGGGATTCCCGGCTGTGCTCTGCTCCCGTGCTGGAAATGGGCGGGCCTAGTGACGTCACAGGAGACTGCGCGGCCAACCGGAGTAGGCTGCTGGTGGGGGCGGGGCCTAGCCCCTGCAACGGAGAGAGTGAGGAGTTAGTGGGCGCGGCCTTGCTCGCCTGATTGGTGCGAGCAGCTGTTGCAGGCCTTTTATTGGCCGGAGTGGACGCGGCTAGCTCCTTCTCTTTCCCACTCATGTTGTTGCTAGCGTTCGTCGCGCGCGTGACTGCCGACTCGAACATCGACCTCTTCGAGTCGATGCATGCCTGGCACGCTACCGCTTTAGTTTGTAGCTGTAGTGCACTTCTTTGTACGCGGGTAAGCACTGCAAGAGGCTTGCACGCCGGATGGTATGTAATATTGCATATGCAGCACTTACGTAGCGAGTTGCTGCTCCTAGGAACCTCCCCGCAGATGGCGCAGTTGTCGACCATGATGTTAGTGGCGACAAAGATGAGTCGTGGAAGGTAATGATGGTGTGTCTAGGATGCAGCAGGTGTCGCCTCGGTAGTCACGTAGTTGCAGTTCGAGTCGGCAGATGGCGCCTTGATAGTATGGCGCTGCGTGCTGTGTGTCTAGAATGAAGTGGTACCTCTGGATTATTTATGCTTCGTGCTTGGCTCCCGCCACTCTGCCGTATTTACCTCACTTAACCTCCAAAAACACCTGGCCGGGTGTTGTTGCTTGGATGTTGAAAGCCGTGCTGATGGACCAGTGGAAGCTGTGATATATTATCACAGCTATAGTTAGAATGTTCCACTGTGCAGGCACCACAACAGACCGGCTCACAGACGCAGGAGGCAGCAGAGTGCGGTGTAAATGCAGGAGCCAAAACACGAGCAGGTGCACCCAGCAGACGCGCGCGCGAGAGAGAGCGACAGAGAAGCTTCGACTGCGGCACCGTCGACTCCGGCACTGCGCTCTAGCGAACAGAGGTAAGGGCTCGCCTGGGGTAATCGTGCTCGTGCGTAAAGGCCACACTACGTATACTGTGCCGTGTCCCCAGAATTCAAAGGCTCCGAATAGCCCGCGATAGGAGAGGCCCGCGCGTGATCGAAGCCCTCTCTGATTCCGGCGGCGTGTTCAGCAGCGGTCTTGCTGAACACGCATGCGACGCTCGACCTACGCGATACTATTAAATCCATTGTTATTATGTTATTGTTAACTTCGTTGTAAATTACCTTATTTATTTATTTCAGAATATAGAAGTTGTTATTGTTAATTCAGTGTGTCATTAATCTACCCGGACCCGCCTGCTCCTCGCATCGAGTTAGGCCGACAAGCAAGGCTAGATTGCTATTCGCGTTGCGAAAGAATAAGCCTTCGTGTTTTCGCGCTCCTTCCAGGTTGCGAAACCTATTGCATCGAGGAAACTCCGCACAAAGCCAAATCCTCGTGGATTCGGCGTATACGTGGGAAAAGCCTGCACAGCTATACTGGGGTAAGGCTACAGCGGCGAGTCGCCGTAGGCCGCCTCAAAGGTAAGTGCTACAGTAAGTTGCGCACATGTGTTGCGTGTGGCGCACGCCAGTAGGTTATTAGCTCGACTAATAATTACTATTATTATTTAAAATTGAGCACTCCGTTATACATGGCCCCCTTCAAAACCCAACATTAACGGCATAATTGATTAACAATCACTAGTTGAAAACAATTAAAAATCTAGTTAAAGTAAAAAAGAAACTAGAAAATAAAAGTAATTTTTTGTTTTTCGGTAATTTTAAAATTTTAACGTGCGTAATAGGTCGAGCACGCGAGCGCGACGTGAGCGAAAATTGAGCACTAAGCTCGAAACACACCGAAGTATGTACAAGTGTATGCGAGGAGACAAGTTGAGTGTATTGAATACAATACACAGAAGAAATAAAGAAAAAAATATTTAAATCAACATTTGCTCTGACTCGTAACCTTAGGAATATTAAAATTATAACACACGATTATAATGATTAAAAAAGTCGAGCGAAATTACGAATAGTTATTGGAAGTCTGAGCAAAAAGCAATCAATCACGGTAGTGAAGTGTCTGCAAATTTAGTACAGTCGTCAAGTCTCCCGCGCCACGCTCGGTGATCCGGTGGTCGACTGATCATCGCGGTTAAGCAGCGTTAGGTTCGGTCAGTACTCGGATAGGCGAAAATTTTTTTTGTTTTGATGATGGTTGTTTATTGCAAAAATAGATTTTTTCCAATGTTTCGGTTGTTTTCTGATGGCAATAAACAATTATCACGACGAAAAAAAGTTTTGTTTGAGTTCTGAGATTTTTTTTTAAAAAGAAAATTTCATCCCAGAACGATAAGCAAAGTTAAGCAGCGTTGGTAGTACGCAGTACTTGGATGGGTGACTGCCTGGGAACACCACGCCTCATGATAATTTCTAGTTTATCAAGATTTGTTTTTTTTGCAGCCGTATTGTTTATTAATTATTAATAAACAATAATTTCGTAAAATTGGATTTATTAAATTTATAAGAGGAATAAAATCCATTTTTGATTTTCTTTCTTTATTTTAGAAACCTGTTTTTCTATAAAATTATTGTTTATCGAACACTAATAAACAATGGTTTCGGAAGAATAAAATATTTTTTTGGATTGTTAGTATTTTTAAAAATAATTCAATATATCGAACTATTCAATTTTGAAAATTGTTCTTCTTCGAAATTATTGTTTATTTAATCATTTTAGATTTTCTTTTCTTTACTTATAAAATTTTGCTAGTGTAAAATTATTGTTTGTCGATAACAAACAATAAAATCGAAAAAGTCAATATCCGGATTATTATTTTTTTTAATAAATACAACTGGTTAACCCAACTTTACAGAAAAAATTTTTTAATTATTTTTGATATTTTAGAAAATGGAAGAAACTTTTTTATGTGAATAATTTTTTTTTTAAATTAGAAAAATTTAAAAAAAATTTAATTTCTTAAATAAAATAATAAAGCGCTTCTTTGGAGAATTTTTCAAAAACGAAACGAGAAATAGGTTTACAATTTTTATTTATTAGTAAACGAACAATTTAAAAAAAAACGACAATTTTCGCTTAGAAAATTGAATATTTCTGAAAATTTAAATTTCTTTTGGAAAATTAATTTTTCTGTTTTTTTCGAAATCTTATTTTCTTCGAAATTAAGAAATAAGTTATTATTGAAGAAGTAAGTGGCTCGGATCAACTTAAAATTTTTTGTTTAAAAATATTTTTTTCAATATTTTTCGGGATAAAGACAATTATAACAGAAAAATTAAGAGAAACAAAGACTGAACTTATTTTTCGTTTTTGAACAACTTGCTAAAAATTTTACAAACACTTCTGATTTTGAAAACGAGATTCAAACTTAAAAGAGTTTAGTGACAAGTAAAAAAAATTTGTTGTTATTTTTTAATAAACTTTTACGAAGATATACCCGTGATTGATTGGATTGACAAAACAAATTGATAGCAAAAACTGCGAAATCGAAACCGATAGGATTTGCGAAATTCGCACACTCAGCTACAACGAGAAAAATTTAATTGCGAAATTTTTCTTGCGCCACCGTATTGTAATACCTTCACAGAGACTAGCGAACTCTGGAATCTTGCGAAGCGAAAGAAGATAGATAACCGCGAACGAAGACAGTTATCCATCAGATCACAAGATGTCCAGCATAACAGAAACCGCTGTGGGAGAATGGCTGACTGAGGTGAACGGCCGGCAATTAAACGAAACGCTAGCGCAACTCAAGATGTCCACCGACGGCAACTATTTCGCGCAAGTATACCGCTTGCATAAATGGTTGCTGGGATACTACACAGCCAAAGAATTCATTAATGAAGCCGAAGAAGAGAACGAGATCATCAATGATCGAGCACGGCTGCGACGTCAATTTATTGACACAACAATAGCAGCTAATATCAAGGAAGGCACACACATTGGTGAACCTAACACACACAAATTGGCCTCATTGATAACGGACACTGAAGTCAGTAGGAATCTCGAGCAGTCGTTACGGGGACCACCAGAGGTCACCGGAACCAGCAGTGCGACAAACAAGAGCACTGAAGAGTCACACACACAGTCAAATAAAGAGGAGATGATTACTTTGGTATCTGTGCAAGGAAACGAATTCCAAATACCAAAAGATGTATCGTTCGTCATGGCAGAATTGATCTTAGAGGCAGATCGTTCAAAAGCCAGATGGTTATAAAACCAAGCAACCACCCATAGGGTAGTTCTCGAATGGACCGCTAATTCTGGCAACTCTCGTATAAAATCGTTTTAGCGTTCCAGAAACATAGTAGGGTGGGGAAGGGGCGCGTGTACGAGTGAGTCAGCGATATTTAGATTTTAGCGCAAGAGTACTGAATACGCTCTCTGTATATAAAAATTTACAAATTCATATCTACACATTTATAAGTAACTTGACAGAATTATAACAAATTTATATTATTTTAGAGCATATTAGGATCCTATAACTTTAAATCTGCATAGAAATTTTGAAATATTAATTACTATAAAATGTGGTTTGAAGTCTTAAAAAAATAATAGTTATTAAGAATTTACGAATACCTAAATGATAATTATTATCAATAATATTTTTATAAAACTAAAATAATAAAAATGAGTAAAATATAATTAATTAAAAAATTTTAAAAATACATATAATGTTATAATTTATTTTCAAGCTGAACATTTATTTTGAAAATGATCATAATAGTTTATTGTCAAGTTCATACAAAAAAATACTTGACGTTAATATACCGTCAGTCATTAGGTTTTAATGCGGCATTATCATCAGATTTAACAGAAAATGAAGTATAATATTATTTGTAAATCAGCATAAATAAATTCATACCACAATATCAAAGAGTATTTGGAGTTTGGAAATGAAATTTAATATTGTTTTTGACATATAAATTGTAAATAAAATGACATTTATATATTTTGATTGCGCATACGAACTTTTATCTCTGATTTTAGTATAAAAATTGAAAAATGTAATTTCAATGGCAATGCGCTGTAACGAGTCAGGAATAAGTCACAAGTAATACAGTGCGGAGAATGGGCCAAGTGTCACCATCTCACAGTCGCGCACTTCAATAGGTAGGCAAGAGAGAGCAGGTGGCGAGATGCCGCTGAGGCCATGCAGAAAGGCCATTATCGCTAACGCTATCGTGCCGCAGACCACGCTTTCGGCCTGCACGCCGCCATCTTGGCGATTCTCCCGCTCCGCAACTGCACGTGTTTGCGCTTGGGCTGTGCACGGTGATTCTCGCGTGCGTGGGTGCAAGAACGCTCGACCCCCTCCATAATCAACAGAAGGAGAGTCCGCACGCGAGGCGAGAAGCCTCCAGCAGCAAGGACGACGCGGCAACGGGAGGGAAAGCGAGAGAGCTAATAGCCAGCAACGTGAAAGAAAGAGATAGAAAGAGTGAGAGAGAGAGAGAGAGAGTGAGATAGATAGATAGATAGATATACTTTTTATTCATCAAGAGACAAAATCTTACAATTGCATGTACATGTAGTTATAATTAAAATATCAGTCGATTTTATGTATCCGTTATCTTAACGTTCACTTATTGCATTTCTTACTAAAATAATATTATTCGCTTTATCAGTTCGTCAGTTTATAAAATTTAAATGTAATGAACTAGTCATAGTCAGATATCACAGAAACACGCTTCGTCAAAAAATAATACATAGAATAAAATAAATACAATAGAGATAACGTATAAAAATAAAAGAATACATACACATACTTTGCTAAATTTTTACGTATACTATCACGTCAAAGTTTAAAACACACTCATTCATGACACTTTAACAATCACGCTAATACATACATTCACACCTAACACTAAACATATTTAATAAATAAATAAATTAATAAATAAATAAGTCGAATAAATAAATAAACCAGATAAATAATTAAATTAAATAAATAAATAAATAAATAAATAAATAAATAAATTTAAATAAATAAATAAATAAATTTAAATAAATAAATAAATAAATTTAAATAAACAAATTTAAATAAATAAATAAATAAATTTAAATAAATAAATAAATAAATTTAAATAAATAAATTTAAACAAATAAATTTAAATAAATTTAAATAAATAAATAAATAAATTTAAACAAATAAATTTAAATAAATAAATAAATAAATTTAAATAAATAAATAAATTTAAATAAATAAATAAATTTAAATAAATAAATAAATAAATAAATTTAAATAAATAAATAAATTTAAATAAATAAATAAATTTAAATAAATAAATAAATTTAAATAAATAAATAAATTTAAATAAATAAATAAATTTAATTAAAAAATAATTTAAATAAATAAATAAATTTAAATAAATAAATAAATTTAAATAAATAAATAAATTTAAATAAATAAATAAATTTAAATAAATAAATAAATTTAAATAAATAAATAAATTTAAATAAATAAATAAATTAAATAAATAAATAATTCAAATAAATAAATACCTTAAATAAATATCCGAGTCACCTCTATACATTCTCTTCACTAAGTAATTGCTTAAGGTGCCTGCTAAACGCCGTTTTAAATTTACAAAAAGATGGCAGGCATCTCACACTGCTCGGGAGCGAATTCCAGAGGTGCTGAACTCTAAATGAGAAAAGGCCCTTATCGGTGCGCGACCCCGGAACCGAGAGCTCTTTCATACCACCCCTACTTGAAGTCCTGGCCTGGTTTTTTTCAAAGAGGGCAGTAAGATATGGTGGCTGCCGCATGACAACCGCTTTGTAAAGCAGCAGCCCCATAAAATACTCCCTCCTCACCTTCAGATCTAACCAGTCCAGTTTTTTCCTGTAGGCGGTGATATGCTCATCTCGCCTAACACCACATATGTATCTCACACATGCATTCTGTCGACGTTGTAGTCGTGCCTGGAGCTCCCCTGACACGTCAAGAAGAACCACTGAGCAATAGTCTAAGTGAGGTAGTACCAGTGTACATGCCAGCTGCTTCCTCAGTATCTCTGTGGTGCTTGAACGGAAAAGTTTTAAGCTATACAGAGCTCTATTTACTTTTCTACTGATCGCATTCAGTTGCGGCTTCCATGTCAACCTTCCGTCCATCACCACGCCGAGGTTGGTGACTGTATCGACAAAGGGAACGTGTACGCCGGTCTGTATCTCAATGCCTTGCAAGTCAAGGTTCTGAATCTGTTTGATGTTGTGATCAGATCCAAAAATGATCGCCTTTGTCTTCCCGACATTGAGGCGCAGGCCAGCTGACGTTGCCCAGTTCGACACTGCTTGTGCAACAGCCGACATGCGACTGATACCATCACGAAGACCCTTCAGGGTCACTTGTGTGTAGGTTTGCAGGTCGTCAGCGTAAAGTATGTGTTCAACACCATCTAAGTCGAGTGCGTCTTGTAAGTCGTTTATGTACAGGCTGAAAAGCAGGGGTCCCAGGACTGAGCCCTGTGGAACGCCAAGATTGGTGGTTAGCCAACCTGAATCCCCGTTTATGTTTGTGCCGACTTTCTGTCGTCTCCCCATAAAATATGACTTAAGCCACAGGAGAACACTCCTGGAGAATCCCATGCGTATCAGCTTACGCAGCAGTTTAGTGTGTGAGATGGTGTCGAATGCTTTGCTAAAATCAAACATTAACAAAATAGTCAATAGTTTTTTGTTGTTGTTAATGCCTGATCTTATGTCTTCCGTCAGTTTTAGTAGTGCTGTCTGTGTACTGTGATTCTGTCGCAAACCAGTCTGCATCGGGTCCAAAGTATTATTTTCTCGTAAAAAGTCAGTTATTTGGTCGTGTACTATTTTTTCAAGGACCTTAGAAAGGAAACTCAGTAGGGCAATTGGTCGGAAATCTGACACCGTAGATGGGACAGGCTTCTTCTTCAAAGGCACCAACTGAGCTCCCTTCCAAGTTCCCGGAAAAATGCCACTGGACAGAGAGGAGTTAAAGATCTTAACAATATGATCACCCACAAACGGAAGAGCCTTAGCCACTATACTTTGGGGAATGCCGTCTTCCCCTCTGGCTTATGATGAGAAGTGGGCAACAGCCAGAACCACGTCCGAGAAGCTGACTTCTCGGAAAACAAAGCCGTCATCACTGGCAGTGGTCAGAACGTTGTCAAGTTCTTCATCACCCTCATTTTGGGAGATCGACACCCCTGCAAAGTGGGCATTGAGCTCTTCCGGTGAGAAACCATGAAGCTCCTCTTTTGTCTTTGGCAGAAGGCCCAGAGCCTTGAGCTCTTTCCAGATATCTTTCTTATTATCAATCGCTTCAGAAATTTTATTTTGTAAAAATCTTTCCCTTGTTTCCTTCGTTCGTAATTCAGCCTCAGCTGCAAGGTCCTGATACTCCCGCCACAGTCTGTCGTCATTGGTCCGCGCATAGCGTCTTCGTACGGAGTCACGTTTTTTGTAAAGATGTATTAGTTCAGCATCAACCCATGGTGGATTTGTTTTCTTTTTCGGCGTGAATTCTTTTAACGGTGCAATTTTATCTATCACAGCCATGAGGTTGACACTGAGGCACTCTAATTGACTGTCAACACCCGCCGCGGGACCATCGATCCGCGACCAATCACAGTCAGCTAGGTGAGACAGGAGGTCGTCTTGCTGGATCGATTTAAAATCCCTGTAGCTGAAAGATTCAACCATAGGGGATGTAGCAGTTTCGACCCCAATCTCGACCTCTATGATGTTATGATGACTGGGAAAAGGCGCCGGCCGATTGTCTCTGCTCAGTACAACGTCATTATTATCTGTCAAGATCACATCAATCCACGTGTGAGAATCCGTGAGATGATGAGTCGCACCATGATCAATTATTTGAAGGTTAAGATCATCAGCCAACCGCCTAACAAATTTTGCATCGGCTGACGTTCCGAGTAGGTTCGCATTCAGATCCCCCATAATAATGTTGTGACTAAAGTCTTGAGTATGTATCGTTAGTTTGTCTGTTAAGTCAGAGCCCTGTAAAAACGGTACGTGTGGTGGTCTGTATATTAAAGCAACAAAGACGGGGGGAAGGCTGCCCTGCTGAACACTGCACATTAAATATTCAGGTATAAATGGCCTGCCCTCCTGTGTTGTTGGAGAGCTGCATAGTAAATTGGCCTTGAAAGTGTTATGAATGTACAGGACTAGCCCGCCCCCTAGTTTGTTGCGATCAAGTCTAAGTAGTGAGTAGTCATCGATCTGAATGAGATCACTCCCAACATCAGGGTCAAGGTGCGACTCAGCAACCCCAAAGAGATGGTAGGCAGGACGAGCTGAAAGGTGTTGTTTAATCATGCCAATGTGCCCCATCAGTGAGGTAACATTGACAAAACCTGCCCTCAGTCCCTTACAGTGAACCCCCCCAGCAGTGTCTGCGGATAGTCAATTTTTTGCAGCAGTTGACGGAATTACATTTTTATCAATTACGATTTCATTATCAACGGTTTTTGTTATATTATTTACAGTTTGAGATGGTTGATTAATGGCATATGATGCCACTATTGTCTGTAAATCAGCCGCAGATGCAAATTCATGAGAGACGTCGCCATCGCGCCTCTTCACCGGGAAACGGCCCCCTCTATGCCAAACATATTTAAAATTAAGTCTCATCGCAAGGGCCTTGAGACTTCTATATTTAATAAAACATTCTTTTGTTAATAATTCATTTATTAAAATTTTCCCATTTATAATCCCATCCCTTGTGTCCTGGTCAAGAGCTACAATGTCGACATCTCTAGCATGAAAGCCAGTGATAAGCTTTTTGGCTCGCATTATTTTCTCGCCTAACGCACTGCTGGAAAGGGTAACAACCCATGGTGACTGTCTACGTTCGCTATTTGTATCTGCTAATGCCGCAGCTGTCGATTCTTCTGACCGAAGCAGGCGTGTGCCTATTATATCAATTTTTCGTGTTGATGGAAGGACACGGCACAGTATCGCGTGTGCGACGTCAACACGCTTAGAGACATCACCGTCGAAAATGTTTGAAATAATGAGCTCCGTATTACCGCGTTTAATGTTTTTACTGTGCATTGTCCCCCCATCAATCGTTTGCACCCGCGTGCTTCGTGCAGGTGATGCTGCAGCATCAGCATTGTCGATATTGTACTTATTCAAACGACTAGATGTTTTTTTTCTACTATTTACAATTTGGATAAACCCGTCATTATTGATATTACAATTGTCAATTGTGTCGCTTATATCACTATAATTGTCGAGTAGAGTACTATTTGTAGCAGACGCATTATTAACATTATTACATTTATTTGTACTTATCAGAGAAACGGTATTGTTTTGTGTACTGGGGAGCACTGCGATTTTTTGGAATTCAATTTTATTTAATATGAGTTGGTTATCTTTTTGGATGTTCTCAACATTTCTTTCAATTTTGTCGATAGTAGTAGTATATACAGAGGTAAAGTCTTCGTTTGTTATTATTTTTTCTATTTTTGTTATTATTTCCTTGTTGTCACATTCAACTCTATTGATTTTATTTGTTAAATTTAGGAAATCGTTTTCTAAAGTGTTTAATATAAAATTATCAATTTTAGTCTGTGATTCAAGATCAGTCTGCTCTAGATTATCGATTTTTTCCATTAACATGTTATAATTTACCTCTGTATTGGTCAACAAAATGTTCGTTTCGACGTTATTATCATGTAATTTTTTATTTTTAATTTTTAGGTCATCTATTTCTTGACAAAGCACTTGCTTCTCCTTTTTCATCTCCTCCAGCTGGGAGTGTTGTTTCGACAGTTTTTCCTCAATTTTTTGCAGCTTGGATTCAATTGAAAGTGCCAAAGTATGTACTGCTGGTAACGTATTTAGCCTATTTACAATTGCCTCCAATCTGCTTTCAATAGAGGTGCAATGTCTAGCAAGTGCATTGTCAATGTTTCTTGAAGTAGAATTCGCGTACTCCACCAGGCAGGAGACCGTTGTTCCCTTTTTTAACGCGGTGCTATCTAGCATACGTATGACGGACGCATTTATGTCATTAATACTACTGTTATTTTTGGAGAAGGAGGGCTGCGAAGTATTATTAGCTCGGTCCGTACTCTTGGCCGTAACGTCACTCGGGGATTCCCGGCTGTGCTCTGCTCCCGTGCTGGAAATGGGCGGGCCTAGTGACGTCACAGGAGACTGCGCGGCCAACCGGAGTAGGCTGCTGGTGGGGGCGGGGCCTAGCCCCTGCAACGGAGAGAGTGAGGAGTTAGTGGGCGCGGCCTTGCTCGCCTGATTGGTGCGAGCAGCTGTTGCAGGCCTTTTATTGGCCGGAGTGGACGCGGCTAGCTCCTTCTCTTTCCCACTCATGTTGTTGCTAGCGTTCGTCGCGCGCGTGACTGCCGACTCGAACATCGACCTCTTCGAGTCGATGCATGCCTGGCACGCTACCGCTTTAGTTTGTAGCTGTAGTGCACTTCTTTGTACGCGGGTAAGCACTGCAAGAGGCTTGCACGCCGGATGGTATGTAATATTGCATATGCAGCACTTACGTAGCGAGTTGCTGCTCCTAGGAACCTCCCCGCAGATGGCGCAGTTGTCGACCATGATGTTAGTGGCGACAAAGATGAGTCGTGGAAGGTAATGATGGTGTGTCTAGGATGCAGCAGGTGTCGCCTCGGTAGTCACGTAGTTGCAGTTCGAGTCGGCAGATGGCGCCTTGATAGTATGGCGCTGCGTGCTGTGTGTCTAGAATGAAGTGGTACCTCTGGATTATTTATGCTTCGTGCTTGGCTCCCGCCACTCTGCCGTATTTACCTCACTTAACCTCCAAAAACACCTGGCCGGGTGTTGTTGCTTGGATGTTGAAAGCCGTGCTGATGGACCAGTGGAAGCTGTGATATATTATCACAGCTATAGTTAGAATGTTCCACTGTGCAGGCACCACAACAGACCGGCTCACAGACGCAGGAGGCAGCAGAGTGCGGTGTAAATGCAGGAGCCAAAACACGAGCAGGTGCACCCAGCAGACGCGCGCGCGAGAGAGAGCGACAGAGAAGCTTCGACTGCGGCACCGTCGACTCCGGCACTGCGCTCTAGCGAACAGAGGTAAGGGCTCGCCTGGGGTAATCGTGCTCGTGCGTAAAGGCCACACTACGTATACTGTGCCGTGTCCCCAGAATTCAAAGGCTCCGAATAGCCCGCGATAGGAGAGGCCCGCGCGTGATCGAAGCCCTCTCTGATTCCGGCGGCGTGTTCAGCAGCGGTCTTGCTGAACACGCATGCGACGCTCGACCTACGCGATACTATTAAATCCATTGTTATTATGTTATTGTTAACTTCGTTGTAAATTACCTTATTTATTTATTTCAGAATATAGAAGTTGTTATTGTTAATTCAGTGTGTCATTAATCTACCCGGACCCGCCTGCTCCTCGCATCGAGTTAGGCCGACAAGCAAGGCTAGATTGCTATTCGCGTTGCGAAAGAATAAGCCTTCGTGTTTTCGCGCTCCTTCCAGGTTGCGAAACCTATTGCATCGAGGAAACTCCGCACAAAGCCAAATCCTCGTGGATTCGGCGTATACGTGGGAAAAGCCTGCACAGCTATACTGGGGTAAGGCTACAGCGGCGAGTCGCCGTAGGCCGCCTCAAAGGTAAGTGCTACAGTAAGTTGCGCACATGTGTTGCGTGTGGCGCACGCCAGTAGGTTATTAGCTCGACTAATAATTACTATTATTATTTAAAATTGAGCACTCCGTTATACATGGCCCCCTTCAAAACCCAACATTAACGGCATAATTGATTAACAATCACTAGTTGAAAACAATTAAAAATCTAGTTAAAGTAAAAAAGAAACTAGAAAATAAAAGTAATTTTTTGTTTTTCGGTAATTTTAAAATTTTAACGTGCGTAATAGGTCGAGCACGCGAGCGCGACGTGAGCGAAAATTGAGCACTAAGCTCGAAACACACCGAAGTATGTACAAGTGTATGCGAGGAGACAAGTTGAGTGTATTGAATACAATACACAGAAGAAATAAAGAAAAAAATATTTAAATCAACATTTGCTCTGACTCGTAACCTTAGGAATATTAAAATTATAACACACGATTATAATGATTAAAAAAGTCGAGCGAAATTACGAATAGTTATTGGAAGTCTGAGCAAAAAGCAATCAATCACGGTAGTGAAGTGTCTGCAAATTTAGTACAGTCGTCAAGTCTCCCGCGCCACGCTCGGTGATCCGGTGGTCGACTGATCATCGCGGTTAAGCAGCGTTAGGTTCGGTCAGTACTCGGATAGGCGAAAATTTTTTTTGTTTTGATGATGGTTGTTTATTGCAAAAATAGATTTTTTCCAATGTTTCGGTTGTTTACTGATGGCAATAAACAATTATCACGACGAAAAAAAGTTTTGTTTGAGTTCTGAGATTTTTTTTTAAAAAGAAAATTTCATCCCAGAACGATAAGCAAAGTTAAGCAGCGTTGGTAGTACGCAGTACTTGGATGGGTGACTGCCTGGGAACACCACGCCTCATGATAATTTCTAGTTTATCAAGATTTGTTTTTTTTGCAGCCGTATTGTTTATTAATTATTAATAAACAATAATTTCGTAAAATTGGATTTATTAAATTTATAAGAGGAATAAAATCCATTTTTGATTTTCTTTCTTTATTTTAGAAACCTGTTTTTCTATAAAATTATTGTTTATCGAACACTAATAAACAATGGTTTCGGAAGAATAAAATATTTTTTTGGATTGTTAGTATTTTTAAAAATAATTCAATATATCGAACTATTCAATTTTGAAAATTGTTCTTCTTCGAAATTATTGTTTATTTAATCATTTTAGATTTTCTTTTCTTTACTTATAAAATTTTGCTAGTGTAAAATTATTGTTTGTCGATAACAAACAATAAAATCGAAAAAGTCAATATCCGGATTATTATTTTTTTTAATAAATACAACTGGTTAACCCAACTTTACAGAAAAAATTTTTTAATTATTTTTGATATTTTAGAAAATGGAAGAAACTTTTTTATGTGAATAATTTTTTTTTTAAATTAGAAAAATTTAAAAAAAATTTAATTTCTTAAATAAAATAATAAAGCGCTTCTTTGGAGAATTTTTCAAAAACGAAACGAGAAATAGGTTTACAATTTTTATTTATTAGTAAACGAACAATTTAAAAAAAAACGACAATTTTCGCTTAGAAAATTGAATATTTCTGAAAATTTAAATTTCTTTTGGAAAATTAATTTTTCTGTTTTTTTCGAAATCTTATTTTCTTCGAAATTAAGAAATAAGTTATTATTGAAGAAGTAAGTGGCTCGGATCAACTTAAAATTTTTTGTTTAAAAATATTTTTTTCAATATTTTTCGGGATAAAGACAATTATAACAGAAAAATTAAGAGAAACAAAGACTGAACTTATTTTTCGTTTTTGAACAACTTGCTAAAAATTTTACAAACACTTCTGATTTTGAAAACGAGATTCAAACTTAAAAGAGTTTAGTGACAAGTAAAAAAAATTTGTTGTTATTTTTTAATAAACTTTTACGAAGATATACCCGTGATTGATTGGATTGACAAAACAAATTGATAGCAAAAACTGCGAAATCGAAACCGATAGGATTTGCGAAATTCGCACACTCAGCTACAACGAGAAAAATTTAATTGCGAAATTTTTCTTGCGCCACCGTATTGTAATACCTTCACAGAGACTAGCGAACTCTGGAATCTTGCGAAGCGAAAGAAGATAGATAACCGCGAACGAAGACAGTTATCCATCAGATCACAAGATGTCCAGCATAACAGAAACCGCTGTGGGAGAATGGCTGACTGAGGTGAACGGCCGGCAATTAAACGAAACGCTAGCGCAACTCAAGATGTCCACCGACGGCAACTATTTCGCGCAAGTATACCGCTTGCATAAATGGTTGCTGGGATACTACACAGCCAAAGAATTCATTAATGAAGCCGAAGAAGAGAACGAGATCATCAATGATCGAGCACGGCTGCGACGTCAATTTATTGACACAACAATAGCAGCTAATATCAAGGAAGGCACACACATTGGTGAACCTAACACACACAAATTGGCCTCATTGATAACGGACACTGAAGTCAGTAGGAATCTCGAGCAGTCGTTACGGGGATCACCAGAGGTCACCGGAACCAGCAGTGCGACAAACAAGAGCACTGAAGAGTCACACACACAGTCAAATAAAGAGGAGATGATTACTTTGGTATCTGTGCAAGGAAACGAATTCCAAATACCAAAAGATGTATCGTTCGTCATGGCAGAATTGATCTTAGAGGCAGATCGTTCAAAAGCCAGATGAACAACCTGAAGCGGGAACATATACTGTCTAGCACAAGACAGAAGGACTCCAGACGCCCTGGACAGGTTAATTTCCAAGACACATTCACGTCGTTTAGTAACACACAGCTGGACGAATTCCACAACTAGACGGGGTCACCTCCTACGGGGAACGGCGCCTGGGGGGGGGGGGGGAGGCGGTAGTCGACGAACAACATCAGCAAAATCGATCAGCTGATGATAGAAGGAATTACGTCAATGCTTCCAGTCCTAGATTCGCGCCAGAAAGCCTAGAGCAAACATCAAGGTTTGGCGGCAACGCCAAAGCCGTCGGTCAAATTGTCAGAAAATGGAATGTCAAATTTTCTGGCAAGAAAGACCCGAGCATAGACGTTTTCCTTGCGCGAATAGAGGACTGTAATGCGCGGAGTAATCTGTCAGACGAAGAACGTCTCGCAGCACTGTCCGAACTCTTCAGTGACAACGCAGCAACCTGGTACCGAAACAACAGAATGATGTGGAGAACATGGGATGACTTCACCACTTCGGCCAGGCGGTAGTATGGTACAAGTCGTCAGTACCAACAAAGACTTCTCAATGAGTCCAACTTGCACACGCAAGACACGGACGAACTAGTCCGTGATTACATCACATGTCTGATAGGCATAATGAACAAATTGTCGCCAAGACTAGAGGATAACCAGGAATTAGATCTGTTGCATAGAAACATGCGGTCAAATTTACAGAAAATGGTTAGAAGGTGTGATATCACCAGTGTGGAGACGCTTTTGGATGCTGCTTCAGACACTGAGCAGACATTGGAGCGTGAGAAAATAATACGCCCACCTCCGACTCCTGAAGCTTCCCTGCTACCAGAAATGACCTATAAGCTTACGCAGGGAGCGAAGAAGCAGAAGTCGGAGATATCTGCTATAGCGAAGGAGGAAACGAAGCCTCCCGTGATAGACCTTACGGCGATATTCGCGAAAATGTTAGACGAGAAGTTGAAACATCTTCAATACCCGAATAGAACCGAGAACTTCCGGTCCAGGAATGGACAATGGAAAGGGGGGCAGAGAAGCCCCAACAGGTCTACCGGAATACTTCAACCAAGCAAATCTTCACCCAGGAATTGGCAAGATAAGCCCAGGTCGGATCGCGACGCCAGGGGGGAAAAAGCGAAGGTTCGATCCGACGCAACTTTTCAAGTACTTTGGGTACGGAGAATTGGGGTACATGAGACAATATTGCCCCAAGTGCTCGGGAAACAAAGCGAGGAGTGGCCATTAAGGACCGCGGTCATTCCTGAAGTAAACATGGTACCCGCAGCATCTCTCCCCATTGACGCCAAAGTATAGATGGGGAAAAAGGACGCTCATGCATGCCTAGATGACCCCTCTCCCGAAGGCGAGGTCGGACTAGACGGGCATTCGACTTCCACCCCCTCAAAAGAAGGGGAGGAAGCCACACAGATGCAGAGACCGACGAATCATCCAGAAGGATATACGATCTCTGCAGTGCCTACCCCCACCGACACTGAAGTACCTAGGGGGGGAAGTGGATGTCCAGCCATGTCCAGACGAGCCCTCTCCCGAAGGCGAGGCTGACCGGAATAGGCAACAGAATTCGACTCTCTCAGAAGAGAGAGGAGAGACCGAACTGCCGCGGAGATCGACGTATGGTCCAGAAGGACGTACGACTTCATCGATGCCATCCACAGTCGAAGCTGAAGCAATGACAAGGGGAACGAATACGTTTCTGCAAACGGGCACGTCCTCTCACGAAGGGAAGGACAATTTGAACGAGGTTACGAAAGAAAATGTCACCGCAATGGCAGCTCAATTCATCGGAACTAAAGCAACGGCGATAGACTGTGACGCCCAGTCACGAATGAATAGGTCCTCTCTCGAAGGAGAGACCGATGTAATCGAACTGCTAATGCAGGCTCGAGATTCACTGAAGAGGAAGTATAATCAATGCAACCGCAGAAGCGGACATATCAGGAAGTCCAGCCGCAACTAGGCGAGCATACTCCCGAAGGAGAGGCCGCATTGGTGGCGCAACCGAGCTCAAGCTTCTCAGAAGAGAGAGAAGAGCTCGTGCGACCGCAGGGATCAACGGATGAATTACATGGAAATGTGATGTATTTTGAAGGTACGAAAGTTAGACTACAGACGGAAGTCGCTAGCTTGGAAGCAGGGGATGCCGCGATCTCGTCAGCAGGAATCGCTGATGTCAAGAATTCGGAACATCAGGAGTTGAAAGTCTACTGAACGAATCACTGAAAGACCGAGGAGATACGTGCGGGCTCACGTGCAATATCGAACATCACATCGATGTTGGATCGACAAGGCTCATTAAACAGAGATACTTTCCTATTTCTGAAAGAATCGAGCGGGAAATGCGCCAGTAAATGAATGAAATGCTGGAGCAGAAGTTCACCGAACCATCTAATAACTACTGTCGAGCCCAAGCGGGAGCAGTGAAGAAGAAGAGCAGCACCGATAGGTTCGGCGTTGACCACTTAAAGGTCAACGCGCAAACAAAACCGGAAGCGTATCCCTTGCTATATGTGCAGGAGAGGAGGCCGCCATCGCCACGGTGCACGCGGTTGCGCTTGGCGGACGCCGAGCGTGACCACGCATATCAAGACGTCGTCGGAGTCCCAGCTCAGATGGGGAGTGTAGGAAGACGCCCAAGCGGATCCCGAATTCCCCGGGAACCGGAATAATCCGGTTATGCGGCATCAAGGGTGCGTCATCACTCCAGGTATCCTAATGCGGGAATCCACACCTCTCATGCCCGATTTCTCGTTCGTTTTCGCGACATCGTTTACCAATTGACAGAAGTTGCTTACCGATGTAAACATCGCTTCGGAGAGGGATGTAACGAGTCACGAATATCTCACAAGTAATACTGCGCGGAGAATACGCCAAGTGTCGCCATCTGACAGCCGCACGCTTCAATAGGTAGGCAGGAGAGAGAGAGCAGGTGGCGAGATGCCACTGAGGCCATGCAGAAAGGCCATTATCGCTAACGCTATCGTGCCGCTCACCACGCTTTCGGCCTGCTCGCCGCCATCTTGGCCATTCTCCCGTTCCCCAACTCCACGTGTTCGCGCTTGGGCTGTGCACGGTGATTCTAACGTGCGTGAGTGAAGAAGGACAGTCCGTACGCGAGGCGAGAAGCCTCTAGCAGCAAACGCCGACGCGGCAACGGGGGGGGGGGGGGGGGGGGAAAGCCAGAGAGCTAGTGGCCATCATTTTTAACAACATTTGATATTGATAATCAATATTAGTATTTAATAACAATAAATAATTTATATTTATTAACTAAATAAATAGAGAATATGAATTTAATTACAATAATAATGATCCATCTTATTTACTCGGCTATCGTGGGTATTACATAGTCCCCCAGTGGAAACTTTTTGAAAATCAGAAACTTTTTACTGAACTCCCATGGAAAAAAATTAGTAAGAAATAAATTATACCTACATGTCAATTATACATAATTGTCCCTTGTTCTTCCTTCGCTGTATTATTATTGCTGCTATTGGTGCGTGATTGTTGCGGATATGGTGGCATCTTCTCCAAATCATCGCCGGTTTGACTAGCTCGCCCTGGAGGCATCTTTTTTCCTAGTGACCGCCAATACTTACTTTTAAACATTTTCTGCCCTTCGTCAAACGAATGTGGTGCGATAAAAAGGTTTCCGGCCATCGGGAATTTGACTGTGGTCTGTACCTCTTTGTTCACCCCGTTGACCATTGGATTTGTCATTCTTCCCGGAGGCCTAGTGGTTTTCTTTATTATCGGTTGTTGGAATCGACGAAAATCTTCAGCCTAATATTGCGCCCTCATCGACATTTTCTTCGTTCCGTCCATTTTTATTTAAGTAGTTTCCCCACCATTCAATTATTATACGGCGAGTGATATCTGCTTGGCACAACGTGTCTCAAGGACTGATTTGGACAGACTGTGCTTATTTTTAAATTTTAATCCGTATCGTCAGAAAATCAAGAAAAGTGAGGGAGAAATAAAAAGAGGGGGATTTTAGTGTATGCCATCTCGAATATTGTCGCAAAAGACCGCTAAAATTGCGGTGATTTTGTCTTTGATACAGTATACATGCGTATTTACATTGTATCGCTTTATTTCAGTATTTATATTTCTTCCTAAATTCGTCTTTTGATACTATCCATAGACCTATTTTGTTTTACTGACCTTCTAATTTTGTGAAATGAACTATTTATGAAAATAAAGCAAATCTTATTTCTAAAAAGTATTTCCACGCAAAACATGTCTATTTACCATTTATTATATTTCTGATAAAATTTATTTACATCTAACCTATTCGTATGGATTTTTTCTATTTTGTAAATAAGATATTTAATTTTTTAATTAATCAATTTCTATGATATTTCAATTTAACCCCTTTATACCTTTATACATGTATATATCAATATATCAATAAAATAGAATTGTACATGGCTTCGCAATAAGTCATACACTAAAGAATTCTATGATATCAAAGACATTATATATAAGCTTTTTTTATATGTATATATACACATATATATGTGAAATTGCCGACTTATCCATGAAATATGGTTTAAATTTTTTTACATAATAGTATAAATTTGTGTAGCGTTGAAGATAAAATTTTTTTGAAAAGTGGATATGTATTCTTTCGAATCGTATTTCGACGCCTTCAATTCTCGCATTTTCCTTCTCGATTGGATACAGTATACATATTTTTATCAAAAACAACTTTGTTTATTTTAACTATTTTAGTATAAATATACAGCAGAAATTTCTTGTTTTATTAATTAATAAGAATAAAATTATGTGTATTGTAATCTGATTTTACACGCGAATTTTTCTTTATCGTACATATTTTTTATGAAAACTTAAATACTTAATCATATTTTTAATCATTTAAATCATATAATATTTTATTTGTAAAAATGAATTTGTTGTTCTAAGGGAAATTCTTAGATGAATAAAAAATCGAGTGATCTCTAGGAACTAACCCACTAATTTATTTTCATTAGCGAGGTTTCGGAAGTTTTTTATTACTCCCCTCTTCAAGCTACAAAAAGAAAATACAAAATACAATAATTGATTTTTTTCCGCACTAACAATTAATTGTCATATAATCTAAACATAACAACATACCTAATATAACAAATTACGGTTTCGTGATCACGAATCTCTTATAACAAACAAGTAAACCCAATAAAAAAGCACAGCATTAAAACAAAACAAAAAAAACTATGTAATTTTTAAACCTAATATTATTAAATTAATAGAATATAACACCAACTAATATTTTTACTCACATAAAACACAATACACTGTAAACTTGCGCCCTGAGTGGCTCACAAAAGGAGACAAAAGCGTCTCTATATATATTAACCGGCGCATGATGTTATCGCGCGGCACGTCCAGAAACCACTGAGGGAGCAATTAAAATACAAACGAACTAGCCCCCCGCGATCGCCAATCACTTGGAGAAAGGTATAAAGGCTCCCAGATCGCAGGTCGAGCTGAACGAAACCCAGAGTACTATGAGGCATGAAGATGTGGCACGGCGACAGAGAGGCTCGGCGCGCGCGAGTTAAGCGAGCGCGCCGGCAAGCCATGTGCGCCGCGCTTCGGCTTTGGAATATATTTGTTTTTTAACAAATATATTCCAAAGCCGAAGTCGAACTTAAAAAATGTCACTCAATTAAAAAATGACTTAGAAAAAATTCACATTCCGGAAAACTTTCAGCTAACGTCACTCGATGTTGTTTCTCTATTTTCTAATTTACCACATACTCTTATTTTACAAGCTCTTGAAAAAAAGTGGAAGTATATAAAAAATATTGTTCCTCTATCAAAACAGGAATTTTTTGAAGGGGTAAATTTACTTTTAGATTCGACGTTCCTTAAATTCAACGATAAGTTCTACAAACAAATCCTAGGTGCTCCTATGGGGTTTTGCACTAGCCCGCTTTTTGCCGACATCACTCTCGAGGCTTTGGAGAATAGTTGTTTAAAAAGTCTAAATAATAGTATATTGTTTTATAAAAGATATGTTGATGATTGTTTCTTAATTAATAAAAAGATTACTACTGATAAAATTATACGAACTTTTAATATGTACAATAATGAATTGCAATTTACAATTGAGATTGAGAAGGATAATAAAATATGTTTTTTAGACATGGAAATTATTAGAAAAGAGAATGACTATGCCATCACAAATTGGTACAGGAAACCTACAGCATCTGGACGATATATAAATTTTCTCTCTCATCACCCCTTATCACAAAAAATTGCAATTATTTATAATCTCAATAAATTATGTGACAACGAACTTGAGTAAACAAATTTACGCGTATACTCAAGTTGGTACGTTTATAAAGGACTTGATTTTCCTGACTATTCCAAAACTAATAAGAAATTGTATTCTCGGAATCGATTCACATAAAGAACTTGGTTTCCTCATAGATATTTTGAAAGACGAAATCACGATTAGATTCAATAATAAAATTCAAATTAAACCTTATCATAGCCAATGTTTATTTATATCAAAATTAGATCATCGTTTCATAGACACAATCGAGGAAGATTATGCCTATGATGAATTGAAATATCGTCAAAATGACGACGGTTCATTAAATTTGAATATCGATCTGTATGACATTACTCATTCGGAAATCGATGAAAAGTTAAGCAAATGCTTTTCTCAAGATCCAAATTCTGTTAAAAAATTAAAACATACGATATGGAAGTATAAAAAAGCATTTTATAAGAAACCAGGACGATTAAATTCGTTTGAGTATAAATTAAAATTAAAAGACGAGGAACCATTCTTTATAAAATCATATCCTGTTCCGCTGAATTATCGCGACAAAGTTCGCAATGAAATCCAGAATATGGAAAAATGGAAAGTTGTAAGAAAATCAAATATATAATATCAAATAGTCAATATATAAACCCGCTCGTCGTCGTAATTAAAAAAGACGGATTGATACGCTTGTGCCTCGATGCACGAAAAATAAACGAAAAACTTCTGGATGATCACGAATCACCGCAGAGCATCGATGAGCTTTTACAACAATGTTTCGGAGTTATGGTTATGTCGAGCTTAGACTTAACTTCAAGTTTTTGGCAAATTCTTCTCAGCGAAGAGAGTAAACAGTATACGGCGATTATGTTTGAGGGAAAAATTTATGAATTTGAAGTCGTCCCGTTTGGTTTAAAAATAAGTAGCGCCGTTCTAATTCACGGATTGTTTCTAGTAATTAAGGGAATCGGGACATTAATGGTTACTTTATATAATGCTGAACATTTATATTATTTAGAGATATTATTTATTTAATTGATCGAATGGAATTTTACTTCAAATTTAAAAAAATGTGAATTGTTTAAAGAAGAAGCAGAATTTCAGGGTTTTGTTCTCTCGACTAAGGGAATAAAACAAAAAAAAAATAAGATAGATTTAATATAAAAATATCCGAGGCCTAGGAACGTAAAACAATTACAAGCGCGTTTAGGCGTAATAAACTTTCATTCAAAATTCGGGAATAATCACTCACACGAACTAATTCCGTTATTAGAACTACTCAAAAAGGAAAAACTAAAAAATTGGGAGTGGGGGGACAGGCAACAAAAGGCTTTTGAAAAAACAAAAGAGCTTTTTGAAAAAGAAGTATGTCTGGCCTATCCCGACCCATCCCAACCATATATTTTACGCACAGATTCGAGTTTTTACGCCCTCGGTGGCTCACTTTCACAATTAGATAAGAATGGGCATGAACGTGTAATAACCTACGTAAGTCGGACGTTAAAAGGCGCGGGATTAACATACATTACCACCGAAAAGGAAGTACTAGCAATCGTATGGATCCTTCAAAAATTAAACACATATCTAAAAGCCGAAAAAGTGTACGTTAAAACGGATCACGACGCGTTAACATTTTTATTTAAATGCAATTGTATAGGGAACCGCGAACGATGTTGGATCATTGGTACTTAGGATTATGATCTACACATCAAGTACATAAAAGGCAAAGAGAATACCGTTGTCGATTTGTTGAGTCGTCATCCTGAGTATGATCCCGATCAAAAAAGAAGGCCGGGAGAAATAGCTGTCGCGTTAATAAAAAAGTAAAATTTTTCGAGAGAGTTAGCCTCACAGTTAACAAACTTAACAAAGTTACAGAAAGAGGACGATTATTTATTAAAAATAATCAAAAATTGTAACGATAAGCAAAAAAATGATCCAGATAAAAGGACATATTTATACGAAAATGATTTAATTTATAAAGAGAATCGTTTAAAACAATATAAAATCATGATTCCTCGAGCGATAGCGAATCAACTTATCACTCAAACACACGAGGCATATGGTCATCTGGGAGTAAAAATACTCGTGCGAATATTAAATGAGGATTTCTATATAAAAAAACCTTTGACACAGAGCGCAACAAGCCACTGCCTTTTGCAACTCGTGTCAACGCAATAAAGTGTCAACAAGACCGCGCAGAACACCGATGGGAAATATTATACCTGAAGCGGCGAACGATCTTTTATCTATAGATTTTTACGGGCCTCTGCCGACGTCGCGTGTGGGAATGAAGAACATCCTCGTCACGATCGACGCATTTTCCAAATTTGTCGTGCTATATCCTTTAAGGCGACAAAACAGCAATACTTCACCGAATTCAACGTCAGGGATGAGGGACAGTACGAAGTTATGCGAAAAATTGGGGATTCTACGTATTTTTTAATAGATAGGAAAAAGGAAAAGGGGCGATACAATATAATAGACTTAAGAGAATGTTTACACGCACCGACACATTATTATTGTTAAACTGCATGTAAATGTTTAAGCAACTAACGTACGAAAAAAAAACAGGGGTGTAAATCATACGTAATTTTTCATGAAAACGTATGCAATTATTCCAATTTAAAATATTATATTAGATGAATAAAAAATCGAGTGATCTCTAGGAACTAACCCACTAATTCATTTTCATTAGTGATGTTTCGGGAGTTTTTTATTACTCCCCTCTTCAGGCTGCAAAAAGAAAATATAATATACAATAATTGATTTTTTTCCACACTAACAATTAATTGTCATATAATCTAAACATAACAACATACCTAATATAACAAATTACGGTATCATGATCCCGAATCTCTTGTAACAAACAAGCAAACCCAATAAAAAAGCACAGCCTTAAAACACAAAAAAAATAAACAAACTATGAAAATTTTAAACCTAATATTATTAAATTAATAGAATATAACACCAACTAATATTTTTACTCACATAAAACACAATACACTGTAAACTTTCACCCAGAGTGGCTCACAAAAGGAGACAAAAGCGTCTCTATATATATTAACCGGCGCATGATGTTATCGCGCGGCACGTTCACAAACCACTGAGGGAGCAATTAAAATACAAACGAACTAGCCCCCCGCGATCTCCAATCACTTGGAGAAAGGTATAAAGACTCCCATATCGCAGGTCGGGCCGAACGAAACCCAGAGTACTATGAGGCATGAAGAGGTGGCACGGCGACAGAGAGGCTCGGCACGCGCGAGTCAAGCGAGAGGCCAGTGCGTCCGTACGAAGGAAGGAGAGAAAAACTCAAACAACCTTCTCTCTTTTTATAGTGAACTAATATAATTCTCTGTGTCAACGTTCAATTTTATAATATAAGAACGAGCAACAAAATGAAAAAAGGTCATAGAGTAACCAAAAACAAGCTAGTTGTAATATGAAATAGTTATATAAATAATAATCAATAATAATAAATTAATAAAATACGGTAAACAAAAGTTTTAAGGGGGGTGGGGGGGGGGGGGGGGGGGTTAGGTTAATTTGTACAAAAAAGGCACATTTTTGTGATTTTTTTTCATGACTCAGTTAAAATTTATTTATTAAAACCAATGTTACATTATTGTAGTCCATTTAAATAATATTGTGGAATATTTTCATGAAAAAATATTGAAAAATACGGCAATGGCCTCAATTATTCGGAAGCGTCTCAGAAAAAAGTTGAATGCGGTGCCCCTCATAACTCGGTGCTGGATCATCTGAAATCAAAAAACCAAAGTTCGTCCGTCAGATAATTGCTTTTCCCAGGTAACGCAGGGAGGGATTTTCGTAATTTCTATTTTGCACTTTACGGGAACACTTTACATGTAAAAACGCGATTTTTGCCAAAAAACGGCTAATTTGTTATTGTAAAATGAAAAATATAAACGAATTTGGAAAAAAACCTCCAGCGTTACCTCATAAATTATGTAACGAAATAGTGTTTAAAATTTCGAAAGGATCGGTGAAATAGTTTTGAATTTATGATGGGTATCGGCTTTGAAAACTTGAGTTTTAGGAAAAACGCTTTAAAGTTTTGAACACTAAATAATTTGGAATAAAACGTTAATAAGCGAAATTTATCGGCTTACCTCACACTTAATCATCGATGCCAGGTCCATAGTGGATATTTCTGTCATCTATGATGTCTAAAGCATCTTTTTGCTCCTGTCTACGACGAATCCTGCCATCTCTAGTTTGATTTTCAGCTTCCTGCTCTGCTCGGTTTATACGAATGTGATCAGTTGATCGCGCTCATTCATGAGCGCTTGATCCACTACTGATTCCCATGTCTTGCATGAAGGATAGTAAAGCAAAAGAACCTTCACGAAAGCAAACCGATGATTAACTTCGTAAGCACCGGAGTTTATTCTTTCGCTAGACGGAACATTTGTAATCACGGAACAGCTTTCGCACGACACGTTGATATTAAATCCAAGGCCTTCTCGTTTAGTCGAATGGAAATTTACTTTTCCATCACATTTTACACACTTCACTAGCGTAGAAATTGTTGAAAAGACTAATAGAAAATCTATTATCCTATAGTGTTTTTCAAGACCCTCCTTAATTTGATGTTCAACGGTCACTCTTATTTTTTTAGCTGACGCGCTACTTGTTGAAATGTGTTCTCTTTTACGTTTTTGCGGCGGTACAATCTTTCTAGGTCGATATAACCTCGAACCACTTGATTTTCTATCACACCTTTTAATTTTTTTTGGCATTGTAGCAATAACTTTCCACAAAACTTCACGATAATGATGCGAAAAATTGGAGCGCACGGGTACGTCTGTTCGATAGAAAGTTTACTGCTAAACTAAATTATATTCTCTACACTGACAAAATATACGGTACAGGTATGAGCATATTTATACTTGTCTTCAAATTTCTATAAAAGAAAGTAGGAGGAACGGTTCGGTATAATATAGGGAGCGTAGCAGGTAACAATATCGCACTCGAAACGAGCAGGTATGAAAATCCAACAGGTAGGAAAATATTCATAACACCTGCAATTTTGCTCCGATCGACTTGAAAGTTTTACACAATATTGTTGAAATACGACGCATTCAGTTTCAAAAATAAAAAAAATACGAAAAAAAAAATTTAAATACTTTACCTCCCTTAAGTAAGAGTATTATTTAAAATGTTTTCTTACTAAGTTTAGAGAGCTCTTATAAATATTTTTTAAGAACTGAGTATCCTCAATTTTATTGATAGTGTCTCTATGGTAGTATATGTTTAACATTTCCGAAAATGAGAGTTTATTATTGTTACTTTCCCGATCAAGAATTTTAATGTTGTTAAAATTTATAATATGAGATAAAGAACTAGCATGATTGGCAAGCGCCGAAGAACTCTTATCATTTTTTACATCATTTTTATGCTCGTTTTTTCTTTTATGTAACCGTCTAGTAGTCTTCCCAATGTAAGTAGCAGGACACTGTTGGCAATCTATTTTGTAAATAACATTACTATTATCAAATTTGTCAAGCAACAATAAGTATAAATTTGGAGACTGCGAGGGACTGGGTGAAACTTAATTTGCACTTAGTTGTTTCTGAATTCGTGACCATGTAACAGCTTGTGTTTTGCGTGGCCGAGGTGCCATTACAGCATGCAATTATGCTGGCTCCGCAGGTCACGACGCGGTCCATGTTTTGTATTATTTAAGTTTATGCCTTGATGATGGGACTAATGTAAAAAACTCCCGAAACGTCGCATATATTTTTTATGAAACGAATAAAGGATTGTTCTGCGGGATCAATAGAGTCACATAATTTATTTATGTACCTTGGAACAATAGACTCACGTGTATAATATTTATAATCTCGTTGACAAAAGTATCAATCTGTCTGACCCGATTTTTCATGAAGAAAATCTGAACATTATAAGGTTTTTCATAGTTAATAATGGCTATCCGCAAAAATTTATCGATAAACATATTAATAAAAGACTTCATCACATTAAAAATTATGACAATTTTACTAATAATAATGCAAAAAAGCGTGCTATATTTAAGTATCCGAAAACGGTCCTTCCCTTTGTAAAAAACGCTACATTTAAAATTAACAAAAAATTAAGAAAGTATAATGTTATTCCTATTAACAAAACTATTCACAAATTCAACTATATGATTAAGTTAGGGAAAGAGTTCTTCGGCGCTTGCCAATCATGCTAGTTCTTTATCTCATACTATAAATTTTGACAACATTAAAATTCTTTATCGGGAAAGTAACAATAATAAACTCTCATTTTCCATTGGGACACTATTAATAAAATTGAGAATACTCAGTTCTTAAAAAATATTTATAAGAGCTCTCTAAACTTAGTAAGAAAACATTTTAAATAATACTCTTGCTTAAAACTTTTGTTTACCGTATTTTATTAATTTATTATTATTGATTATTATTTATATAACTATTTCATATTACAACTAGCTTATTTTTGGTTGCTCTATGACCTTTTTTTCAATTTGTTGCTCCTTCTTATATTATAAAATTGAACGTTGACACAGAGAATTGTATTAGTTCACTATAATAAGAGAGAAGGTTGTTTGAGTCTTTCTCTCCTTCCTTCGTACGGATGCACTGGCCTCTCGTTTAACTCGCGCGTGCCGAGCCTCTCTGTCGCCGTGCCACCTCTTCATGCCTCATAGTACTCTGGGTTTCGTTCGGCCCGACCTGCGATATGGGAGTCTTTAAACCTTTCTCGAAGTGATTGAAGATCGCGGAGGGCTAGTTCGTTTGTATTTTAATTGCTCCCTCAGTAGTTTGTGGACGTGCCGCGCGATTACATCATGCGCCGGCTAATATATATAGAGACGCTTTTGTCTCCTTTTGTGAGCCACTCAGGGTGCAAGTTTACAGCGTATTGTGTTTTATGTGAGTAAAAATATTAGTTGATGTTATATTCTATTAATTTAATAATATTAGGTTATAACGCGTGGCTCGGACTGCCGTGGGCATGCGGCCCGGAACCACGGTATAGAATAACTATTAGGTAAATTATTATGAAAAGTATGATTAATTGCCAATCGGCATGCGCCGTCAAGCAATCAAACATAGACCTCCAAAGGGTCATAATTTTATTTATATTTGAGCGCCAGGCACTGTATTCCGATTTAGTTAAAATTTTAAAAACGGTGACGAGCAGTGCCCCTCGTCCTATTCTTTGAATTTATTATTTGCACGGCTAGCTAAGAATTGTTTCTACACGCGGAGAGTAGTGGGGTCTCGACGGTTACGACTTCCTTACCTTTCTTTCACCTTTACACGCGAAAACATAGGCGAAGCTTGTTCGAACAGACACACACATAGGAGTGAGACAACACAAAATAATAAAATAGTATGCTCTCTATATTTAGATTTAAAATTAATGCAGTGCCTTTTATTTCACGGAGAACTTGTGCGAGTGGGAGGACACGCTGTAGGTTTTATACAATAACGTTTTATCGGGTCTCCCACGAGGCACCTCGTTGAAAGTAACAAATTTTTTCCTGTGAGTTAACAAAATTCCAATTTTTAACCAAGGTACAATCTTACAAAAATTCGCCAACGAAATTATCGCTACATCCACCTTAATTCTGAATTATACTTTTTATTTCTAAACCGTACTAAATTTAACGTATCTAATGTTTCTACATTAACTTTTCCTTAAAATTAGTCTTAATTTAAATTGAATTAATTGTATAAAAAATTGTATCAATAAAATTGTATCAATAAAATTGTATGAAGAAAAAGAATAGTATACGCTCGGGGTAGGAAAGGCAACCCGCCGTCGAATTATTGGCCCATATTAGGCACAAAACGTGGTGACTTAGCTTAGTGTCCTTCTCGTCAATGGCGTGGAGGCAGAAGCGAGTAGCGCAGTCACACGAAGAGCTTCGGCGAGAAGTTATACAAAAAACTAAATAAGTTACAAAAAAAAATATAATTCGTATAAAAAAATAAAAAATTATACCACTGAACACAAGAAAATAATCAAAGTCCAGAAGGGACTCGCGGCGCAGATGTTGGATGAAGTCCCGTAGCCAGGAAGGTGTTGGTCGCCCGGGAGGCCGGAGAAGAGTCTGCCGAGTCTGCGTTCGCTGCCGGCTCGAAGGCCGCGGCCTTGGACCCGCCTTCCACGTCGCTGCCTCTGATTGGTGACTTCTCATCGTCGCCAGGCTCTCTGATTTGAGAGCAACCCTCAGGTCAGCTTGGAATCTCTGGTTCTTGCCTCTGGTCTTCTTCTCCCCGAAATCGCCTGATGCTGTAACAATCGTATTGCGTAAGGCACTGGAAATTTCCATGCTCGTTGGGGAAGAAGTTAGGAGACATTGTATATAGAAATGTCTATAGTACATTGCCTGGCAATAGTCCGTGGGCTGTTACGTAATTGCCGTACGCCCTTGGAAAGAAAAATAAGCTTCTACACTATGGAGTATTTTGTCTTACCAGGCAGATGCTTAGAACTGAGAGAGACAGAGTAAGGAGCTGTGTTCTTCGAAGATTTACTTAACTTGTAGATAATGCTGGCGGCCGACGGTGACGCTCGTTGCGATGATATTATACGGTGAGCTGCGAGGTCTTATGGACGTTTCAGGCGTGCCTGGGCTCGTTGCCTTTGAGAGGCAGCGGGACACAGCTCTTGACGGGCTGTTGATGATGACTGGCGCCAGATTTCTGCCGTAAAAAAAGATGCTTTTTGTTTCCTAAAAAAATTAATTCGAATCTACGCAGTATTTTTTTTAAGCTACTATGATTCAGAACGCAAGGTGGAGAGACTCCTCTCGCGGTCATGGCAGGATTTCGTCTCGAAATCGGCCTTTGATGTATTAGTCGCGCGTGAGTAACGCGGAGAAAATTAAAAATCTTCTCACCGCGTTACAAGGTTTAAAATTTTTATAGTTTGTTTATTTTGTTTTGTGTTTTAAGGCTGTGCTTTTTTATTGGGTTTGCTTGTTTGTTACAAGAGATTCGTGATCATGATACCGTAATTTGTTATATTAGGTATGTTGTTATGTTTAGATTATATATATTTTCTTTTTGCAGCCTGAAGAGGGGAGTAATAAAAAACTCCCGAAACGTCGCTAATGAAAATAAATTAGTGGGTTAGTTCCTAGAGATCACTCGATTTTTTATTCATCTAATATAATATTTTAAATTGGAATAATTGCATACGTTTTCATGAAAAATTACGTATGATTTACACCCCTGTTTTTTTTTCGTACGTTGGTTGCTTAAACATTTACATGCAGTTTAACAATAATAATGTGTCGGTGCGTGTAAACATTCTGATAAGTCTATTATATTGTATCGCCCCTTTTCCTTTTTCCTATCTATTAAAAAATACGTAGAATCCCCAATTTTTCGCATAACTTCGTACTGTCCCTCATAAATCGAGAAAAATTTCGCAATCTTCTTCTCTTCTAAATCCGACGTGTTGCATGATTTGACGAGTACTTCATCCCTGACGTTGAATTCGGTGAAGTATTGCTGTTTTTGGCTAGCGTATTTTTTAGCGTGTTTCTGCGCCTTGGTCTTAATCCGCTCGCGTGCGAGGAAAATCTTTTCCTCGAGCAGAGTTTCTTCTGGGGAATTTGTTGGACATATCCAATTTTTCCACAAACGTTTGGGCTTCGTATCGAGATGCAATTCAATCGGTGTAAAGCCCGTAGTTTCGTGATTAACTTCAATCATAATCGTTTGAATGATATTAACGTACGGCTCCCAGGCAGTGTATTTTTCGCTAGTAAATGTGCAAATAAATTGCCCTAATTCTTTATTCACACGCTCAACAATGTTGCTTTATGGGTGACGTATTGACGAGAAAATCATGTCAACGTTCTCTTCGTCAAGCTTTTTTATACACGCATTAGCATTAAATTGACAGCCGTGATTGCAAGATATACGTTTCGGTTTCCCGAATCACAAAATATAGTCATTAAAAATTTTTTGAATATGGCTGCCGTGTTTTGTCGCCTTAAAGGATATAGCACAACAAATTTGGAAAATGTGTCGATCGTGACGAGGATGTTCTTCATTCCCGCACGCGACGTCGGCAGAGGCCCGTAAAAATCTATAGATAAAAGATCGTTCGCCGCTTCAGGTATAATATTTCCCATCGGTGTTCTGCGCGGTCAGCATGTCATCAACAAAAGTAACCATTAATGTTCCGATTCCCTTAATTGCTAGAAACAATCCGTGAATTAGAACGGCGCTACTTATTTTTAAACCAAACGGGACGACTTCAAAATCGTAAATTTTTCCCTCAAACATAAACGCCGTATACTGTTTACTCTCTTTGCTGAGAAGAATTTGCCAAAAACTTGAAGTTAAGTCTAAGCTCGACATAACCATAACTCCGAAACATTGTTGTAAAAGCTCATCGATGCTCTGCGGTGATTCGTGATCATCCAGAAGTTTTGCGTTTATTTTTCGTGCATCGAGGCACAAGCGTATCGATCCGTCTTTTTTAATTACGACGACGAGCGGGTTTATATATTGACTATTTGATATTATATATTTGATTTTCTTACAACTTTCCATTTTTCCATATTCTGGATTTCATTGCGAACTTTGTCGCGATAATTCAGCGGAACAGGATATGATTTTATAAAGAATGGTTCCTCGTCTTCTAATTTTAATTTATACTCAAACGAATTTAATCGTCCTGGTTTTTTATAAAATGCTTTTTTATACTTCCATATCAAATGTTTTAATTTTTTAACAGAATTTGGATCTTGAGAAAAGCATTTGCCTAACTTTTCATCGATTTCCGAATGAGTAATGTCATACAGATCGATATTCAAATTTAATGAACCGTCGTCATTTTGACGATATTTCAATTCATCATAGGCATAATCTTCCTCGATTGTGTCTATGAAACGATGATCTAATTTTGATATAAATAAACATTGGCTATGATAAGGTTTAATTTGAATTTTATTATTGAATCTAATCGTGATTTCGTCCTTCAAAATATCTATGAGGAAACCAAGTTCTTTATGTGAATCGATTCCGAGAATACAATTTCTTATTAGTTTTGGAATAATCAGGAAAATCAAGTCCTTTATAAACGTACCAACTTGAGTATACGCGTAAATTTGTTTACTCAAGTTCGTTGATTTTGTACTCGTTGCGCCTCGTATTATCGTTCCCACTATAGATAGTGTCGAACAAATTTTAAAGTTATCAATGTTCATGTTATAAAAGCTCTCATAGATACATGTTACTTGGCTTCCAGTATCGACTAACGCTTTCGTTTGTATACTCTCAATTTTAATATTAATCTCGGGATATGCACAAATTTTATTTTGTTCGTCCTCAACTTCGGACTCATAAAGAAAATCGCGGATTATTAAAAATTGTGCAAATTGGATAGGTTACATTAGTTTCATCTTGTTTATTTATTGTCAGTGTATTTTCATTGAATGATTGTTTATCCGAGGCATAAGATGCAACTTATATGGGTTTTTTTGGAAACTCCCATGTGCCGGCTAAACAATCATTTAAGTCATCATTGAACAAGACCGTTTCTTTAGGTTTCGCGTCTTTTATATTTTTCGGAGTAATTGGTTTGTTGGTTATGTCGATTTGAATCGCATTTAGGTTTTACACGGTTTTCGCCGGCGTTTTTTGGTAATTAGTTTATTGGCTATACGGGTTGTCCGGTTGTTTATGCGTATTCTGATAATTAGCCGCGTTACCCGCAAAATTTCTCGTATTCCCACTGAATTTTTGTCCTTGATTTGGTTGTTTTTGTTTTCTCTGCTCTTGATCATCATCCTTAAATGATACGACTCCAAAGAGTTTGCTTCGAGTAGTGATACTCTGAGATCGTACCGCATAGCGAATGTGCCAGTCGAAATGATTTGCAATTTTGCGCACGAGCTCCTGTTCTGAATAATTTTTTTCGAGTTCCTGCGCAAAACCCCTAATATTTGTTGCGTATTCTAACCTATTTAATTTTGCCGAAGGATTATACGTATTAGATTCTACTTTATGCGCCCATTAGTCTTTGATGTTATCGCTTCAATTTCTTTGTTTTACTTTAATTTTGAAATCTTTAAATGTTTTAATTTAATCTTGAACGATATCATACCAAGCAGAAATCCGAACCGCCCAACGTTTGTCCAATCGTATATAGCGTTTCGTAAAAATCGAGATTCATGACCTCCATATACAGGGTGGACCATTTTAATCTATTATGGGAAATATCTCAGAATTATACAGTTGGATACAGAAAAATGATTCAAACAAAAGTTGTAGAGGTCAAAGGGGGTCATATTTTGGTACCAACGACCTTGATCTTGATCTTGTTTTTGAAGGACATTTCTTGGTCAAGATCGTTTTTTTAAATGAGAAGGTGATACTTTCCACCTTTGATAACTTTTTTCGAAAAAAATTTGATGTTTCCAATCATTATTCCAAGGTAACACCTATTATTTAACAATTTTCGCAAATTTGACCTTCATATGATCTTCCATGACCTTGTTGAAAATATCATTTTGAACGTAGAATTTTCTGCTCTTTTCAAATCCGGAGTCAAAAGTAGGTCTTCTCATTTACAAAAATGATCTTGACCTTGAAATGACCTTCAAAAACAAGTTCAAGGTCAAGGTCGTTGGTATCAAACGTTGACCCCCTTTGACCTCTACAACTTTTGTCTGAAACATTGTTCTGTATCAAACCATAATTCTGAAATATTTCCCATAATAGATTAAAATGGTCCACCCTGTATTGGCTTATTTCTTTTAAGTATCGCATTGGTATATCCTTTGATTCAGCTTTAAACGTAGGTGATTTCAACTTGGGACCTTTTACACTCGATGTGCTTAACGTGCTTTCGCCTACTTACGGAAATACCGAACGCTCTCATGTCGATGATCTTATAAGGTTTATATTATTATTATATTCCTCAAATTTATCTGAATATAAGTTCCTATCCTGTATAAGTTGTGATTTAATTTTTTCGAAATCAATATCGCTTAGCAAGAGAGCGTCTCTGGCTTTTGAGGCCTCTACTTCAAAACCTTTAACTTTAGACTCGACTTTCTTCTCGCTTTCTAATAAATTTTCATTTACCGTTAGCATTCTATCAAAGTTTTCGTTCCACGATTTTATATGTTAAATATTTTTTATCGTAACTTGCATTGACTCGACTCTCAATTTCATTAGAAAAATTCAAATTTACTTGGTCTTTAGCCAACGTTTCTATTTGTGTAATTAAATTATCAAAACCGTCCAGAATTTCCTGTACGTTTTCCGTATCAATCGCAACTTGAACAACCGGCGAGAGCGCAGAGATTTTTTCATCGAACATTTTTTAAATCTTTTCTTATAGAAGTTTCAAAGACTCTTCACTTGTTTTTTGAGCTAGCGTTATCTCTATCTCGTTTAATTTTTGTTTTATACTACCGTAGTCCTCATTTAGAACGGAAAATTTTTGAGAATTTTGCAAAATTCTACCATCAAAATCCTTTTTTTTTATTCAAGCGTGTATCTCCTGCGCCCATCGCGCATTCTTTGAGGGATCGTCGACTATCCATTGGTTCCCATCATCGCCTAATAAAACGTCGTGGAGTGTTTTATGTAGTTGTTCTTCCAAAACTGATGAATCAGAGTTTGGTCGAACATATGCATTTCTTCGCGTACTCAGATCCATTTTGATACCGTAGAGAGCCTTGAATTAATTTCGCAAATATTTTAATTTATCTTGATGAAATTCAAACAATTGTTTTTGTATGTAATACAATTTTACTCTGTAGTTCAGTAAAGGTTTTTATTTTATTTATTTATACTATAAACACCTAATGTAGGCATATTTATTTGTACTAATTTCATAATGCTTGCAGCTTATGTGAATGTTTATTTATATAGGAATCTTAATTTATAAATTGATTTTTTCTTTAGTTAATTTTAAATCATCTGCGATGATCAAGAAAACCTTATCGAAAGTTTCATTTGCCTCATTGAGTATATTGATAAAATTAAAATGTAATTCTGAATTCTCTTTCAAAAATCCCGTATTGTTTTCGGTAATATCAAGGCTTTCTACTGCGTATTCCTCGAGTTTCCTGACTTTGTATATCAATATCATATTCTCGTTGTATACGTCATTGCATTTATTATGTAGCATAGCCACTTGGAATTCCAAATCTTTTATTCGCTGATCCTGAGAATTTGACCTGAAAAACAAAGTTCAATTACACGTGTTTTACGCTTAAATTAAATTAATCTATATTTGTTATGACAATACTTTTAGCTATACTAGCCAACATTATTGCGCCGTACATGCAGGCTTTAACATTCATTTTATTCGAGACTTTAAATAAATTACACAGACAGGAATTTAGGGTAAAAGTATGAACATTTGTGGTTTATTCAATTTACAAGGTGTTGAGTGCCAGCTGCGTAAATTCGCAGCACGATTTTACAAATTTTCTACCGACACATAGAATTATTTATGCAATTAAACTAACTACGGTGAGCTCGGTGGTACTGTGGGAAACGGTAAATAATCGAGAGGGGAATAAGTTAATTCTCAGGGACGCAAATTCAACTGAATATACGCCGGCGAAATATACGTGGAAAGGCGGCGCGACGCGATGTTCGATACGCACGGGACGCTAGCTTTACAAAAAATATCTATATAAATATTTGGATATTTATATATGTGTACCTATTAAGCACAATAATATTCTGTGCAACTTACTCTTTTCAAATCCGGTGTGGCCTCCTTCGACGATACAAGCTGGTCGGCACACACGGTATAAGGTCGACAATAATGTCGAGGTATAGAAGCGGTTATATATAAATATATTCGCGAGCGAAACAAGCGGGTTTTTATTTTCGCACGGAGCTGATATAAAAGACCGAAGTGTCTGCGAACGTGGCTCAGTACGAAGTGAGCGAGTTGTCGCTTCGTTCCCGCGGCGCTACACTCGGATTTCGATAGTGCGGACCGAGCCCGGTTGAGGGCGCAGCGCATGCGTCTGGTGGGAAAGAAAGAGAAGTAAGAAGAAAGAAAGGGGAGCGTCTGCTCGCGGTGACGTCACGCTATGTGACATGCAGTCGACGGCTCGCAGACGGTGTTGGAGAGGACGAGGAAGGACGAGTGGCCAGGACGAGGAAGTGCGACGAGGGATGCATCAGGAGGTATATTTGGACAACGGTGCCAACGAAGGGACACGAGGACGAGAGCTGCAAAGCCCAGGACTGCGTACTTGCAGCAGGAGCAGTGGGCATGGTTAACCTCGAAGAGGTTATATTTACAAGCAGCTTCCTACACTGCATTCCTCAACTGCCACTGTTATCAGGTAAGATTAGTGTTTTTTATATATCACTGTAATCTCCCCTTGTTAATGCTATCTTATTTCTAGGTGTCTGGCGAGTGCTTCAGAGGCTGCTGCTGCTGCTGCTGTTATGGAGGAGCGGGCTATGAGTTGAGCTACGTTGCTGCACCTGAGAGACTACACTTTCTCTGCAAACCCTCCAAACCAGGTAAGAGAGTTTCAGTTTGATGTGCATGTCTGCTGTAGACTGCAGGCCTCCAAAGTATCTAGAGAAGCAGCCGCTCCACCCAAGGTGGATCTATTCATGCCTTTCAAGGCAAAAAATCAGGTGGGTATTATTCTAATACCATTTTGCTTATATTCTTCCTTTCTAATCTCTATGCGTGTTTTCTTAGGTTGGCTCGAAAGGACGGGAGTAAGGAGAGGAGACACCAGGACATGCTCAGCGCACCCCAGCCGAGACTAGCTAGCTCCCACCTATGCGAGGCTCTAAGGGATGGCAGCTGTGCGTCCTCTTCAGCTGCTTCAGGGTATTGGAGAGCTCGCTTGCTCTGTGTCGTCCAAGGAAATAGTGTGTGTTTGTGTATGTGTATAGTGAGTGAAATGGGTGAGTAGTGTGCTATCGGTTATATAGGCCAGTTCTGTCAAGCATCGGACTTGCACTGGGCAGTTCGTTCGACAGACTGGAAGTTGTGTAACCCACACAAAATGTGGTGTTACTCGTACATTGTATCTAAAGTTAATATTAAATTTTATGATAGCGTACAATGATGCATGTCATATAAAATAAACAAATAAGAGAATTTTCTAAGTTTGCCGCTCTTAGATTGCGTACATTTATTGCAGATCTAATTTTAAAATTTTATGACCGCGATATATGGTGCGTATCATATACTATTTAAGAGAAGAAATAAGATTTATTCTCGAGCGAAAAAAGATTGATATTTTTATTTTGTACTATTTTTCGTCCATTTTAAAAACCCAGCATCCTGGCAGGATCGCCATTATAATGGGGTTCTTACCTCTACTTACTTTATTTGCATACAGTACTGTTAAGCGGGTTTTCTTCCACGATGATTAAAAATACAATAATTTCGATAACTATTAGCATGCATTAAATTTTGTGTAAATAAATTGTTCCGTCGAAACTCCGGGCTTAGCTTCACCGAAGAGCGACGGTGTCGAGCGGGCTCGTGAGAATCGACGTCGAGCACGTGGCGCCTTCTGCCGGCGCGCGATGGAGAGCAATCGAACGTCGTGTCTCGCTGTTGACGCTGACGGCGCCGCAGGCCTCGTGTCCCGCGCCGCTAGTCGACCACGCGGGCAGTCGCTTTTGAGCAGCCAAGCGAACGACATCGCCACGCCCGCTCTTGAGTGAATACGCTGACATCAGATCATTGTCACGAAAGCCGAACGTTCGTCCGATAATCCGCAGATATCATCGTTGTTAAACTAGTGGATGTAGTGCTCTATCCCTCTCTCTCTTTGTGTGCATATCTCTCTCTTTCTCTATCTTTCTCTACGCTTGGTGACGGGAATTCGGGTACGGGTCGCGACCGGTTTACAATCGCGTCCGCGCGCGAATCGAATGAGGGACTATTCTGTGGAACTAAGGCCACAGTATAGCCCATTCGATAAGTGATCGCTATCACTCAGGAACACGAGACGAGAGATTCGGAAGGATCTCTCGAATACACTGCACACGAACACACACGCAAACGACTCACAGTTTATCGTTCATTCCCGCAGCTTGTATATACGGCGAGAGGGGTTTTATGCCGCACGGCTTTCCCCTCTCGGTTTGAGCGATTAAACTCGTATTTTTCTCGCTCAATCGATTTCTTTTATTTTAACCCTTCCAACCACATCTCCTATACGAAAACACGAAAATAAGAAAGCGAGAATCCACGCCTAAGGGGCTTCTCGCACGACATTTCATAAATAAAGATAAATTGAAAACTCAATTTGCAAATATTAAATCACTTATTATAAATCTTGAGGTTATAATCTAAAAATTTATATAAAGATTTTTTTATTATTAAATTTAAAATGATTTTAATTATAGGTCTAGGATGCAGGGTAATGGATGTCCAAATTAAATAAGAATGTATTGTTTCATGCTAGGAAAGCCTTGGTATTAAGGCTTGGCACGTTTATTTTAAAGATAACAAAATATAAACTGTATATACGTCTTCAATCTTTTATCGCATGAAATAATGGTGCGGTAATGCTGCGCTTACCTATCATTTTGCTTTCTCGAGGAGAAGATCGTGCGTGTAAGGTGCACGGAAAACGAATGCGTCCGCTACCGTTTTCCGGTGGCACATTACCTCGGTTTTTGCGCAACGCCGAAAATCGAGGTTCGAAGCGGGGCGCATTCCTCGCCGTACACCTTGCACATTTATTTAAAAGATTCGCACATATGCACTCACAGACACACTTTCATTCGCATACACTTACATTCCTTTCCCCTACCACCCCTACACTACGCTTCTATTTCGCTATGGTATATATATATATATATATATATATATATATATATATATATATATATATATATATATATATATATATATATATTTCTTTGTATACATTTTATTTCAGCTGTTCTTCTATTTCTTATTTTCTAAGGTCTACATAGAGGTGAGAATTCGTTGTAATAAATTCTCATTTCAGTAGAACGTAAAACTTAATTATTTAACGGCTACCGTATCAGAAATACCAATTATTACGCTATCCTTTTTAACAAGATTTGAGATTGATAATCAATATTAGTATTTAATAACAATAAATAATTTATATTTATTAAGTAAATAAATAGAGAGTTTGAATTTAATTACTAATCGTCAATGAGTTTTTACAATCAGCAAAACTAGCATCTAAGTAGGTTTTCATTGCCTCTGCTTGTCCCGTATATGTCAGCTTCCAGTTTTTAGAGTATTCTAAATACCTAAAGACACGCGTTATCATTTTCCATTCGTGATCCATTGGATTGAGCTGATGTCGGCTTAGTACATTGACTGCGTATGCTAAGTCTGGTCTTGTGCTATTTACTTAGTACATAAGAGATCCTACTACTTTTCTGTACCTGCGCTGATCTATTGTTTGGTTGTTCGATGACTCATTTTCTCACATTTTTCTTTCTCTGTTCAAGACTTGGTTCGTTACCATGGGCGTGCTTTGTCCTTTAGCTTGAGTGTAGCTGAATTTCTTCTGGAGCTTTTCGATGAACTTGATCTAGCGTTGTAATTTTGTTATTATTTCTGGTTATCGTCAGTCCTAAAAACACTTTCGGTTCGCCTGACAGTATCAAATAAAACTTCTTGCTGAATTGAACTTGTACTGATTTTATTCTCTTCTCGTTATGCCTGCTAATAACATGTCATCTACATAAAGTAACAAACATGGGTCCATGTTACAGGAGGTGAAACCAAGTTCCTTGGCATGTTCCGAAAAGTCGCTATTCCAGTTTTTAGGGCTTGTCTTCAACCCGTACAGCGACTTCTTGAGTTTCCACGCTTTTCGTGCTTTCTGATCGTTTTACATATTGTTGCCGTCTGGAATTTCCATGTATATTTCCCTTTTGATGGGGATGTGCAAAAATGCTGCTTTAACGTCCAACTGCCACATTATTAGTCCAAACTTTTTAGCAACTGAAATTATGGCTCGTACCAGTGGCAAATGTGATACGGGTACATATGTTTGGCCAAGATCGTATAAGTTTGCGTCCTTGAAACCCCTGCTTACGATCCTTGCTTTAACGTTTACTTCTCCGTTAATGCTTACTTTTTCTTTAAACACCCACCTCGAATCCAGAATATTTGATGTCTTTCCTGGTCTGTTAACTATTTCGAATACTTGATTCTTCTCAAGTGCTTGAATATCCTGATTTTCTGCTTTTGTCCCGCTATCTGCGTCAGGCTTTGCCATAGCCTCTCTATAAAATTTGGGATCATTGTTGATTTCGACAATCAGGACATACATCTCCTAGGTGTTTAATCCTTCCGGTATATCATCATTTTGCTCCCTTTGCACTTGTTTCTCGGATGGCCTTCCTCTTTTGCACTTTATCGGTGCTCCTTCTGTTTGAGTAGATTCTGATGATGATTTATTGCTTGGATTCTCCTTGGTTACCTTTGGTGGTATTCCTCGTGTCCTTTTGGTTACTACATTTTCTGGTTTCTTTGAAACGTCAGAATCTGCTCGTTCTACTGGATAGTTTCACAATTATGTTTGTCTGCACAAATTTTCATTTGTTACTGCCCAGTTTCTTATGTCGTTTGCCTTTTATACGTCGCCAAATACCTGTTGTTCTATAAACTTGACATTTCTGCTTTCATATATTTTGCCATCTTCCAGGTAAAGTAGCAAGTATCCCGTGACTGCGTATCCTACAAGAACCATTTTGATGGCAATCTGATTAAACTTCGTGTTCGGCTTATCCTGAATCTTTGTGAAGGCGATGTATCGAAATCGTTTTATGTAATTGATCCTTACTCGTGCATCTGGATTAAGCATTAGAAGCGGAGAATTATACTCTAAGACCTTATGTGGTGTCAAATTATATATGTACACTGCCGCTTTCAATGCTAGATGCCACGAGTTCGTTAGTAGCCGTGAGTCAAACATGAGTGCCCGTACTATTTTCTGAATTGTTTGATTATATTTTTCGGCTAGACCGTTCAGCTGTAGCGTGTAAGGACATACTGTTCGTTGTTCTGCTCCGTATTTCTGTAGTATTTGAAGAGTTTTATCCCTGGTAAATTCAGTACTTTGATCGCAGTCCAGATAGCAGAACTTCTGATTTTCGCCGCACGTATTCCTACATTTCTTTACAAGGTCATCTATATATAGCGAAGCGTGAATAATTGTCTATCAAGACTACGATGAATCTACATTTCTTGGGATATGTAGTAGGCGTTATAGGACCCATTGTGTCCGCATTTACCCGTTATAAAGGCTTAGTGGCCTTATCTCTACTGTTATCAAACTTTAACTTATTCATCTTAGCTATCTTACATATCTCGCAATCCACCAAACATTTACTGTGATCTGAATCTTTGTAATTTTGGATATCGGGATATATGTTCTTTAATCGTTTTAATTTCTCGAGAGACGTGTGACCTAATCTGATATGCCATAAGTTCACTGTATTCTTAATATTTTCTTCGCTATCTGTGTTTTCTTGATCATTTTGATCGTTAACCCGAACTTTCTTAACAGGCTTTCCTAAGTTTTCGTTTAATATCATCAAGGCTTCTTTTCTAGCTTCTTCGTAATTATTCTTCTTCGTTCTTAACTCTACTATCCTAAATTGATCCTTAAAAAATCCTTCTATTATGTTTTTATTCGTGACCTTATCGAACACATTTACTCTCTTCATCTAAGTAGACTCCTAGTACCCGATCAGTAAATAATTAATTAATTATATTGGCTTTACTTTACAAGGTGGTTGAAAGATTTTGAAAATGTATTATAGCGTTTGAGAAATTTAAAAGTTATCTAAGATTTGCATAAATAGTCTATGTTGTAAAATGCATTTTTATTAATTATATTGGCCTTACATTGCAAGTTAGTTGAAAAGTTTGGATAATGTATGGTAGCTTTTGAGAAATTTAAAAGTTATCTAAGATTTGCAAAAACAGTCGATGTTGTAAAATGGATTTTTATTAATTATATTAGCCGTACATTTCAAGGTAGTTGAAAGTTTTTGATAATATCTGATAGCTTTTCAGAAATTTAAAAATTATCTAAGAATTGCATAAATAATAATCTATGTTGTAAAATGGATTTACATTAATTATATTGACTTTACATTACAAGGTGGTTGAAAGATTCTTAAAATGTATGATAGCTTTTCAGAAATTTAAAAGTTATCTAAAATTCACATAAATAATTTATGTTGTAAAATGCATTTTTATTAATTATATTAGGCTTACATTGCAAGGGAGTTGAAAGTTTTTTAAAATGTATGATAGCTTTTGAGAAATTTAAACGTTATCTAAGATTTGCATAAATAGTCTATGTTATAAAATGCATTTTTATTAATTATATTAGCCTTAAATTGCAAGGGAGTGTATAGGTTTTGATAATATATGATAGCTTTTGAATAATTTAAAAGTTATCTAAGATTTGCAGAAATAATCTATGTTGTAAAATGCATTTTTATTAATTATATTAGCCTTACATTGCAAGGGAGTTGAAAGTTTTTTAAAATGTATGATAGCTTTTGAGAAATTTAAAAGTTATCCAATATTTTCATAAATAGTCTATGTTGTAAAATCTGTTTTTATTAATTATATTGGCTTTAATTTACAAGGTAGTTGAAAGGTTTTGATAATATATGATAGATTTTGAGAAATTTAATAGTTACTAAGATTTGCATTAATAGCCTATGTTGTAAAATCGGTTTTTATTAATTATCTTGGCTTTAAATTACAAGGTAGTTGAATGATTTTGAAAATTTATTATACCTTTTGAGAAATTTAAAAGTTATCTAATATTTGCATAAAAAGTCTATGTTGTAAAATGGAATTTTATTAATTATATTAGCATTACATTGCAAGGTAGTTGAAAGTTGTTGATAATGTATGATAACTTTTGAGAAATTTAAAAGTTATCTAAGATTTGCATAAATAGTCTATGTGGCAAAAAGGATTTTTATTAATTATATTGGCCTTACATTGCAAGGTATTTGAAAGTTTTTGAAAATGTATAATTGCTTTTCAGAAATTTAAAAGTTATCTAAAATTCGCATAAATAATCTATGTTGAAAAATGGATTTTTATTAATTATATTGGCCTTACATTGCTAGGTATTTGAAAGTTTTTGAAAATGTATAATTGCTTTTCAAAAATTTAAAAGTTATCTAAAACTCGCATAAATAATCTATGTTGTAAAATGCATTTTTATTAATTATATTGACTTTACATTAGAAGGTAGTTGAAAGATTTTGAAAATGTATGATAGCTTTTGAGAAATTTAAAAGTTATCTAATATTTGCATAAATAGTCTATTTTGTAAAATCGGTTCTTATTAATTATATTGGCTTTAAATTACAAGGTAGTTGAAAGATTTTGAAAATGTATTATAGCTTGTGAGAAATTTAAAAGTTATCTAAGATTTGCATAAATAATCTTTATTGTAAAATGCATTTTTATTAATTATATTAGCCTTACATTGCAAGGGAGTTGAAAGTTTTTTAAAATGTCTGATAGCTTTTGAGAAATTTAAAAGTTATCTAATATTTGCATAAATAGTCTATGTTGTAAAATCTGTTTTTATTAATTATATTGGCTTTAAATTACAAGGTAGTTGAAAGGTTTTGATAATATATGATAGATTTTGAGAAATTTAATAGTTACTAAGATTTGCATAAATAGTCTACGTTGTGAAATCGGTTTTTATTAATTATCTTGGCTTTAAATTACAAGGTAGTTGAAAGATTTTGAAAATGTACTATACCTTTTGAGAAATTTAAAAGTTATCTAATATTTGCATAAAAAGTCTATGTTGTAAAATAGATTTTTATTAATTATATTGGCCTTACATTGCAAGGTAGTTGAAAACTTTTGATAATATATGATAGCTTTTGAGAATTTAAAAGTTATCTAAGATTTCCATAAATAATCTATGTTGTAAATTGCATTTTTATTAATTATATTGGCCCTACATTGCAAGGTAGTTGAGATGTTTTGATAATATATGATAGCTTTTGCGAAATTTAAAAGTTATCTAAGATTTTCATAAATAATCTATGTTGTAAAATGCATTTTTATTAATTATATTGACTTTACATTACAAGGTAGTTGAAAGCTTTTTTAAAATGTATGATAGCTTTTGAGAAATTTAAAAGTTATCTAAGATTTGCTTAAATAGTCTATGCTGTATAATGGATTTATATTAATTATATTGGCTTTACTTTACAAGGTGGTTGAAAGATTTTGAAAATGTATGATAGCTTTTGAGAAATTTAAAAGTTATCTAAGATTTGCATAAATAATCTATGTTGTAATATGCATTTTTATTAATTATATTGGCCTTACATTGCTAGGTATTTGAAAGTTTTTGAAAATGTATAATTGCTTTTCAAAAATTTAAATGTTATCTAATATTTGCATAAATAGTCTATCTTGTAAAATGCATTTTTAGTAATTATATTGGCCTTACATTGCAAGTTAGTTGAAAAGTTTGGATAATGTATGGTAGCTTTTGAGAAATTTAAAAGTTATCTAAGATTTGCATAAATAATCTGTTTAAAATGCATTTTTATTAATTATATTAGCCGTACATTTCAAGGTAGTTGAAAGTTTTTGATAATATATGATAGCTTTTCAGAAATTTAAAAATTATCTAAGAATTGCATAAATAATAATCTATGTTGTAAAATGGATTTACATTAATTATATTGGGTTTACATTACAAGGTGGTTGAAAGATTTTGAAAATGTATGATAGGTTTTGAGAAATTTAAAAGTTATCTAAGATATGCATAAATAATCTATGTTGTAAATTCCATTTTTATTAATTATATTGGCCCTACATTGCAAGGTAGTTGAGATGTTTTGATAATATATGATAGCTTTTGCGAAATTTAAAAGTTATCTAAGATTTTCATAAATAATCTATGTTGTAAAATGCATTTTTATTAATTATATTGACTTTACATTACAAGGTAGTTGAAAGCTTTTTTAAAATGTATGATAGCTTTTGAGAAATTTAAAAGTTATCTAAGATTTGCTTAAATAGTCTATTTTGTAAAATCGGTTCTTATTAATTATATTGGCTTTGAATTACAAGGTAGTTGAAAGGTTTTGATAATATATGATAGCTTTTGAGAAATTTAATAGTTATCTAAGATTTGCATAGATAGTCTATGTTGTAAAATGGGTTTTTATTAATTATATTGCCTTTAAATTACAAGGTAGTTGAAAGATTTTGAAAATGTATTATAGCTTTTGAGAAATTTAAAAGTTATCTAATATTTGCATAAATAGTCTATGTTGTAAAATGGAATTTTATTAATTATATTAGCATTACATTGCAAGGTAGTTGAAAGTTGTTGAAAATGTATGATAACTTTTGAGAAATTTAAAAGTTATCTAAGATTTGCATAAATAATCTGTTTAAAATGCATTTTTATTAATTATATTAGCCTTACATTGCAAGGGAGTTGAAAGTTTATTAAAATGTATGATAGCTTTTGAGAAATTTAAAAGTTATATAATATTTGCATAAATAATCTATGTTGTAAAATTGATTTATATTAATTATATTGGCTTTACATTATAAGGTGGTTGAAAGATTCTTAAAATGTATGATAGCTTGTGAGAAATTTTAAAGTTATCTAAGATTTGCATAAATAATCTTTGTTGTAAAATGCATTTTTATTAATTATATTAGCCTTACATTGCAAGGGAGTTGAAAGTTTTTTAAAATGTATGATAGCTTTTGAGAAATTTAAAAGTTATCTAATATTTGCACAAATAGTCTATGTTGTAAAATCTGTTTTTATTAATTATATTGGCTTTAAATTACAAGGTAGTTGAAAGGTTTTGATAATATATGACAGATTTTGAGAAATTTAATAGTTACTAAGATTTGCATAAATAGTCTACGTTGTGAAATCGGTTTTTATTAATTATCTTGGCTTTAAATTACAAGGTAGTTGAAAAATTTTGAAAATGTATTATACCTTTTGAGAAATTTAAAAGTTATCTAATATTTGCATAAAAAGTCCATGTTGTAAAATGGAATTTTATTAATTTAATTAGCATTACATTGCAAGGTAGTTGAAAGTTGTTGATAATGTATGATAACTTTTCAGAAGTTTTAAAGTTATCTAAGATTTGCATAAATACTGTATGTGGCAAAATAGATTTTTATTAATTATGTTGGCCTTACATTGCAAGGTAGTTGAAAACTTTTGATAATATATGATAGCTTTTGAGAATTTAAAAGTTATCTAAGATTTGCATAAATAATCTATGTTGTAAAATGCATTTTTATTAATTATATTGGCCCTACATTGCAAGGTAGTTGAGATGTTTTGATAATATATGATAGCTTTTTCGAAATTTAAAAGTTATCTAAGATTTTCATAAATCATCTATGTTGTAAAATGCATTTTTATTAATTATATTGACTTTACATTACAAGGTAGTTGAAAGCTTTTTAAAAATGTATGATAGCTTTTGAGAAATTTAAAAGTTATCTAAGATTTGCTTAAATAGTCTATGCTGTATAATGGATTTATATTAATTATATTGGCCGTACATTGCAAGGTAGTTGAGATGTTTTGATAATATATGATAGCTTTTGCGAAATTTAAAAGTTATCTAAGATTTTCATAAATAATCTATGTTGTAAAGTGCATTTTTATTAATTATATTGACTTTACATTACAAGGTAGTTGAAAGCTTTTTTAAAATGTATGATAGCTTTTGAGAAATTTAAAAGTTATCTAAGATTTGCTTAAATAGTCTATGCTGTATAATCGATTTATATTAATTATATTGGCTTTACTTTACAAGGTGGTTGAAAGATTTTGAAAATGTATGATAGCTTTTGAGAAATTTAAAAGTTATCTAAGATTTGCATAAATAATCTATGTTGTAATATGCATTTTTATTAATTATATTAGCCTTACATTGCAAGGGAGTTGAAAGTTTATTAAAATGTATAATTGCTTTTCAGAAATTTAAATGTTATCTAATATTTGCATAAATAGTCTATGTTGTAAAATGCATTTTTAGTAATTATATTGGCCTTACATTGCAAGTTAGTTGAAAAGTTTGGATAATGTATGGTAGCTTTTGAGAAATTTAAAAGTTATCTAAGATTTGCATAAATAATCTGTTTAAAATGCATTTTTATTAATTATATTAGCCTTAAATTGCAAGGGCGTTGAAAGGTTCTGATAATATATGATAGCTTTTGAGAAATTTAAAAGTTATCTAAGATTTGCTTAAATAGTCTATGCTGTAAAATGGATTTTTATTAATTATATTAGCCTTAGATTGCAATGTAGTTGAAAGTTTTTGAAAACGAATGATAGCTTTTGAGAAATTTAAAAGTTATCTAAGTTTTGCAAAATCAGTCGATGTTGTAAAATGGATTTTTATTAATTATATTAGCCGTACATTTCCAGGTAGTTTAAAGTTTTTGATAATATATGATAGCTTTTCAGAAATTTAAAAATTATCTAAGAATTGCATAAATAATAATCTATGTTGTAAAATGGATTTACATTAATTATATTGGGTTTACATTACAAGGTGGTTGAAAGATTTTGAAAATGTATGATAGGTTTTGAGAAATTTAAAAGTTATCTAAGATATGCATAAATATTCTATGTTGTATAATGCATTTTTATTAATTATATTGGCCTTACATTGCAAGTTAGTTGAAAGGTTTGGATAATGTATGGTAGCTTATGAGAAATTTAAAAGTTATCTAAGATTTGCATAAATAATCTGTTTAAAATGCATTTTTATTAATTATATTAGCCTTAAATTGCAAGGGAGTTGAAAGTTTATTAAAATGTATGATAGCTTTTGAAAAATTTAAAAGTTATCTAAGATCTGCATAAATAATCTATGTTGAAAAATGGATTTTTATTAATTATATTAGCATTACATTGCAAGGTAGTTGAAAGTTGTTGAAAATGTATGATAACTTTTGAGAAATTTAAAAGTTATCTAAGATTTGCATAAATAATCTGTTTAAAATGCATTTTTATTAATTATATTAGCCTTACATTGCAAGGGAGTTGAAAGTTTATTAAAATGTATGATAGCTTTTGAGAAATTTAAAAGTTATATAATATTTGCATAAATAATCTATGTTGTAAAATTGATTTATATTAATTATATTGGCTTTACATTACAAGGTGGTTGAAAGATTCTTAAAATGTATGATAGCTTGTGAGAAATTTTAAATTTATCTAAGATTTGCATAAATAATCTTTGTTGTAAAATGCATTTTTATTAATTATATTAGCCTTACATTGCAAGGGAGTTGAAAGTTTTTTAAAATGTATGATAGCTTTTGAGAAATTTAAAAGTTATCTAATATTTGCATAAATAGTCTACGTTGTGAAATCGGTTTTTATTAATTATCTTGGCTTTAAATTACAAGGTAGTTGAAAGATTTTGAAAATGTATTATACCTTTTGAGAAATTTAAAAGTTATCTAATATTTGCATAAAAAGTCTATGTTGTAAAATGGAATTTTATTAATTTAATTAGCATTACATTGCAAGGTAGTTGAAAGTTGTTGATAATGTATGATAACTTTTCAGAAATTTAAAAGTTATCTAAGATTTGCATAAATAGTCTATGTGGCAAAATAGATTTTTATTAATTATATTGGCCTTACATTGCAAGGTAGTTGAAAACTTTTGATAATATATGATAGCTTTTGAGAATTTAAAAGTTATCTAAGATTTGCATAAATAATCTATGTTGTAAAATGCATTTTTATTAATTATATTGGCCCTACATTGCAAGGTAGTTGAGATGTTTTGATAATATATGATAGCTTTTTCGAAATTTAAAAGTTATCTAAGATTTTCATAAATCATCTATGTTGTAAAATGCATTTTTATTAATTATATTGACTTTACATTACAAGGTAGTTGAAAGCTTTTTAAAAATGTATGATAGCTTTTGAGAAATTTAAAAGTTATCTAAGATTTGCTTAAATAGTCTATGCTGTATAATGGATTTATATTAATTATATTGGCTTTACTTTACAAGGTGGTTGAAAGATTTTGAAAATGTATTATAGCTTTTGAGAAATTTAAAAGTTATCTAAGATTTGCATAAATAGTCTATGTTGTAAAATGCATTTTTATTAATTATATTGGCCTTACATTGCAAGTTAGTTGAAAAGTTTGGATAATGTATGGTAGCTTTTGAGAAATTTAAAAGTTATCTAAGATTTGCAAAAACAGTCGATGTTGTAAAATGGATTTTTATTAATTATATTAGCCGTACATTTCAAGGTAGTTGAAAGTTTTTGATAATATATGATAGCTTTTCAGAAATTTAAAAATTATCTAAGAATTGCATAAATAATAATCTATGTTGTAAAATGGATTTACATTAATTATATTGACTTTACATTACAAGGTGGTTGAAAGATTCTTAAAATGTATGATAGCTTTTCAGAAATTTAAAAGTTATCTAAAATTCACATAAATAATTTATGTTGTAAAATGCATTTTTATTAATTATATTAGGCTTACATTGCAAGGGAGTTGAACGTTTTTTAAAATGTATGATAGCTTTTGAGAAATTTAAAAGTTATCCAATATTTTCATAAATAGTCTATGTTGTAAAATCTGTTTTTATTAATTATATTGGCTTTAATTTACAAGGTAGTTGAAAGGTTTTGATAATATATGATAGATTTTGAGAAATTTAATAGTTACTAAGATTTGCATTAATAGCCTATGTTGTAAAATCGGTTTTTATTAATTATCTTGGCTTTAAATTACAAGGTAGTTGAATGATTTTGAAAATTTATTATACCTTTTGAGAAATTTAAAAGTTATCTAATATTTGCATAAATAGTCTATGTGGCAAAAAGGATTTTTATTAATTATATTGGCCTTACATTGCAAGGTATTTGAAAGTTTTTGAAAATGTATAATTGCTTTTCAGAAATTTAAAAGTTATCTAAAATTCGCATAAATAATCTATGTTGAAAAATGGATTTTTATTAATTATATTGGCCTTACATTGCTAGGTATTTGAAAGTTTTTGAAAATGTATAATTGCTTTTCAAAAATTTAAAAGTTATCTAAAACTCGCATAAATAATCTATGTTGTAAAATGCATTTTTATTAATTATATTGACTTTACATTAGAAGGTAGTTGAAAGATTTTGAAAATGTATGATAGCTTTTGAGAAATTTAAAAGTTATCTAATATTTGCATAAATAGTCTATTTTGTAAAATCGGTTCTTATTAATTATATTGGCTTTAAATTACAAGGTAGTTGAAAGATTTTGAAAATGTATTATAGCTTGTGAGAAATTTAAAAGTTATCTAAGATTTGCATAAATAATCTTTATTGTAAAATGCATTTTTATTAATTATATTAGCCTTACATTGCAAGGGAGTTGAAAGTTTTTTAAAATGTCTGATAGCTTTTGAGAAATTTAAAAGTTATCTAATATTTGCATAAATAGTCTATGTTGTAAAATCTGTTTTTATTAATTATATTGGCTTTAAATTACAAGGTAGTTGAAAGGTTTTGATAATATATGATAGATTTTGAGAAATTTAATAGTTACTAAGATTTGCATAAATAGTCTACGTTGTGAAATCGGTTTTTATTAATTATCTTGGCTTTAAATTACAAGGTAGTTGAAAGATTTTGAAAATGTATTATACCTTTTGAGAAATTTAAAAGTTATCTAATATTTGCATAAAAAGTCTATGTTGTAAAATAGATTTTTATTAATTATATTGGCCTTACATTGCAAGGTAGTTGAAAACTTTTGATAATATATGATAGCTGTTGAGAATTTAAAAGTTATCTAAGATTTCCATAAATAATCTATGTTGTAAATTGCATTTTTATTAATTATATTGGCCCTACATTGCAAGTTAGTTGAGATGTTTTGATAATATATGATAGCTTTTGCGAAATTTAAAAGTTATCTAAGATTTTCATAAATAATCTATGTTGTAAAATGCATTTTTATTAATTATATTGACTTTACATTACAACGTAGTTGAAAGCTTTTTTAAAATGTATGATAGCTTTTGAGAAATTTAAAAGTTATCTAAGATTTGCTTAAATAGTCTATGCTGTATAATGGATTTATATTAATTATATTGGCTTTACTTTACAAGGTGGTTGAAAGATTTTGAAAATGTATGATAGCTTTTGAGAAATTTAAAAGTTATCTAAGATTTGCATAAATAATCTATGTTGTAATATGCATTTTTATTAATTATATTGGCCTTACATTGCTAGGTATTTGAAAGTTTTTGAAAATGTATAATTGCTTTTCAAAAATTTAAATGTTATCTAATATTTGCATAAATAGTCTATCTTGTAAAATGCATTTTTAGTAATTATATTGGCCTTACATTGCAAGTTAGTTGAAAAGTTTGGATAATGTATGGTAGCTTTTGAGAAATTTAAAAGTTATCTAAGATTTGCATAAATAATCTGTTTAAAATTCATTTTTATTAATTATATTAGCCTTAAATTGCAAGGGCGTTGAAAGGTTCTGATAATATATGATAGCTTTTGAGAAATTTAAAAGTTATCTAAGATTTGCTTAAATAGTCTATGCTGTAAAATGGATTTTTATTAATTATATTAGCCTTAGATTGCAATGTAGTTGAAAGTTTTTGAAAACGAATGATAGCTTTTGAGAAATTTAAAAGTTATCTAAGATTTGCAAAATCAGTCGATGTTGTAAAATGGATTTTTATTAATTATATTAGCCGTACATTTCAAGGTAGTTGAAAGTTTTTGATAATATATGATAGCTTTTCAGAAATTTAAAAATTATCTAAGAATTGCATAAATAATAATCTATGTTGTAAAATGGATTTACATTAATTATATTGGGTTTACATTACAAGGTGGTTGAAAGATTTTGAAAATGTATGATAGGTTTTGAGAAATTTAAAAGTTATCTAAGATATGCATAAATAATCTATGTTGTAAATTGCATTTTTATTAATTATATTGGCCCTACATTGCAAGGTAGTTGAGATGTTTTGATAATATATGATAGCTTTTGCGAAATTTAAAAGTTATCTAAGATTTTCATAAATAATCTATGTTGTAAAATGCATTTTTATTAATTATATTGACTTTACATTACAAGGTAGTTTGAAGCTTTTTTAAAATGTATGATAGCTTTTGAGAAATTTAAAAGTTATCTAAGATTTGCTTAAATAGTCTATTTTGTAAAATCGGTTCTTATTAATTATATTGGCTTTGAATTACAAGGTAGTTGAAAGGTTTTGATAATATATGATAGCTTTTGAGAAATTTAATAGTTATCTAAGATTTGCATAGATAGTCTATGTTGTAAAATGGGTTTTTATTAATTATATTGCCTTTAAATTACAAGGTAGTTGAAAGATTTTGAAAATGTATTATAGCTTTTGAGAAATTTAAAAGTTATCTAATATTTGCATAAATAGTCTATGTTGTAAAATGGAATTTTATTAATTATATTAGCATTACATTGCAAGGTAGTTGAAAGTTGTTGAAAATGTATGATAACTTTTGAGAAATTTAAAAGTTATCTAAGATTTGCATAAATAATCTGTTTAAAATGCATTTTTATTAATTATATTAGCCTTACATTGCAAGGGAGTTGAAAGTTTATTAAAATGTATGATAGCTTTTGAGAAATTTAAAAGTTATATAATATTTGCATAAATAATCTATGTTGTAAAATTGATTTATATTAATTATATTGGCTTTACATTATAAGGTGGTTGAAAGATTCTTAAAATGTATGATAGCTTGTGAGAAATTTTAAAGTTATCTAAGATTTGCATAAATAATCTTTGTTGTAAAATGCATTTTTATTAATTATATTAGCCTTACATTGCAAGGGAGTTGAAAGTTTTTTAAAATGTATGATAGCTTTTGAGAAATTTAAAAGTTATCTAATATTTGCATAAATAGTCTATGTTGTAAAATCTGTTTTTATTAATTATATTGGCTTTAAATTACAAGGTAGTTGAAAGGTTTTGATAATATATGACAGATTTTGAGAAATTTAATAGTTACTAAGATTTGCATAAATAGTCTACGTTGTGAAATCGGTTTTTATTAATTATCTTGGCTTTAAATTACAAGGTAGTTGAAAGATTTTGAAAATGTATTATACCTTTTGAGAAATTTAAAAGTTATCTAATATTTGCATAAAAAGTCCATGTTGTAAAATGGAATTTTATTAATTTAATTAGCATTACATTGCAAGGTAGTTGAAAGTTGTTGATAATGTATGATAACTTTTCAGAAGTTTTAAAGTTATGTAAGATTTGCATAAATACGGTATGTGGCAAAATAGATTTTTATTAATTATGTTGGCCTTACATTGCAAGGTAGTTGAAAACTTTTGATAATATATGATAGCTTTTGAGAATTTAAAAGTTATCTAAGATTTGCATAAATAATCTATGTTGTAAAATGCATTTTTATTAATTATATTGGCCCTACATTGCAAGGTAGTTGAGATGTTTTGATAATATATGATAGCTTTTTCGAAATTTAAAAGTTATCTAAGATTTTCATAAATCATCTATGTTGTAAAATGCATTTTTATTAATTATATTGACTTTACATTACAAGGTAGTTGAAAGCTTTTTAAAAATGTATGATAGCTTTTGAGAAATTTAAAAGTTATCTAAGATTTGCTTAAATAGTCTATGCTGTATAATGGATTTATATTAATTATATTGGCCCTACATTGCAAGGTAGTTGAGATGTTTTGATAATATATGATAGCTTTTGCGAAATTTAAAAGTTATCTAAGATTTTCATAAATAATCTATGTTGTAAAATGCATTTTTATTAATTATATTGACTTTACATTACAAGGTAGTTGAAAGCTTTTTTAAAATGTATGATAGCTTTTGAGAAATTTAAAAGTTATCTAAGATTTGCTTAAATAGTCTATGCTGTATAATGGATTTATATTAATTATATTGGCTTTACTTTACAAGGTGGTTGAAAGATTTTGAAAATGTATGATAGCTTTTGAGAAATTTAAAAGTTATCTAAGATTTGCATAAATAATCTATGTTGTAATATGCATTTTTATTAATTATATTAGCCTTACATTGCAAGGGAGTTGAAAGTTTATTAAAATGTATAATTGCTTTTCAGAAATTTAAATGTTATCTAATATTTGCATAAATAGTCTATGTTGTAAAATGCATTTTTAGTAATTATATTGGCCTTACATTGCAAGTTAGTTGAAAAGTTTGGATAATGTATGGTAGCTTTTGAGAAATTTAAAAGTTATCTAAGATTTGCATAAATAATCTGTTTAAAATGCATTTTTATTAATTATATTAGCCTTAAATTGCAAGGGCGTTGAAAGGTTCTGATAATATATGATAGCTTTTGAGAAATTTAAAAGTTATCTAAGATTTGCTTAAATAGTCTATGCTGTAAAATGGATTTTTATTAATTATATTAGCCTTAGATTGCAATGTAGTTGAAAGTTTTTGAAAACGAATGATAGCTTTTGAGAAATTTAAAAGTTATCTAAGTTTTGCAAAATCAGTCGATGTTGTAAAATGGATTTTTATTAATTATATTAGCCGTACATTTCCAGGTAGTTTAAAGTTTTTGATAATATATGATAGCTTTTCAGAAATTTAAAAATTATCTAAGAATTGCATAAATAATAATCTATGTTGTAAAATGGATTTACATTAATTATATTGGGTTTACATTACAAGGTGGTTGAAAGATTTTGAAAATGTATGATAGGTTTTGAGAAATTTAAAAGTTATCTAAGATATGCATAAATATTCTATGTTGTATAATGCATTTTTATTAATTATATTGGCCTTACATTGCAAGTTAGTTGAAAGGTTTGGATAATGTATGGTAGCTTATGAGAAATTTAAAAGTTATCTAAGATTTGCATAAATAATCTGTTTAAAATGCATTTTTATTAATTATATTAGCCTTAAATTGCAAGGGAGTTGAAAGTTTATTAAAATGTATGATAGCTTTTGAAAAATTTAAAAGTTATCTAAGATCTGCATAAATAATCTATGTTGAAAAATGGATTTTTATTAATTATATTAGGCTTACATTGCAAGGTATTTGAAAGTTTTTGAAAATGTATAACTGCTTTTCAAAAATTTAAAAGTTATCTAAAATTCAAATAAATAATTTATGTTGTAAAATGCATTTTAATTAATTATATTGACTTTACGTTAGAAGGTAGTTAAAAGATTTTGAGAATGTATGATAGCTTTTCAGAAATTTAAAAGTTATCTAAGATTTGCATAAATAGTCTATGTGGCAAAATGGATTTTTATTAATTATATTGGCCTTATATTGCAAGGTAGTTGAAAGCTTTTGATAATATATGATAGCTTTTGAAAAATTAAAAATTATCTAAGATTTTCATAAATAATCTATGTTGTAAAATGCATTTTTATTAATTATATTGACTTTACATTACAAGGTAGTTGAAAGCTTTTTTAAAATGTATGATAGCTTTTGAGAAATTTAAAAGTTATCTAAGATTTGCTTAAATAGTCTATTTTGTAAAATCGGTTCTTATTAATTATATTGGCTTTGAATTACAAGGTAGTTGAAAGGTTTTGATAATATATGAAAGCTTTTGAGAAATTTAATAGTTATCTAAGATTTGCATAGATAGTCTATGTTGTAAAATGGGTTTTTATTAATTATATTGCCTTTAAATTACAAGGTAGTTGAAAGATTTTGAAAATGTATTATAGCTTTTGAGAAATTTAAAAGTTATCTAATATTTGCATAAATAGTCTATGTTGTAAAATGGAATTTTATTAATTATATTAGCATTACATTGCAAGGTAGTTTAAAGTTGTTGAAAATGTATGATAACTTTTGAGAAATTTAAAAGTTATCTAAGATTTGCATAAATAATCTGTTTAAAATGCATTTTTATTAATTATATTAGCCTTACATTGCAAGGGAGTTGAAAGTTTATTAAAATGTATGATAGCTTTTGAGAAATTTAAAAGTTATATAATATTTGCATAAATAATCTATGTTGTAAAATTGATTTATATTAATTATATTGGCTTTACATTACAAGGTGGTTGAAAGATTCTTAAAATGTATGATAGCTTGTGAGAAATTTTAAAGTTATCTAAGATTTGCATAAATAATCTTTGTTGTAAAATGCATTTTTATTAATTATATTAGCCTTACATTGCAAGGGAGTTGAAAGTTTTTTAAAATGTATGATAGCTTTTGAGAAATTTAAAAGTTATCTAATATTTGCATAAATAGTCTACGTTGTGAAATCGGTTTTTATTAATTATCTTGGCTTTAAATTACAAGGTAGTTGAAAGATTTTGAAAATGTATTATACCTTTTGAGAAATTTAAAAGTTATCTAATATTTGCATAAAAAGTCTATGTTGTAAAATGGAATTTTATTAATTTAATTAGCATTACATTGCAAGGTAGTTGAAAGTTGTTGATAATGTATGATAACTTTTCAGAAATTTAAAAGTTATCTAAGATTTACATAAATAGTCTATGTGGCAAAATAGATTTTTATTAATTATATTGGCCTTACATTGCAAGGTAGTTGAAAACTTTTGATAATATATGATAGCTTTTGAGAATTTAAAAGTTATCTAAGATTTGCATAAATAATCTATGTTGTAAAATGCATTTTTATTAATTATATTGGCCCTACATTGCAAGGTAGTTGAGATGTTTTGATAATATATGATAGCTTTTTCGAAATTTAAAAGTTATCTAAGATTTTCATAAATCATCTACGTTGTAAAATGCATTTTTATTAATTATATTGACTTTACATTACAAGGTAGTTGAAAGCTTTTTAAAAATGTATGATAGCTTTTGAGAAATTTAAAAGTTATCTAAGATTTGCTTAAATAGTCTATGCTGTATAATGGATTTATATTAATTATATTGGCTTTACTTTACAAGGTGGTTGAAAGATTTTGAAAATGTATTATAGCTTTTGAGAAATTTAAAAGTTATCTAAGATTTGCATAAATAGTCTATGTTGTAAAATGCATTTTTATTAATTATATTGGCCTTACATTGCAAGTTAGTTGAAAAGTTTGGATAATGTATGGTAGCTTTTGAGAAATTTAAAAGTTATCTAAGATTTGCAAAAACAGTCGATGTTGTAAAATGGATTTTTATTAATTATATTAGCCGTACATTTCAAGGTAGTTGAAAGTTTTTGATAATATATGATAGCTTTTCAGAAATTTAAAAATTATCTAAGAATTGCATAAATAATAATCTATGTTGTAAAATGGATTTACATTAATTATATTGACTTTACATTACAAGGTGGTTGAAAGATTCTTAAAATGTATGATAGCTTTTCAGAAATTTAAAAGTTATCTAAAATTCACATAAATAATTTATGTTGTAAAATGCATTTTTATTAATTATATTAGGCTTACATTGCAAGGGAGTTGAACGTTTTTTAAAATGTATGATAGCTTTTGAGAAATTTAAAAGTTATCCAATATTTTCATAAATAGTCTATGTTGTAAAATCTGTTTTTATTAATTATATTGGCTTTAATTTACAAGGTAGTTGAAAGGTTTTGATAATATATGATAGATTTTGAGAAATTTAATAGTTACTAAGATTTGCATTAATAGCCTATGTTGTAAAATCGGTTTTTATTAATTATCTTGGCTTTAAATTACAAGGTAGTTGAATGATTTTGAAAATTTATTATACCTTTTGAGAAATTTAAAAGTTATCTAATATTTGCATAAATAGTCTATGTGGCAAAAAGGATTTTTATTAATTATATTGGCCTTACATTGCAAGGTATTTGAAAGTTTTTGAAAATGTATAATTGCTTTTCAGAAATTTAAAAGTTATCTAAAATTCGCATAAATAATCTATGTTGAAAAATGGATTTTTATTAATTATATTGGCCTTACATTGCTAGGTATTTGAAAGTTTTTGAAAATGTATAATTGCTTTTCAAAAATTTAAAAGTTATCTAAAACTCGCATAAATAATCTATGTTGTAAAATGCATTTTTATTAATTATATTGACTTTACATTAGAAGGTAGTTGAAAGATTTTGAAAATGTATGATAGCTTTTGAGAAATTTAAAAGTTATCTAATATTTGCATAAATAGTCTATTTTGTAAAATCGGTTCTTATTAATTATATTGGCTTTAAATTACAAGGTAGTTGAAAGATTTTGAAAATGTATTATAGCTTGTGAGAAATTTAAAAGTTATCTAAGATTTGCATAAATAATCTTTATTGTAAAATGCATTTTTATTAATTATATTAGCCTTACATTGCAAGGGAGTTGAAAGTTTTTTAAAATGTCTGATAGCTTTTGAGAAATTTAAAAGTTATCTAATATTTGCATAAATAGTCTATGTTGTAAAATCTGTTTTTATTAATTATATTGGCTTTAAATTACAAGGTAGTTGAAAGGTTTTGATAATATATGATAGATTTTGAGAAATTTAATAGTTACTAAGATTTGCATAAATAGTCTACGTTGTGAAATCGGTTTTTATTAATTATCTTGGCTTTAAATTACAAGGTAGTTGAAAGATTTTGAAAATGTATTATACCTTTTGAGAAATTTAAAAGTTATCTAATATTTGCATAAAAAGTCTATGTTGTAAAATAGATTTTTATTAATTATATTGGCCTTACATTGCAAGGTAGTTGAAAACTTTTGATAATATATGATAGCTTTTGAGAATTTAAAAGTTATCTAAGATTTCCATAAATAATCTATGTTGTAAATTGCATTTTTATTAATTATATTGGCCCTACATTGCAAGTTAGTTGAGATGTTTTGATAATATATGATAGCTTTTGCGAAATTTAAAAGTTATCTAAGATTTTCATAAATAATCTATGTTGTAAAATGCATTTTTATTAATTATATTGACTTTACATTACAAGGTAGTTGAAAGCTTTTTTAAAATGTATGATAGCTTTTGAGAAATTTAAAAGTTATCTAAGATTTGCTTAAATAGTCTATGCTGTATAATGGATTTATATTAATTATATTGGCTTTACTTTACAAGGTGGTTGAAAGATTTTGAAAATGTATGATAGCTTTTGAGAAATTTAAAAGTTATCTAAGATTTGCATAAATAATCTATGTTGTAATATGCATTTTTATTAATTATATTGGCCTTACATTGCTAGGTATTTGAAAGTTTTTGAAAATGTATAATTGCTTTTCAAAAATTTAAATGTTATCTAATATTTGCATAAATAGTCTATCTTGTAAAATGCATTTTTAGTAATTATATTGGCCTTACATTGCAAGTTAGTTGAAAAGTTTGGATAATGTATGGTAGCTTTTGAGAAATTTAAAAGTTATCTAAGATTTGCATAAATAATCTGTTTAAAATTCATTTTTATTAATTATATTAGCCTTAAATTGCAAGGGCGTTGAAAGGTTCTGATAATATATGATAGCTTTTGAGAAATTTAAAAGTTATCTAAGATTTGCTTAAATAGTCTATGCTGTAAAATGGATTTTTATTAATTATATTAGCCTTAGATTGCAATGTAGTTGAAAGTTTTTGAAAACGAATGATAGCTTTTGAGAAATTTAAAAGTTATCTAAGATTTGCAAAATCAGTCGATGTTGTAAAATGGATTTTTATTAATTATATTAGCCGTACATTTCAAGGTAGTTGAAAGTTTTTGATAATATATGATAGCTTTTCAGAAATTTAAAAATTATCTAAGAATTGCATAAATAATAATCTATGTTGTAAAATGGATTTACATTAATTATATTGGGTTTACATTACAAGGTGGTTGAAAGATTTTGAAAATGTATGATAGGTTTTGAGAAATTTAAAAGTTATCTAAGATATGCATAAATAATCTATGTTGTAAATTGCATTTTTATTAATTATATTGGCCCTACATTGCAAGGTAGTTGAGATGTTTTGATAATATATGATAGCTTTTGCGAAATTTAAAAGTTATCTAAGATTTTCATAAATAATCTATGTTGTAAAATGCATTTTTATTAATTATATTGACTTTACATTACAAGGTAGTTGGAAGCTTTTTTAAAATGTATGATAGCTTTTGAGAAATTTAAAAGTTATCTAAGATTTGCTTAAATAGTCTATTTTGTAAAATCGGTTCTTATTAATTATATTGGCTTTGAATTACAAGGTAGTTGAAAGGTTTTGATAATATATGATAGCTTTTGAGAAATTTAATAGTTATCTAAGATTTGCATAGATAGTCTATGTTGTAAAATGGGTTTTTATTAATTATATTGCCTTTAAATTACAAGGTAGTTGAAAGATTTTGAAAATGTATTATAGCTTTTGAGAAATTTAAAAGTTATCTAATATTTGCATAAATAGTCTATGTTGTAAAATGGAATTTTATTAATTATATTAGCATTACATTGCAAGGTAGTTGAAAGTTGTTGAAAATGTATGATAACTTTTGAGAAATTTAAAAGTTATCTAAGATTTGCATAAATAATCTGTTTAAAATGCATTTTTATTAATTATATTAGCCTTACATTGCAAGGGAGTTGAAAGTTTATTAAAATGTATGATAGCTTTTGAGAAATTTAAAAGTTATATAATATTTGCATAAATAATCTATGTTGTAAAATTGATTTATATTAATTATATTGGCTTTACATTATAAGGTGGTTGAAAGATTCTTAAAATGTATGATAGCTTGTGAGAAATTTTAAAGTTATCTAAGATTTGCATAAATAATCTTTGTTGTAAAATGCATTTTTATTAATTATATTAGCCTTACATTGCAAGGGAGTTGAAAGTTTTTTAAAATGTATGATAGCTTTTGAGAAATTTAAAAGTTATCTAATATTTGCATAAATAGTCTATGTTGTAAAATCTGTTTTTATTAATTATATTGGCTTTAAATTACAAGGTAGTTGAAAGGTTTTGATAATATATGACAGATTTTGAGAAATTTAATAGTTACTAAGATTTGCATAAATAGTCTACGTTGTGAAATCGGTTTTTATTAATTATCTTGGCTTTAAATTACAAGGTAGTTGAAAGATTTTGAAAATGTATTATACCTTTTGAGAAATTTAAAAGTTATCTAATATTTGCATAAAAAGTCCATGTTGTAAAATGGAATTTTATTAATTTAATTAGCATTACATTGCAAGGTAGTTGAAAGTTGTTGATAATGTATGATAACTTTTCAGAAGTTTTAAAGTTATGTAAGATTTGCATAAATACGGTATGTGGCAAAATAGATTTTTATTAATTATGTTGGCCTTACATTGCAAGGTAGTTGAAAACTTTTGATAATATATGATAGCTTTTGAGAATTTAAAAGTTATCTAAGATTTGCATAAATAATCTATGTTGTAAAATGCATTTCTATTAATTATATTGGCCCTACATTGCAAGGTAGTTGAGATGTTTTGATAATATATGATAGCTTTTTCGAAATTTAAAAGTTATCTAAGATTTTCATAAATCATCTATGTTGTAAAATGCATTTTTATTAATTATATTGACTTTACATTACAAGGTAGTTGAAAGCTTTTTAAAAATGTATGATAGCTTTTGAGAAATTTAAAAGTTATCTAAGATTTGCTTAAATAGTCTATGCTGTATAATGGATTTATATTAATTATATTGGCCCTACATTGCAAGGTAGTTGAGATGTTTTGATAATATATGATAGCTTTTGCGAAATTTAAAAGTTATCTAAGATTTTCATAAATAATCTATGTTGTAAAATGCATTTTTATTAATTATATTGACTTTACATTACAAGGTAGTTGAAAGCTTTTTTAAAATGTATGATAGCTTTTGAGAAATTTAAAAGTTATCTAAGATTTGCTTAAATAGTCTATGCTGTATAATGGATTTATATTAATTATATTGGCTTTACTTTACAAGGTGGTTGAAAGATTTTGAAAATGTATGATAGCTTTTGAGAAATTTAAAAGTTATCTAAGATTTGCATAAATAATCTATGTTGTAATATGCATTTTTATTAATTATATTAGCCTTACATTGCAAGGGAGTTGAAAGTTTATTAAAATGTATAATTGCTTTTCAGAAATTTAAATGTTATCTAATATTTGCATAAATAGTCTATGTTGTAAAATGCATTTTTAGTAATTATATTGGCCTTACATTGCAAGTTAGTTGAAAAGTTTGGATAATGTATGGTAGCTTTTGAGAAATTTAAAAGTTATCTAAGATTTGCATAAATAATCTGTTTAAAATGCATTTTTATTAATTATATTAGCCTTAAATTGCAAGGGCGTTGAAAGGTTCTGATAATATATGATAGCTTTTGAGAAATTTAAAAGTTATCTAAGATTTGCTTAAATAGTCTATGCTGTAAAATGGATTTTTATTAATTATATTAGCCTTAGATTGCAATGTAGTTGAAAGTTTTTGAAAACGAATGATAGCTTTTGAGAAATTTAAAAGTTATCTAAGTTTTGCAAAATCAGTCGATGTTGTAAAATGGATTTTTATTAATTATATTAGCCGTACATTTCCAGGTAGTTTAAAGTTTTTGATAATATATGATAGCTTTTCAGAAATTTAAAAATTATCTAAGAATTGCATAAATAATAATCTATGTTGTAAAATGGATTTACATTAATTATATTGGGTTTACATTACAAGGTGGTTGAAAGATTTTGAAAATGTATGATAGGTTTTGAGAAATTTAAAAGTTATCTAAGATATGCATAAATATTCTATGTTGTATAATGCATTTTTATTAATTATATTGGCCTTACATTGCAAGTTAGTTGAAAGGTTTGGATAATGTATGGTAGCTTATGAGAAATTTAAAAGTTATCTAAGATTTGCATAAATAATCTGTTTAAAATGCATTTTTATTAATTATATTAGCCTTAAATTGCAAGGGAGTTGAAAGTTTATTAAAATGTATGATAGCTTTTGAAAAATTTAAAAGTTATCTAAGATCTGCATAAATAATCTATGTTGAAAAATGGATTTTTATTAATTATATTAGGCTTACATTGCAAGGTATTTGAAAGTTTTTGAAAATGTATAACTGCTTTTCAAAAATTTAAAAGTTATCTAAAATTCAAATAAATAATTTATGTTGTAAAATGCATTTTAATTAATTATATTGACTTTACGTTAGAAGGTAGTTAAAAGATTTTGAGAATGTATGATAGCTTTTCAGAAATTTAAAAGTTATCTAAGATTTGCATAAATAGTCTATGTGGCAAAATGGATTTTTATTAATTATATTGGCCTTATATTGCAAGGTAGTTGAAAGCTTTTGATAATATATGATAGCTTTTGAAAAATTAAAAATTATCTAAGATTTTCATAAATAATCTATGTTGTAAAATGCATTTTTATTAATTATATTGACTTTACATTACAAGGTAGTTGAAAGCTTTTTTAAAATGTATGATAGCTTTTGAGAAATTTAAAAGTTATCTAAGATTTGCTTAAATAGTCTATTTTGTAAAATCGGTTCTTATTAATTATATTGGCTTTGAATTACAAGGTAGTTGAAAGGTTTTGATAATATATGATAGCTTTTGAGAAATTTAATAGTTATCTAAGATTTGCATAGATAGTCTATGTTGTAAAATGGGTTTTTATTAATTATATTGCCTTTAAATTACAAGGTAGTTGAAAGATTTTGAAAATGTATTATAGCTTTTGAGAAATTTAAAAGTTATCTAATATTTGCATAAATAGTCTATGTTGTAAAATGGAATTTTATTAATTATATTAGCATTACATTGCAAGGTAGTTTAAAGTTGTTGAAAATGTATGATAACTTTTGAGAAATTTAAAAGTTATCTAAGATTTGCATAAATAATCTGTTTAAAATGCATTTTTATTAATTATATTAGCCTTACATTGCAAGGGAGTTGAAAGTTTATTAAAATGTATGATAGCTTTTGAGAAATTTAAAAGTTATATAATATTTGCATAAATAATCTATGTTGTAAAATTGATTTATATTAATTATATTGGCTTTACATTACAAGGTGGTTGAAAGATTCTTAAAATGTATGATAGCTTGTGAGAAATTTTAAAGTTATCTAAGATTTGCATAAATAATCTTTGTTGTAAAATGCATTTTTATTAATTATATTAGCCTTACATTGCAAGGGAGTTGAAAGTTTTTTAAAATGTATGATAGCTTTTGAGAAATTTAAAAGTTATCTAATATTTGCATAAATAGTCTACGTTGTGAAATCGGTTTTTATTAATTATCTTGGCTTTAAATTACAAGGTAGTTGAAAGATTTTGAAAATGTATTATACCTTTTGAGAAATTTAAAAGTTATCTAATATTTGCATAAAAAGTCTATGTTGTAAAATGGAATTTTATTAATTTAATTAGCATTACATTGCAAGGTAGTTGAAAGTTGTTGATAATGTATGATAACTTTTCAGAAATTTAAAAGTTATCTAAGATTTACATAAATAGTCTATGTGGCAAAATAGATTTTTATTAATTATATTGGCCTTACATTGCAAGGTAGTTGAAAACTTTTGATAATATATGATAGCTTTTGAGAATTTAAAAGTTATCTAAGATTTGCATAAATAATCTATGTTGTAAAATGCATTTTTATTAATTATATTGGCCCTACATTGCAAGGTAGTTGAGATGTTTTGATAATATATGATAGCTTTTTCGAAATTTAAAAGTTATCTAAGATTTTCATAAATCATCTACGTTGTAAAATGCATTTTTATTAATTATATTGACTTTACATTACAAGGTAGTTGAAAGCTTTTTAAAAATGTATGATAGCTTTTGAGAAATTTAAAAGTTATCTAAGATTTGCTTAAATAGTCTATGCTGTATAATGGATTTATATTAATTATATTGGCTTTACTTTACAAGGTGGTTGAAAGATTTTGAAAATGTATTATAGCTTTTGAGAAATTTAAAAGTTATCTAAGATTTGCATAAATAGTCTATGTTGTAAAATGCATTTTTATTAATTATATTGGCCTTACATTGCAAGTTAGTTGAAAAGTTTGGATAATGTATGGTAGCTTTTGAGAAATTTAAAAGTTATCTAAGATTTGCTTAAATAGTCTATGCTGTATAATGGATTTATATTAATTATATTGGCTTTACTTTACAAGGTGGTTGAAAGATTTTGAAAATGTATTATAGCTTTTCAGAAATTTAAAAGTTATCTAAAATTCACATAAATAATTTATGTTGTAAAATGCATTTTTATTAATTATATTAGGCTTACATTGCAAGGGAGTTGAAAGTTTTTTAAAATGTATGATAGCTTTTGAGAAATTTAAACGTTATCTAAGATTTGCATAAATAGTCTATGTTATAAAATGCATTTTTATTAATTATATTAGCCTTAAATTGCAAGGGAGTGTATAGGTTTTGATAATATATGATAGCTTTTGAATAATTTAAAAGTTATCTAAGATTTGCAGAAATAATCTATGTTGTAAAATGCATTTTTATTAATTATATTAGCCTTACATTGCAAGGGAGTTGAAAGTTTTTTAAAATGTATGATAGCTTTTGAGAAATTTAAAAGTTATCTAATATTTGCATAAATAGTCTATGTTGTAAAATCTGTTTTTATTAATTATATTGGCTTTAAATTACAAGGTAGTTGAAAGGTTTTGATAATATATGATAGATTTTGAGAAATTTAATAGTTACTAAGATTTGCATAAATAGTCTACGTTGTGAAATCGGTTTTTATTAATTATCTTGGCTTTAAATTACAAGGTAGTTGAAAGATTTTGAAAATGTATTATACCTTTTGAGAAATTTAAAAGTTATCTAATATTTGCATAAAAAGTCTATGTTGTAAAATAGATTTTTATTAATTATATTGGCCTTACATTGCAAGGTAGTTGAAAACTTTTGATAATATATGATAGCTTTTGAGAATTTAAAAGTTATCTAAGATTTCCATAAATAATCTATGTTGTAAATTGCATTTTTATTAATTATATTGGCCCTACATTGCAAGGTAGTTGAGATGTTTTGATAATATATGATAGCTTTTGCGAAATTTAAAAGTTATCTAAGATTTTCATAAATAATCTATGTTGTAAAATGCATTTTTATTAATTATATTGACTTTACATTACAAGGTAGTTGAAAGCTTTTTTAAAATGTATGATAGCTTTTGAGAAATTTAAAAGTTATCTAAGATTTGCTTAAATAGTCTATGCTGTATAATGGATTTATATTAATTATATTGGCTTTACTTTACAAGGTGGTTGAAAGATTTTGAAAATGTATGATAGCTTTTGAGAAATTTAAAAGTTATCTAAGATTTGCATAAATAATCTATGTTGTAATATGCATTTTTATTAATTATATTAGCCTTACATTGCAAGGGAGTTGAAAGTTTATTAAAATGTATAATTGCTTTTCAGAAATTTAAAAGTTATCTAATATTTGCATAAAAAGTCTATGTTGTAAAATAGATTTTTATTAATTATATTGGCCTTACATTGCAAGGTAGTTGAAAACTTTTGATAATATATGATAGCTTTTGAGAATTTAAAAGTTATCTAAGATTTCCATAAATAATCTATGTTGTAAATTGCATTTTTATTAATTATATTGGCCCTACATTGCAAGGTAGTTGAGATGTTTTGATAATATATGATAGCTTTTGCGAAATTTAAAAGTTATCTAAGATTTTCATAAATAATCTATGTTGTAAAATGCATTTTTATTAATTATATTGACTTTACATTACAAGGTAGTTGAAAGCTTTTTTAAAATGTATGATAGCTTTTGAGAAATTTAAAAGTTATCTAAGATTTGCTTAAATAGTCTATGCTGTATAATGGATTTATATTAATTATATTGGCTTTACTTTACAAGGTGGTTGAAAGATTTTGAAAATGTAGGATAGCTTTTGAGAAATTTAAAAGTTATCTAAGATTTGCATAAATAATCTATGTTGTAATATGCATTTTTATTAATTATATTAGCCTTACATTGCAAGGGAGTTGAAAGTTTATTAAAATGTATAATTGCTTTTCAGAAATTTAAATGTTATCTAATATTTGCATAAATAGTCTATGTTGTAAAATGCATTTTTAGTAATTATATTGGCCTTACATTGCAAGTTAGTTGAAAAGTTTGGATAATGTATGGTAGCTTTTGAGAAATTTAAAAGTTATCTAAGATTTGCATAAATAATCTGTTTAAAATGCATTTTTATTAATTATATTAGCCTTAAATTGCAAGGGCGTTGAAAGGTTCTGATAATATATGATAGCTTTTGAGAAATTTAAAAGTTATCTAAGATTTGCTTAAATAGTCTATGCTGTAAAATGGATTTTTATTAATTATATTAGCCTTAGATTGCAATGTAGTTGAAAGTTTTTGAAAACGAATGATAGCTTTTGAGAAATTTAAAAGTTATCTAAGATTTGCAAAATCAGTCGATGTTGTAAAATGGATTTTTATTAATTATATTAGCCGTACATTTCAAGGTAGTTGAAAGTTTTTGATAATATATGATAGCTTTTCAGAAATTTAAAAATTATCTAAGAATTGCATAAATAATAATCTATGTTGTAAAATGGATTTACATTAATTATATTGGGTTTACATTACAAGGTGGTTGAAAGATTTTGAAAATGTATGATAGGTTTTGAGAAATTTAAAAGTTATCTAAGATATGCATAAATATTCTATGTTGTAAAATGCATTTTTATTAATTATATTGGCCTTACATTGCAAGTTAGTTGAAAGGTTTGGATAATGTATGATAGCTTTTGAGAAATTTAAAAGTTATCTAAGATTTGCATAAATAATCTAGGTTGTAAAATGGATTTATATTAATTATATTGGCTTTAAATTACAAGGTAGTTGAATGTATTTGATAATATATGATAGCTTTTGAGAAATTTAAAAGTTATCTAAGATTTGCATAAATAATCTTGGTTGTAAAATGGATTTATATTAATTATATTGGCTTTACATTACAAGGTGGTTGAAAGATTTTGAAAATGTATGATAGCTTCTGCAATGCATGATAGACACACAAGACTAATACATATACTAGCCGCTTCATATATGTATATCCTTATATTTACATAGAATCTGAAATAGAAAACATTTATAAAATAAACTACTATTATTAACATACATTTTATGTTGTTGCTAAAAAAAATTTGAATGTTTTATGCTCGATCAGTTCAAATCAAGCTTAAACCGAATAATTAAATGCAATACTTTATACAATAATACTTACAATTATTTGATAACTAGCCTGCAACAATTCAATAACTGACTCAGCAAATTTGAGCAGACTTAGTAATTGCTTATCGAGGAAACATTATTTACTCCACCTATAAACAACTTAATCTTATTTCTCTCAAAGTAATATCCTTATTTGAAGTAAATATTTTACCTATTTTCTATTATTAAAAAAGGCAACTTATCTAATACTGTTGATTAAAATATCCAGGCAATCCACCTTTTGGCTCCAAAAGAAAATACTACGTCCACCACTCTTCCTTTTATTATAAACAAAATACAACTATCTCGTTGAAAACATTACCACTAAACTGCAGCGTAGCAGCCCGCAACCTGCAAACCTCTCTCCCCCCCTTTTAAGCAGACCACGCGCAGCTGGCTACAATATAGGCCGCATTTTGGGTGAAACGTCTAGCTCGATTAGACGCGCTGATCACTGAGGAACGAGAATAGAACCTTAATTGTGAATATATGCGCATGGAACAAACTTGCGTATACAACAAGTCTTATGTGTTCCTTAGGTTTTACGTACATATAATATGTTAGCATATTAATATATATTAATATATTAGCATATTAATGATTGCCCTTTTTAATACAATTACCAATATTATTATATACCATTAATATTATACTAGGTTATTATATAATATTAACATTATATTATTTAATGTAGCATATAAGCTTTTACTTTAACTATTTAGCTTGAATAAAATTACAAATCGACTTATAGATAAAACTTATCAGAATATTATCAATATTTAATTAATTTAAATTATCTCAGCTCTACGTTACTTTTATGCTTAATATGCTTATCAGTGATAATATTTAAAATAAGGCTATAAATACTTTGATTTTTAGATTAAACTTTTCTCCTTATTAGTTATTACAGTTAATCAAAAGAACTTTGTCTTTATTATTTTTAACTACCTTACTTAAGCTAAATTACTACTATCACTTTTACATAAAGTATAAAAATCCTTGACAAAGACATACAACGCAGGCAGCGTACTGTTTATAGGCCGCATTTTACGGGTATAATTAATCAAATAAAACATTTTTATTGTTTTAAATTTTAGTAAAGGTAATATTCGTATAAATAAATTATATTATTTTTCTTTCCTTATAAACAACACGTTATTTCCAATAACCTTTCCTTCCCAATAACCGTGGTTACCCATAGGTAAGTGTTGTTACTAAGTTGAGTTAAGAGTAGCCCACACTTAACCAGTGTTGCGGCTCCGCTTTTCCGACACGGATTGCGAACACTCAGCGGGCCTCTTGACTATTCAGACGCGTCCGCTGAGACGCTTCCCTCTGTCGACTCGGCAAGGTGCAAAGGCTGCCGAACGTAAGGTTATAAGGGACCCAGCGGACCTAATCCTTACGACCCGCGTTCGAAACGGGGAAGCTGCCCTCGGCGCGCAGTTGGGCCGCCCGAACCAGACTATCCAAGTCGGACTTAAGCTCGTATATAGACGAGTACACCTGACCGACTTATCCTTCTATAATTCCCATTCCTTGTTATTGAATAACGTGTTGCAAAAAAGAGAGGAAAAATATAATAAAAGGGTGAGAAACCCAGTTTAATGAATAATACTTCCGATAACAAAATAACTAAAATTAAAATTAACAAATCAAATAAGCGTAAAATTAGAAGGCTGAAAACAAAGGAGTTAATTAAACAACGATTAGAAAATTTAAAAAATTCGAATCCTAAAGAAGAAAACCTTAAAGTAGCAGAGGAAAGAGCACTCGGTGATAAACGTAAGAGAATCTGTACGGCTATAGCGAGTAAACTAAAATGTCTACCCGAAGAAGTTTATAATAAACCATATTTTCAATCTCGTTTACAAGAATTCCGTGCCGCCGTACATATAGAAAATTTACAAGTTGTCAGTCCAGTCACCCATTTACCACAAGTAGTATTTCCGCATAATACCGTGGTTCACCCAAAATAAAATCGACGCCCTAAATATAAAACTTAACGTAACATTTCTTGACACGGACTTGCCGGAATTCGAGGAAAGCGAAACAGAACCACCGCAACTGGAAGAGGTTGCGATTGAAAGGGCCCAGTCGGTTGAGCCAACCCCAATCGACGAGGACGATATACAAATCATTTACGAACAGCCATAAATAACGCCCAAAACGACGAAGACGAGATAATTATACCACGCGAATAAAAACATCCAACTTTCCCTATAATATTTAGATATTCTTTATTATCTACCTTATGACATATAATATTTTATGTATGCCCATAACTATTTTATTTAATAATATCATATGCGTATTTAGTAAATTACTATTACCTACTTCAAATACCTAACTAACGCAATTGACTTACTATATTAACCATATGATTCCCGATATTTTTAACTCTCCTTTCCACGAAGTTTCAAGACTCGAATTCACCGAATTACGCCAACATATCGACTATTTAAGCGAAAACGACCATGATAGGTGGACCTACTGCAACGTTCTAGAAGGGCGAATTGCTACCCTAACGCACACCCAATTATTATTGAAGAAGGTAATAATTGAACTAGTTAACCACCAAGTAGAGATATTTAGAGAGTTGAGAGCCCATCAAATATACTTAGACCCATCAATAATCGATGACTTAAGCGAAGCCTTCGATCGATTGACATTAGGGGAACGTTGAAAATTTTTGCACACTTTTCATTTAAAAAAAAAAAATTTTTATTGTATTATTTCAAGAAAATATTGACCTATAAAATTGAGTATAAAAATATATATTATAAAAAAATATCATATTAACTTTCTTACAAATATTTAACACTTTATCTTAAAGTTTAAGATTACAAATTTTATAATAGCACGAATTCTTTTAGATAAATATTTTAAACATAGAAGATCTTTACCTGTAAGGTACTAATAAAGTATAAAGCTATAAGTTATATCTTTGTTCCAACTTGCATACCATCATTATACTACAAAGCATTGAATGCATGACTTTTATTCTGATTTTTATTTTGTTTTGTTTTACCTTTCTATTTTTAATAATTAAATTATTTTTAAATAAATATAAAAATAGGGCTTTGATAAATTATCAAGGAAATTACGAATAAACTAGTCTCCGTTAATTCAAAAATAAAATAAACAATTCAAAATTCGAATTTGATTGATATTTTACACTTGGATACTTATATTAATATTTATATTTTATTACTATACTTAAACTTTACGTGATAATAATTATTATCTTAATATAATTAATTAAAAGGTATAGTTAAATAATTAGCTACTATATTGATTATTTTTAAGGAGATTTTCTAACTGGCAATTATTTTGGCACAATCGATCCGCTAAAAAAAAATTTTTTTATTTTTTTTTGGGAAACTTACGTTTTCCCGCAAGCTTTCATCGATAGCGCAAGTCCTAACGGCTGTTCTTTCGATAACATTTTTTTATATATAGTTTTTTTTTTTGCTTGCATCGATTACAGATAGCGAGTTCCTCGGAACTTGGTTGTCTTGCTAACAATCCGGCGCGCCCACCAGCTGTTCCCTATTGATTGTAAGGCAAGTGCCAAAATAAATGACTAGAGCAAGAATCTCCAAAGAAAAACGCGCTTTAAGGAAAATAGCTATACTATTGAATATACCTCTTTATAAAAGAAGAGATTTTTATCGCTAAGTAAAGGCAATCAGTGATAAAGAAATCAAAGAGATTATATTTTGTAAAACCGAAATAAAAGAAACTGATTCAACAACGTAAACTTGTGCATAAGAATTGAAATCATTATATATTAAGTTTTGTTATAATTATAATCGATCTTTGTACAGGACTATCAAATCCAAAAGAATTTAATTATCATTAAAATCTATGCGTACCTTCATATTCATACTATTATGTATCTTTTTAGCATTCTTAATCTTCTTTAAATTCTATTTACATTATCAATTTAACGGTTTATAGAAAAAGTTACGCTTTAATAATCAACATTAATCGAAACTCGTTTATTATTTACGACATTAGGATGGGAAAATTGAATTAACCAAATTTAGTTAGAATAGTCATGCAATCATCGCTTGATATTTAAAAATACCGAGACGTTGTACATACGACCACTACCTTTAAAGATAATTACGAAATACTTATTATATACGAATATCATTTCTAATACACTTTAGTTACAGCCAAAAACTACCCATGTTAATAAAAAACGCCATAACAAACGAAGTCCTAGCTTTAATCACCTTCTGTACGATCAACACAACCGTACGCGAAAATATACGCGCCCTTCGCATACGTGTTCTTGCTCATAATACAAGATTAACCATACTAGTGCGCAAAAACAATAATACGCATAACAACGCACAAAACCCAGAAAACGAGTCATTTCTATACAAATTAGACAAAGTAGATAATAGATTAAACATAGAACAGGAGGAAGAGATCTTCCAAATTATACGCGATAGTCTAAACTAATTCTATAATCCAAGTAATTTTACTCGATTTTACATTTAAACATATAGTTATTATTCCAATTAATGTAACCAAAAATTTTGTTGTAATTACTATATTAACCTTCGTTTTGATCTAAAAATCTCCTTGCTTTAATATTTCAAGAAAAAAAAGAGAAACTTCTCATTATTTTATTGTACAAATAGCGAACTACCGCAAAATGGAAAATCAGAATGCCATTGCCAACCTCACGAATCATCAGACTATTACTGATGCGTTGCTTAGCACTATGGGAGAATGTATGGCAGTGCAACAATCATTGCTACACATACCTAATTACGATGGCAAGAACATGTCTCTAAAAACGTTTATCCAAGACGTCGAAAATGGACTTAGCATATGTCCAGCAGGCATAAGAAATGCCTTTTTCAAAGGAGTTATCGCAAAACTCCGCGACACCGCCCGCGACGCTGTGGGAGATACAGCTATAAACACAATCGATAACCTTAAAGATGCCCTTAAGGTATACTTTTCCCCCAAAAATAACTACTCTCACTATTGCGCCGAACTACAAGCAATTAGAATGAGAAGAGGTGAAACTGTAATGGAGTATTACAGTCGCATAAAAAAAATTATGGGAGGCGCTCAAGCTTCCCTAAACGAAAAATTCCCGGAAGAAGAAGTTCCCCACATGACGACAATGCTAGAAGGCATAGCACTAGAGTCTTTCAAACGAGGACTCTCAGACGACCTTTTTTATGCTGTAAGAGTAGAAGAACCAGGAACTCTGGCTAATGCACTTCAAATAGCCCAAAGAATTGAGAGAGATATGCTAAGCTCGAATGATAGAAAAGGTCTCATAAATACAGCAATGATGAACTCACCTGAACGTCATGTTCAATTCAAAGAGAATCAAACCTATAATAGAACACCTTGGAGAAGTCAATCTCCAGCAGATAGATATGGAGATAACCAAAACCAAACACCAAATCCTAGATATGCATATGATCAAAGAAATAAAGTTATTCCTCACAATTCAAGGTTTAGACCCAACTATCAAAGCAGAAGTCCATCACTCTATGATGAACGAAAATATCAAGACAAGAGATACGATGATCGTCGGGAAAACATACCAATCCAAAGGCAACGTTCTCCAACACCCACAAGGTACCCTTCACAGGTTCCACAACAGTATATGCAACCTGCACCATATGCATACCCACCTCAACCATTCGTCTATGCACCACCGTATATGCTTCCGTACTATTATCCACCTCAACAACAACTAATGGTTCAAAGGAAATCTGAGGAGAATTTAAACTCCTTGGCAGCTCGTCGAACGGACGCTTCGGCGTCCACCAGTGGTCAAATTTATATCGGCAGGGGAACTCCAGAAGGATCCCCTGGACGAGCCACCGCACCACTAGTAATCTTGAAAGCCCCGGAACTAAAACAACCTACACAATTTTTAATTGACACCGGAGCCGAGATAAACTTAATACATGTTAATGCATTGAAACCTAGAACTATTATAGCTGGACACGAAGCCATGACGATAACTGGTTTTACAAAAGATAGTTTAAATACCGCTGGATCAACGGAAATTACATTTTTCGACCAACCTATAAAATTTCAGGTTTTAACAAAAGACCTTCCTATTCCTGTATTGGGAATATTAGGGGTAGACTTTTTAAAAAACGAATCGGCAGAAGTCTCATTTCACCATAACGCTTTGATTACATCTTCTAGACCAATAAAGCCTATTCGATTCACAAATTTCGAATACAGGAAACCCAAACCTACTAAATATATATTACAGGCTAGAACTAGAACCAAAATAAAAATAAATTTGTATCCTACAGATTTAAAGACCGGATACATACCACGACTCGAGACTCCAGAAAAGATCTTTGTCAGTGAAGCTGTAGTAACCAATAACAATCAAGAGTGCTATATAATGGCAATCAACGCGTATGATGCAGATGTCGAAATCGAAATTCCACCCCAAGAACTACACCCCTACGACTTAGAAGAATCAGAAGATTTTTTCCAGACCGATGACAGTGATCAGGAAACACTAGCACAAGAGGATAGACTTCAACGAATCGTGGAACTTCTACGTTTAGAGGAACTGAACCAGGAAGAAAAGGACCATGTAATAGGGATAATCATGGATTACCCACTACTATTCCAACTGCCTGGAGATAAACTACCAGCAACTGATGTTTTGGAACATACTATTCCCACAACGGATGATATACCCATATTTGTTAAACAATACAGATATCCACCTGCACACAAAGATGAGATACAAAAGCAAGTAAATAAACTACTTAAAGATGGTATTATCGAAAACTCTACCTCTCCTTACAATAGTCATTTATGGATCGTCCCTAAAAGGCTGATTCTAGGGGAAATAAAAGATGGAGAATGGTGATTGATTATAGAGCCCTAAATGAAAAGACCATAAACGACGCTCATCCTCTGCCACAAATCCATGAAATCCTAGACAAGTTAGGAGGAACGAAGTATTTTGCTACATATGACCTAAGCCAGTGGATTTCACCAAATCAGAATGTGCCTAAAAGACCGACACAAAACAGCTTTTAGCACTGGTACCGGTCATTTTGAATATAATAGAATGCCATTTGGTCTAAAAAATGCTCCTGCAACATTTCAACGATTAATGAACAGAGTATTACTGGGACTTCAAGATGAAGAACTTTTTGTATACCTAGATGACGTAATAATATATGCATCATCTCTGGAAGAACACGGCAAAAAGGTAAGACGATTATTCAACCGATTATTAAAAGCAAAACTTTCTCTTCAACCTGATAAATGTGAATTTCTTGCTAAAGAAGTCCAATACTTGGGACACATCATCAGCAAAGAAGGAGTAAGACGCGATCCAAAAAAGACAGAAGGAGTCAGAAATTTCCCAGTACCTAAAAATCAAAAAAATATCCGCCAATTCTTAGGCCTTGCCGGAAATTATAGAAGATTTATTGAAGGATTTTCAAAGAGAGCAAAACCAATGTCTGATCTTTTAAAGAAAACGGTAGCATTTGAATGGAAAGACGAACACAAAAAAAGTTTTGAAGATCTGAAGGAAGCATTATGCAATGCACCTGTTCTACAGTATCCTGATTTCAACAATCCTTTCATCCATACCACAGATGCATCAGACTACACCGTCGGCGCAGTTTTAAGCCAAGGTAAGATCGGCGAAGCCCGACCAATAGCCTATATGTTTCATATAATGAAACCAGCAGAAAAGAATTATACTACAACAGAAAAAGAATGCCTAGTGGTCATATATGCCGTATTACACTTCCGCCCATACTTATATGGACGAGAGTTCACCTTAGTTAGTGACCACGAACCATTAAAATGGATAGATTCTGTAAAACCACCTGTACAAAGGCTCATAAGATGGCGAACTCGTTTACGTGAGTATGAATATAAATTTCTATATAAACCTGAAAAATTAAACGTAAATGCTGACGCGCTATCAAGGAACCCTGTGCAACCAAATGCTGTTGCTCTACCCACATCCTCTTCCGCACGTATAAATAACACAACAAAACATACAGCTCCTAAAAGAGGTAGATCAATTGGTTCTAAGACCAAACCGCTAACACCTATAGGATCTGACGATGCGGCCGGCGCAACCATAGCTGAGAGAATTCTTGCACACAGACAAAAAGTCACTGACCCTAGTAAAGGAGCAATATCAAAAAGACCAGCTCCTATAATAAAGGAAATGATAGCTAAATCCAAAACAATAAAACCAGCTCTTTCCACTCATAACGCCCCTAAACCTATTAGACCTTCCGGTCTAAAGAAAAGAGTTACCTTTTCCGAAGAAGAGTCAACCGACACGAATGCACCGCCACCCGTACCAAGGAAAAGACTCAGTGGTTTTCCTAGTCTCATTTCAAAAGGGCCTCCAACCAGAGAAACCCTACCCTCATCAGAAGATGAACAAGCTAACGAAAACCACTCACCTGCCCAGAATACCAAAAACATTAAAGAAATTAGACCACCGGATATATCCTCATCCGAAGAAATAGGTTCTTTAGACGAGTATTGGTGGGACCATACTCATCAAGGGCCTCGTAACCAATTACTACACAGACCAATTGCTCGATCAACACCTGTAGACGATGACTTATTAATAGATGACTCTAGCGACACGGAACAAGCACACGAACCTGAACGACTCTCACGAAATAGACTACCTGCTGTTATAGAAGAAACAGATGAATCATCCACAGAAACAGACGAAGAAATAATTGAAAACCCTATGAAAGCATCTAGTACGATACCACCTGGAATCTTTTATCCCGAATTTAGGAAACAACCAAACAGCAAACTAAAAATAAAATTAATAAATCAAGTCATTACCCACAAAAAGGATAATATTTTGCACTTTAGTTCTGCTGATTGCGAATTCGCAACTCCCATTTTCAAATTATTACTAGATTTAGGAAAAATCGATAAAAATAGTTTGAAAAACAGTAAACCGAAGATAGGACAAGTAATTATAACTCCTAATTCTTCCAATTTTAACAAACAAACACTTTGAAACATTTTCTACCCACGATTTAAAAAACATTTTAAACACATTAGCTGACGTACTCGTAGAATACAACATAAAATCTATTAGACTATCCAAACACAACGACATGACCGACAAAATAACGTTTTCAACATTCTTAGACATTCTTAACGAATCTTTAAGCAAATGTGATTGCACACTATATCTTTGTTACGGAACTACAACAATACTACCCGAAGATATACGAAATGACATAATAAAAGAAAACCATGACAGTCTGATAGGAGGACACAGAGGTATAATTAAAACCTACAGACGCATCAGTGAAAAATTTTACTGGACCAGTATAAAATCTGACATAACCGAATATATCAGAAACTGTACGAAATGCCAAGAATTTAAATTAGTTCGAATAAAAAATAGAGAACCTATGATAATCACAGACACACCTATCAAACCCTACGATAAAATTTCCATCGATACAGTAGGACTACTTCCATTAACTTCCGACGGAAATAAGCACATTCTTACAGTCCAGGATAACTTAACAAAATACTGCATCGCTATTGCCATACCTGACATAAAGGCAGAAACAATAGCCGACGCATTAGCAAGACACGTAATAACCTTATACGGATCCCCTCGTATAATTTTATCAGACAAAGCACCAGCCTTGATTGGAAAAGTAATGCAAAACTTACTAAAATATTCAAAATAAATCAAGTTTCAACTTCTGGCTACCATCCTCAATCCAACGGCAGTATAGAACAAATCCACCTCGTACTTGTAGAATACATTCGACAATATATTGACAAATACGAAGATTGGGACAAAATATTACCATTTGCTATCTTCTCATATAACACTAGTATACATGAATCAACAAATTTTACTTCATTTGAATTAATCTTTGGAAAACCAGCACGAACGCCATCTGCTTTTCCAATAGACAAAACATAAACATACACATCATATATGACTGACTTAGTTAGTAGACTAAATGACATTAGGAAATTCGCAAGTGAATCCTTAGTCAACTCAAAATACAAGTCCAAACACTATTACGACAGAAAAGTTAAAACCCACACTTATTCGCCAAACGATATGATATATATATATATATATATATATATATATATATATATATATATATATATATATATATATATATATATATATAAAAAGAACCCCGTATAAACAAATTAGACAAAATGTACAAGGGAACATATAAGATTATAGAAATACTTGAACAACACAATGTCGTTCTTGAAGACGAGAACGGAAAACGGGTTTTAAAACACATGGATAAAATCAAACCAGCATATCACCAATAGAAACAATTTTGTTTCAGATGAAGTGGCAGCTGACAATATTGATCTTTGCCGTAACACAAAGCAACGCAATGAAACGATTTTCTATTCAGGAAATTAATGAAAACCCTGGGATCTACTACGAACGCCTTGAAGATATTAGATACACTCAATCGGATTGGAAGATCATAGTCTTTCTAGACATTACCCCGTTGCAGTTCAACTCTACATTCCTGAATCACACAGTCCAAACAATAAGGTATTCCTGTTACCATCATCCATTTTTCTATACTGCTCTCACAAAACGTCTGAACTATATAGAAAATAAAATTACAAGAGTTAATGAAATGTATAACAATCTTATCGGTTCCATGGAAGAGGTTGAACCAATAGACCCCACGGAAACACCTACACCTACAATAATAAAAAGACGAAGTGCACCCTTCGGATTCGTAGGGAGTATCAGTAAAAGCCTTTTTGGAACCCTATCCGAAAATGACGGAGAACATATCACGGAACAGATCAATCTACTATTTAAGGGACAAACCAAATTAGCCAGAATAGCGAAGGAAGATACTCATATAGTAAAACACAAAATAACTTCTATAGAACAAGAACTGAGTTCCTCAAGGAGAATAATAAATGACACTCTACATACCTTGAGAGAAACCACACAAAAAATTGATGATCTTCAAGACATATGGCAAAGATATAATTTTACGAGAGAATACGACCAAATCACAAACGAAATAGAATCAGCCCTTAATATGTATAAAGAAACATTTCAAACCATTCTAGATGCTGTACGTGTAGCCAGAATAGGACATTTACATCCAGCTCTTATATCCACCGACAAATTACAACAAATAATCAGACAAATAGTCGACCTCCACCCCGAATACGAATTCCTCATTCCCATTGCTCATGCCAGAACCGATTGACTTATAGAAATAGCACCTGTAAAATTAGGTTTTAGGAAAGATAAATTTTTAGTAGAAATATCCATACCTATGTTAAATAAATTCGCCACCGAACTATACAAAATGCATTCCATACCCATTGCACAGATACACGAAAACTACACAGCATCAGCATTTATCATACCCCAAGCACCATATATATATCACTTAGTCATGACAAAAGAGCCTACAGTTTTCTATCAGAACAAAGCCTTACAAAATGCAAACATACATACAACTACAGAATATGTACACATGACCAACCCATACACGAAGCCGACGGAGACATGGCATGAGAGTATTTGCTCCTAAATCAACCTAGTGACGAAAATTTAAAAAAATGCAGTATAAGTTACTTACCAAACCTCATACATCACAGGACACACCTCGATTTCATTGACGCATGGCTGTACTCTCTGCCCAAACCCACCACAGTACAAATTCTATGCCCCGGAGAATAACATGAACTTACCCGACTAAAAGGAGTCGGAATATTAAAAATACAACCTCGATGTACAGCTCGACAGGATCATACAACACTAGTAGGAATGAAAAACCTCGGTTCAAATATACAATTTCTCTATCTACCCAAAATAGCACTCAATATCACAAAAATCGATCAACATATTTATCATAAACTAAAAACCATAAATACCTCTATCTATTTTCCCACTTTCACTCCCAAATATTTTGCTACTAAACAAGAACCTCGACGAACACTTGAAAACATCCAAGATAATACGACCCCTTTATAGCCGAACAGGATGATAAAACCCTGCATACATCATCATACTAACGTTATGTACAAAATGTCCGACACAACACAAAGAAGAACCTGAGTTACCTCATACTCGTAGTCAAAGCTATGATTGTGAATTCCACCCAATCAATGCAATATTTAATCCTCAATCACAAGTACCATCAAACAGAGCCTCGTGTCTGTCAGAATACTGACCTCATACAACTGATAACTACCGTACTAACGAGGAGAGTAACAAATAAAAAAAAAAAAAAAAAGTGTACACATGTTTGTACATAATGTCCAACCATTACTTCCTCAGCTTCAATACCGCACTAACTAAACTAATAACATGCTTCTCACCCGCTTGCGACGGTCAAGATTTTTTCTTGCTAAGATATTTTTTTTTTTGTTTTTACACACTTTAAATAATGCACGCTATAGTAGTAGTTGTTATTCTGTCCCAAATCATCCCAACGTCATACCAATACCAATTATCCTACTTTCCAAAGAATCCTAGTCTGTATTTTGAACTCCTCGGACGCCTACACGACTCCATCGACGAATTTACATTCATAGCAAAAATGGATGTTAACTCAGTTAGCCACAATGAAACTGAGTTACACGCACAGATTGATCAAAGACTACACGAATGTCCTGGCACTCCTACAGAATGTCAATTATATACAACGCGAGCCAAATACCTAGCAGAAAAGTTATCTACTACAACAGAACTTCGGAACAATTTCAAAATTACTTATCAATCGATGACAAGACCTGAAAGAACACACGCATCAACTACTCTGACAATAAACGGTATAACTCGCCAACAAAGGAAATTGGATACACTTAAAGGAAATACATGGATACACTACCTCACTACCATCACGCAAGCAAGAATAACACACATAAATTCACCTTCAGAATTCTTCGGTTTTGCACAAGCATGTCTCAATACCCTGGAAACCACACTTGACCTTCATGCAAAAATCTACAACGAAATAATTGAGTCTCTCGAAGCAGCAGAACAAGGAAACATCAGTCCTTCCTTATTACCTTCGGATCTAATACAAAGCCTCAGGACCACTATAACACATAAAAAACCAAACACTACGCTTTCAAACATCGATATGCACACCGCAGGAATAAGCAAAATCTCTCAGATAAACGTTAAAATAAATAAAGGAATTATATACATCCTTATCACCGTTCCACTTTTCGCAAACTCAACCTACGAACTCTACAGAATCCATTCGATGGCAGTACCACAAGATAATGGAATATCAGCCATAATAACACCGAGAGGACATTTGATTGCCAGGAATAATAATAATGAACATATATTTATTACTGAAACAGAATTTGATGCATACCTCAGACAAGGACAAGAAACTTACTGCAATACGCGACCCAATAGAAAAAGAACGACATCTTGTGAAATAAATATCCTAAACGACGTTTCAAATATGGTATGGGATTCGTGTAAAATAGAAACTCAACAAACAGACACCACAACATGGACACATATAGAAACTACCGAAGAATGGCTATTCTCTGCACCTAAACAAGAATATATATAAATACAATGCAACGACAAGCCTAAAGAAGATATCCAAATTTCTGGATTCGTAATCCTCTATCTGGAAACAGAATGCGAAGCTCAAACACAACAAGTTAATCTACCACCTGCATCGACCACACCTTTCGCCAGAATACATTTCTTCTCCAGTCTCAACCTAAAACTAAGGACTACTAACTTCACCACCACAATAGAACAGCGAATAAATCTAATTCAAATTTTAAATTATATTATTATCAGCGTTATCTTTATAACATGTTTGTATAACTTTTATGTATTTATGCACAATTGTAAGCAACCAAAGCGAGCGCTAGTATCTTTTGAAACTCACACACAACTAAACCATACAAGTAACATATCACTCTCACATCACCAACCCACGAGACACAATATACATACGCAACAAACTCAGACCATCTCTATACCAATCGTCACAGGAACAACACAAACAACAAGTGATCTCGATCCCGACTATGTTCCTATGTACTCCTTTGCGCCTGCCTCCAAACAACTCCTGTATAAGCCACCTGCAAACTATTCCATCACCCCACTGCACTTACCCACGACTCCCTTAGTACAGAAAACCCTGGAGTTTAACCTGGGCAACGAACCTCCCAATCCTCCTAATCTTGCAATTGCTAATCGCAGATTAGCCATAAGCACGACTAATCTTACGACTATTAATGAAGTCGATCCACCAAATTGAAATGATAGTGCAACTTCAACATAATGACTCTCTACACCATTCAACTATTCCAGGAAATTGCAGCACCAACCCTCCAAAATTCATTTCCTGCGGAAACTCAAGTTCAACCCTGGGTACGAAAATTGCCACGTCAGATCATTAAGGGTACTGACCAATTGTACCGAATGCCAGAAACCTCTCTCGGCAAAACGAAAGCCGATCTTCAAACTACACGTAGGACGGGCCAAGGTCGAACTGACACCAACACAAGAAATCGACCTGATGACCCAACTGAACTATGAAGAATGGCTATCCACTAAAAAATTCTACCAGGTACTCGATGAAAGCTTGGCCTCTTTCTCGACAATAATACGAGAAATGGGATTCGAACCAGGTCAAATAGGATGTCATATAAAAAATATAGAAGATCACAAGGTATGCCCAAAATGTCAGCCGCCACGAGCTTCAACACCCGCACTGACGTTCTTACCACACATAAACCGTATACCAGTGATCATTTCTTCCTGGGATGAACAACTCTTACTGGATAAACTGGAACCCGAACAATTCGAAATGCTACAAGGATAGTACTACCTTATAGATGATCCCGACTACAGCATAAATGAAGTTCCGGAAGAAGATCTTCTCGGATACGACAGCCACTACTAAAGGAGCAAAGAACTAATCCTACATCTAAGTCCTCATCAACTATCCTTCCTTGACTCCAACGTTATGAAATCACACAACACGAACAATCACACCAGCGCAGTCTTAGGAAATTATATTAATAGTCACACATAATATAGGTATAAAAAAAAAGAGAAAAAAAAACCACACAAAAAAAAAATATATATATATATAAATGTCTTATATAATCACTTTTTCTTCCCTTTTATTTTCAAAAAAAAGCGTGCAAGTATTATACGTACAAGGACAACTAGCAGACCGCTAGTCAGGTGCAACTTATGTAAAAGAAAAAAAAAACTTATGTAAATGAGAACTTTATTTTAGAAAGGCGTAACTTAAATTCATTCAGGACAATGAACTCTCTAACAAGGGACGTGTAACAAAATAATTAAATTTAATGTTTCTTCTAAAGCTTTTCTGAAATAAATATCTTTATCTCAAAGTAATATGGCGCTCTATTTTTCTAGAAATTGAATTGCTTAAAAACAAAGTCGTAAAAATGATAACAAAATCACGCAATTCAATTTCCAGAAAATCGGAGCGGAAACTACTTTTCTCGCCAAAAGCCTAATCTTAATAGACGCGATAAGCGGCGATGCGTATACAGCATCAGCCGAAATGTTCCCCATCGATGTTTAGAGAATATATAAGCTAAGAGTGGCCCATGCAAATCAGTTCAGTTCAGTTCAGTTCAGTTCAGTTCAGTTCAGTTCAGTTCAGTTCAGTTCAGTTCAGTTGTATTCTGACTCACATATTGTGCGAAAGCTCTCGCGATTATAAGACTTATATCTTATAAAGTACATTGTATGCCATTACGAGGCAAAATATAAAAAAAAGCTAAAAAAATAAAACTCTTCTTAAAAACTATAAAACATAATACATACCTCAATAAATAAAACCTTACAAAATTTTTATAATACATAAGTTAAATTAATTATCAACGATCCAGTATATCACAGCTTCAAGGTAAGAAAAATAAAGAATACTTTATACAATATTCATATTTTCCGCCAAAGCACAGCTCTCTAGCAGTCCAAAAACCTTTTGCCCATTCCTTTTTTTTCACATTTTTTGTTGTCAGATTCGCATAAATAATCTATGTTGTAAAATGGATTTATATTAATTATATTGGCTTTACATTGCAAGGTATTTGAAAGTTTTTGAAAACGTATAATTGCTTTTCAGAAATTTAAAAGTTATCTAAGATTTGCATAAATAGTCTCTGTTGTAAAATTGATTTATATAAATTATATTGGCTTTACATTACAAGGTGGTTGAAAGGTTTTGAAAATGTATGATACCTTTTGTGAAATTTAAAAGTTATGTAAGATTTGCATAAATAATCTATGTTGAAAAATGGATTTTTAATAATTATATTGGCCTTACATTGCAAGGGTTTGAAAGTTTTGAAAATGTATAATTGCTTTTCAGAAATTTAAAAGTTATCTAAGATTTGCATAAATAATCTATGTTGTAAAATGCATTTTTATTAATTATATTGGCCTTACATTGCAAGGTAGTTGGAAGTTTTTGAACATGTATGATAGCTTTTGAAAAATTTAAAAGTTATCTAAAATTCAAATAAATAATCTATGTTGTAAAATGGATTTATATTAATTATATTGGCTTTACATTACAAGGTGGTTGAAAGATTTTGAAAATGTATGATAGCTTTTGAGAAATTTAATAGTTATCTAAGATTTGCATAAATAATCTATGTTGTAAAATGCATTTTTATTAATTATATTGGCCTTACATTGCAAGGTAGTTGAAAGATTTTGAAAATGCATGATGGCTTTTGTGCAATTTAAAAGTTATCTAAGATTTGCATAAATAGTCTCTGTTGTAAAATTGATTTATATAAATTATATTGGCTTTACATTACAAGGTGGTTGAAAGGTTTTGAAAATGTATGATACCTTTTGTGAAATTTAAAAGACATCTATGATTTGCATAAATAATCTTTTTTGTAAAATGTATTTTTGTTAATTATATTGGCCTTACATTGCAAGATAGTTGAAAGGTTTTGATAACAGATGATAGCTTTAAAGAAAGTTAAAAATTATCTAAGATTTGCATAAATAGTCTCTGTTGTAAAATTGATTTATATAAATTATATTGGCTTTACATTACAAGGTGGTTGAAAGGTTTTGAAAATGTATGATAGATTTTGAAAAATTTAAAAGTTATCTAAGATTTGCACAAATAGTCTCTGTCGTAAAATGGATTTATATCAATTATGTTGGCTTTACATTACAAGGTGGTTGAAAGATTTTGAAAATGTATGATAGCTTTTGAGAAATTTAAAAGTTATCTAAGATTTTTATAAATAATCTATGTTGTAAAATGCATTTTTATTAATTATATTGCTTTACATTGCAAGGTAGTTGAAAGTTTTTGAACATGTATGATAGCTTTTGAAAAATTTAAAAGTTATCTAACATTTGCATAAATAGTCTCTGTTGTAAAATGGATTTGTATTAATTATTAGCATAATTAATACAGTTAAAAATTATCTAAGATTTGCATATATAATCTATGTTGTAAAATTGATATATATATAAATTATATTGGCTTTACATTACAAGGTGGTTGAAAGATTTTGAAAATGTATGATACCTTTTGTGAAATTTAAAAGATATATAAGATTTGCATAAATAATCTATGTTGTAAAATGCATTTTTATTAATTATATTGTCTTACATAGCAAGGTAGTTAAATGTTTTTGAACATGCACGATAGCTTTTGAAAAATTTAAAAGATATCTATGATTTGCATAAATAATCTTTTTTGTAAAATGCATTTTTGTTAATTATATTGGCCTTACATTTCGAGGTAGTAGAAAGGCTTTGATAATATATGATAGCTTTTGAGAAATTTAAAAGTTATCTAAGATTTGCATAATTAATCTATGTTGTAAAATGCATTTTTATTAATTATATTGGCCTTACATTACAAGGTAGTTGAAAGTTTTTGAACATGTATGATAGCTTTTGTGAAATTTAAAAATTATGTAAGATTTGCATTAATAATCTATGTTGTATAATTGATTTATATTAATTATATTGGCTTTACATTACAATGTGGTTGAAAGATTTTGAAAATGTATAATTGCTTTTCAGAAATTTAAAAGTTATCTAAGATTTGCATAAATAATCTATGTTGTAAAATGCATTTTTATTAAGTATATTGGCCTTACATTGCAAGGGTTTGAAAGTTTTTGAAAATGTATAATTGCTTTTCAGAAATTTAAAAGTTATCTAAAAATCGCATAAGTAATCTATGCTGTAAAATGCATTTTTATTAATTAAAATGGATTTATATTAATTATATTGGCTTTACATTAGAAGGTGGTTGAAAGATTTTGAAAATGTATGATATCTTTTGAGAAATTTAATAGATATCTAAGATTTGCATAAATAATCTATGTTGTTAAATGCATTTTTATTAATTATATTGGCCTTACATTGCAAGGTAGTTGAAAGGTTTTGATAATATATGATAGCTTTTGAGAAATTTAAAAGTTATCTAAGATTTGCATAAATAATCTAACGTGTAAAATGGATTTATATTAATTATACTAGCTTTACATTGCAAGGTAGTTGAAAGTTTTAGAAAATGTATGATATCTTTTGAGAAATTTAAAAGTTATCTAAGATTTGCATAAATAATCTAACGTGTAAAATGGATTTATATTAATTATACTATCTTTACATTGCAAGGTAGTTGAAAGTTTTAGAAAATGTATGATATCTTTTGAGAAATTTAAAAGTTATCTAAGACTTGCATAAATAATCTATGTTGTAAAATGCATTTTTATTAATTATATTGGCTTTACATTACAAGGTGGTTGAAAGAGTTTGAAAATGTATGATAGCTATTGAGAAATTTAATAGTTTTCTAAGATTTGCATAAATAATCTATGTTGTAAAATGCATTTTTATTAATTATATTGGCCTTATATTGCAAGGTAGTTGAAAGGTTTTGATAATATATGATAGTTTTCGAGAAATTTAAAAGTCATCTAAGATTTGTATAAATAATCTATCTTGTAAAATGCATTTTTATTAATTTTATTGGCCTTACATTGCAAGGTAGTTGAAAGTATTTGATAATATATGATAGCTTTTGAGAAATTTAAAAGTTATCTAAGATTTGTATAAATAGTCTCTGTTCTAAAATGGATTTATATCAATTATATTGGCTTTACATTACAAGGTGGTTGAAAGATTTTGAAAATGAATGATAGCTTTTGAGAAATTTATTGTTATCTAAAATTTGCATAAATAATCTATGTTATAAAATGCATTTTTATTAATTATATTGGCCTTACATTGCAAGGTAGTTGAAAGGTTTTGATAATATATGATAGCTTTTGAGAAATTTAAAAGTTATCTAAGATTTTTATTAATAATCTATGTTGTAAAATGCATTTTTATTAATTATATTGCCTTATATTGCCAGGTAGTTGAAAGTTTTTGAACATGTATGATAGCTTTTGTGAAATTTAAAAGTTATGTAAGATTTGCATAAATAATCTATGTTGTAAAATGGATTTATATTAATTATATTGGCTTTACATTAGAAGGCGGTTGAAAGATTTTGAAAATGTATGATAGCTTTTAAGAAATTTAATAGTTATCTAAGATTTGCATAAATAATCTATATTGTAAAATGCATTTTTATTAATTATATTGGCCTTACATTGCCAGGTAGTTGAAAGTTTTTGAACATGTATGATAGCTTTTGTGAAATTTAAAAGTTATGTAAGATTTGCATAAATAATCTATGTTGTAAAATGCATTTTAATTAATTATATTATCCTTACATTTCAAGGTAGTTGAAAGGCTTTGATAATATATGATAGCTTTAGAGAAATTTAAAAGGTATCTAAGATTTGTATAAATAGTCTCTGTTCTAAAATGGATTTATATCAATTATATTGGCTTTACATTACAAGGTGGTTGAAAGATTTTGAAAATGAATGATAGCTTTTGAGAAATTTAAAAGTTATCTAAGACTTTTATTAATAATCTATGTTGTAAAATGCATTTTTATTAATTATATTGCCTTATATTGCCAGGTAGTTGAATGGTTTTGAAAATGTATAATATCCTTTGAGAAATTTAAAAGTTATCTAAGATTTGTATAAATAGTCTCTGTTGTAAAATGGATTTTAATTAAATATATTAGCCTTACATTACAAGGTGGTTGAAAGATTTTGAAAATGAATGATAGCTTTTGAGAAATTTAAAAGTTATCTAAGATTTTTATTAATAATCTATGTTGTAAAATGCATTTTTATTAATATATTGCCTTATATTGCCAGGTAGTTGAAAGTTTTTGATCATGTATGATAGCTTTTGTGAAATTTAAAAGTTATGTAAGATTTGCATAAATAATCTATGTTGTAAAATGGATTTATATTAATTATATTGGCTTTACATTAGAAGGCGGTTGAAAGATTTTGAAAATGTATGATAGCTTTTAAGAAATTTAATAGTTATCTAAGATTTGCATAAATAATCTATATTGTAAAATGCATTTTTATTAATTATTTTGCCTTATATTGCCAGGTAGTTGAAAGTTTTTGAACATGTATGATAGCTTTTGTGAAATTTAAAAGTTATGTAAAATTCGAATAAGTAATCTATGTTGTAAAATGCATTTTTATTAATTATATTGCCCTTACATTGCAAGGTAGTTGAAAGTTTTTGTAAATGTATGATATCTTTTGAGAAATTTAAAAGTTATCTAAGACTTGCATAAATAATCTATGTTGTAAAATGGATTTATATTAATTATATTGGCTTTACATTACAAGGTGGTTGAAAGATTTTGAAAATGTTTGATAGCTTTTGAGAAATTTAATAGTTATCTAAGATTTGCATAAATAATCTATGTTGTAAAATGCATTTTTATTAATTATATTGGCCTTATATTGCAAGGTAGTTGAAAGGTTTTGATAATATATGATAGTTTTCGAGAAATTTAAAAGTCATCTAAGATTTGTATAAATAATCTATGTTGTAAAATGCATTTTTATTAATTATATTGGCCTTACATTGCAAGGTAGTTGAAAGGTTTTGATAATATATGATAGCTTTTGAGAAATTTAAAAGTTATCTAAGATTTGTATAAATAGTCTCTGTTCTAAAATGGATTTATATCAATTATATTGGCTTTACATTACAAGGTGGTTGAAAGATTTTGAAAATGAATGATAGCTTTTGAGAAATTTATTGTTATCTAAAATTTGCATAAATAATCTATGTTATAAAATGCATTTTTATTAATTATATTGGCCTTACATTGCAAGGTAGTTGAAAGGTTTTGATAATATATGATAGCTTTTGAGAAATTTAAAAGTTATCTAAGATTTTTATTAATAATCTATGTTGTAAAATGCATTTTTATTAATTATATTGCCTTATATTGTCAGGTAGTTGAAAGTTTTTGAACATGTATGATAGCTTTTGTGAAATTTAAAAGTTATGTAAGATTTGCATAAATAATCTATGTTGTAAAATGGATTTATATTAATTATATTGGCTTTACATTAGAAGGCGGTTGAAAGATTTTGAAAATGTATGATAGCTTTTAAGAAATTTAATAGTTATCTAAGATTTGCATAAATAATCTATATTGTAAAATGCATTTTTATTAATTATATTGGCCTTACATTGCCAGGTAGTTGAAAGTTTTTGAACATGTATGATAGCTTTTGTGAAATTTAAAAGTTATGTAAGATTTGCATAAATAATCTATGTTGTAAAATGCATTTTAATTAATTATATTATCCTTACATTTCAAGGTAGTTGAAAGGCTTTGATAATATATGATAGCTTTAGAGAAATTTAAAAGGTATCTAAGACTTGCATAAATAATCTATGTTGTAAAATGCATTTTTATTAATTATATTGGCCTTACATTGCCAGGTAGTTGAAAGTTTTTGAACATGTATGATAGCTTTTGTGAAATTATAAGTTATGTAAGATTTGCATAAATAATCTATGTTGTAAAATGCATTTTAATTAATTATATTATCCTTACATTTCAAGGTAGTTGAAAGGCTTTGATAATATATGATAGCTTTAGAGAAATTTAAAAGGTATCTAAGACTTGCATAAATAATCTATGTTGTAAAATGCATTTTTATTAATTATATTGGCCTTACATTGCAAGGTAGTTGAAAGGTTTTGATAATATATGATAGCTTTTGAGAAATTTAAAAGTTATCTAAGATTTGTATAAATAGTCTCTCTTCTAAAATGGATTTATATCAATTATATTGGCTTTACATTACAAGGTGGTTGAAAGATTTTGAAAATGAATGATAGCTTTTGAGAAATTTAAAAGTTATCTAAGATTTTTATTAATAATCTATGTTGTAAAATGCATTTTTATTAATTATATTGCCTTATATTGCCAGGTAGTTGAAAGTTTTTGAACATGTATGATAGCTTTTGTGAAATTTAAAAGTTATGTAAGATTTGCATAAATAATCTATGTTGTAAAATGGATTTATATTAATTATATTGGCTTTACATTAGAAGGCGGTTGAAAGATTTTGAAAATGTATGATAGCTTTTAAGAAATTTAATAGTTATCTAAGATTTGCATAAATAATCTATATTGTAAAATGCATTTTTATTAATTATATTGTCCTTACATTGCAAGGTAGTTGAAAGGTTTTGATAATATATGATAGCATTTCAGAAATTTAAAAATTATATAATATTTACATAAATAGTCTATGTTGTAAAATGGATTTTAATTAATTATATTATCCTTACATTTCAAGGTAGTTGAAAGGCTTTGATAATATATGATAGCTTTAGAGAAATTTAAAAGGTATCTAAGACTTGCATAAATAATCTATGTTGTAAAATGTAATTTTATTAATTATAATGGCCTTACATTGCAAGGTAGTTGAAAGGTTTTGAAAATGTTTAATATCTTTTGAGAAATTTAAAAGTTATCTAAGAATTTTATAAATAATCTATGTTCTAAAATGGATTTATATCAATTATATTGGCTTTACATTACAAGGTGGTTGAAAGATTTTGAAAATGGATGATAGCTTTTGAGAAATTTAAAAGTTATCTAAGATTTTTATTAATAATCTATGTTGTAAAATGCATTTTTATTAATTATATTGCCTTATATTGCCAGGTAGTTGAATGGTTTTGAAAATGTATAATATCTTTTGAGAAATTTAAAAGTTATCTAAGATTTGTATAAATAGTCTCTGTTGTAAAATGGATTTTAATTAAATATATTAGCCTTACATTACAAGGTGGTTGAAAGATTTTGAAAATGAATGATAGCTTTTGAGAAATTTAAAAGTTATCTAAGATTTTTATTAATAATCTATGTTGTAAAATGCATTTTTATTAATATATTGCCTTATATTGCCAGGTAGTTGAAAGTTTTTGATCATGTATGATAGCTTTAGAGAAATTTAAAAGGTATCTAAGACTTGCATAAATAATCTATGTTGTAAAATGTAATTTTATTAATTATAATGGCCTTACATTGCAAGGTAGTTGAAAGGTTTTGAAAATGTTTAATATCTTTTGAGAAATTTAAAAGTTATCTAAGAATTTTATAAATAATCTATGTTGTAAAATGGATTTATATTAATTATATTGGCTTTACATTAGAAGGCGGTTGAAAGATTTTGAAAATGTATGATAGCTTTTAAGAAATTTAATAGTTATCTAAGATTTGCATAAATAATCTATATTGTAAAATGCATTTTTATTAATTATATTGGCCTTACATTGCAAGGTAGTTGAAAGGTTTTGATAATATATGATAGCTTTTGAGAAATTTAAAAGTTATCTAAGATTTGTATAAATAGTCTCTGTTCTAAAATGGATTTATATCAATTATATTGGCTTTACATTACAAGGTGGTTGAAAGATTTTGAAAATGAATGATAGCTTTTGAGAAATTTAAAAGTTATGTAAGATTTGCATAAATAATCTATGTTGTAAAATGGATTTATATTAATTATATTGGCTTTACATTAGAAGGCGGTTGAAAGATTTTGAAAATGTATGATAGCTTTTAAGAAATTTAATAGTTATCTAAGATTTGCATAAATAATCTATATTGTAAAATGCATTTTTATTAATTATATTGGCCTTACATTGCAAGGTAGTTGAAAGGTTTTGATAATATATGATAGCATTTGAGAAATTTAAAAATTATATAATATTTACATAAATAGTCTATGTTGTAAAATGGATTTTAATTAATTATATTATCCTTACATTTCAAGGTAGTTGAAAGGCTTTGATAATATATGATAGCTTTAGAGAAATTTAAAAGGTATCTAAGACTTGCATAAATAATCTATGTTGTAAAATGTAATTTTATTAATTATATTGGCCTTACATTGCAAGGTAGTTGAAAGGTTTTGAAAATGTATAATATCTTTTGAGAAATTTAAAAGTTATCTAAGATTTGTATAAATAGTCTCTGTTGTAAAATGGATTTTAATTAAATATATTAGCCTTACATTACAAGGTGGTTGAAAGATTTTGAAAATGAATGATAGCTTTTGAGAAATTTGAAAGTTATCTAAGATTTTTATTAATAATCTATGTTGTAAAATGCATTTTTATTAATATATTGCCTTATATTGCCAGGTAGTTGAAAGTTTTTGATCATGTATGATAGCTTTTGTGAAATTTAAAAGTTATGTAAGATTTGCATAAATAATCTATGTTGTAAAATGGATTTATATTAATTATATTGGCTTTACATTAGAAGGCGGTTGAAAGATTTTGAAAATGTATGATAGCTTTTAAGAAATTTAATAGTTATCTAAGATTTGCATAAATAATCTATATTGTAAAATGCATTTTTATTAATTATATTGGCCTTACATTGCAAGGTAGTTGAAAGGTTTTGATAATATATGATAGCATTTGAGAAATTTAAAAATTATATAATATTTACATAAATAGTCTATGTTGTAAAATGGATTTTAATTAATTATATTATCCTTACATTACAAGGTGGTTGAAAGATTTTGAAAATGAATGATAGCTTTTAAGAAATTTAAAAGTTATCTAAGATTTTTATTAGTAATCTATGTTGTAAAATGCATTTTTATTAATTATTTTGCCTTATATTGCCAGGTAGTTGAAAGTTTTTGAACATGTATGATAGCTTTTGTGAAATTTAAAAGTTATGTAAAATTCGCATAAGTAATCTATGTTGTAAAATGCATTTTTATTAATTATATTGCCCTTACATTGCAAGGTAGTTGAAAGTTTTTGTAAATGTATGATATCTTTTGAGAAATTTAAAAGTTATCTAAGACTTGCATAAATAATCTATGTTGTAAAATGGATTTATATTAATTATATTGGCTTTACATTACAAGGTGGTTGAAAGATTTTGAAAATGTTTGATAGCTTTTGAGAAATTTAATAGTTATCTAAGATTTGCATAAATAATCTATGTTGTAAAATGCATTTTTATTAATTATATTGGCCTTATATTGCAAGGTAGTTGAAAGGTTTTGATAATATATGATAGTTTTCGAGAAATTTAAAAGTCATCTAAGATTTGTATAAATAATCTATGTTGTAAAATGCATTTTTATTCATTATATTGGCCTTACATTGCAAGGTAGTTGAAAGGTTTTGATAATATATGATAGCTTTTGAGAAATTTAAAAGTTATCTAAGATTTGTATAAATAGTCTCTGTTCTAAAATGGATTTATATCAATTATATTGGCTTTACATTACAAGGTGGTTGAAAGATTTTGAAAATGAATGATAGCTTTTGAGAAATTTATTGTTATCTAAAATTTGCATAAATAATCTATGTTATAAAATGCATTTTTATTAATTATATTGGCCTTACATTGCAAGGTAGTTGAAAGGTTTTGATAATATATGATAGCTTTTGAGAAATTTAAAAGTTATCTAAGATTTTTATTAATAATCTATGTTGTAAAATGCATTTTTATTAATTATATTGCCTTATATTGCCAGGTAGTTGAAAGTTTTTGAACATGTATGATAGCTTTTGTGAAATTTAAAAGTTATGTAAGATTTGCATAAATAATCTATGTTGTAAAATGGATTTATATTAATTATATTGGCTTTACATTAGAAGGCGGTTGAAAGATTTTGAAAATGTATGATAGCTTTTAAGAAATTTAATAGTTATCTAAGATTTGCATAAATAATCTATATTGTAAAATGCATTTTTATTAATTATATTGGCCTTACATTGCAAGGTAGTTGAAAGGTTTTGATAATATATGATAGCATTTGAGAAATTTAAAAATTATATAATATTTACATAAATAGTCTATGTTGTAAAATGGATTTTAATTAATTATATTATCCTTACATTACAAGGTGGTTGAAAGATTTTGAAAATGAATGATAGCTTTTGAGAAATTTAAAAGTTATCTAAGATTTTTATTAATAATCTATGTTGTAAAATGCATTTTTATTAATTATTTTGCCTTATATTGCCAGGTAGTTGAAAGTTTTTGAACATGTATGATAGCTTTTGTGAAATTTAAAAGTTATGTAAAATTCGCATAAGTAATCTATGTTGTAAAATGCATTTTTATTAATTATATTGCCCTTACATTGCAAGGTGGTTGAAAGATTTTGAAAATGTTTGATAGCTTTTGAGAAATTTATTAGTTATCTAAGATTTGCATAAATAATCTATGTTGTAAAATGCATTTTTATTAATTATATTGGCCTTATATTGCAAGGTAGTTGAAAGGTTTTGATAATATATGATAGTTTTCGAGAAATTTAAAAGTCATCTAAGATTTGTATAAATAATCTATGTTGTAAAATGTAATTTTATTAATTATATTGGCCTTACATTGCAAGGTAGTTGAAAGGTTTTGAAAATGTATAATATCTTTTGAGAAATTTAAAAGTTATCTAAGATTTGCATAATAAGTCTCTGTTGTAAAATGGATTTATATCAATTATATTGGCTTTATATTAGAAGGTGGTTGAAAGATTTTGAAAATGTATGATAGCTTTCGTGAAATTTAAAAGTTATCTAAGATTTGCATAAATAATCTAAGTTGTAAAATGGATTTATATTAATTATATTGGCTTTACATTACAAGGTGGTTGAAAGATTTTGAAAATGAATGATAGCTTTTGAGAAATTTAAAAGTTATCTAAGATTTTTATTAATAATCTATGTTGTAAAATGCATTTTTATTAATTATATTGCCTTATATTGCCAGGTAGTTGAAAAGTTTTGAAAATGTATAATATCTTTTGAGAAATTTAAAAGTTATCTAAGATTTGCATAAATAATCTATGTTGTAAAATGGATTTACATTTATTATATTGGCTTTACATTAGAAGGTGGTTGAAAGATTTTGAAAATGTATGATAGCTTTTAAGAAATTTAATAGTTATCTAAGATTTGCATAAATAATCTATGTTGTAAAATGCATTTTTATTAATTATATTGGCCTTACATTGCAAGTTAGTTGAAAGGTTTTGATAATATATGATAGCTTTTGAGAAATTTAAAAGTTATCTAAGATTTGCATAATAAGTCTCTGTTGTAAAATGGATTTATATCAATTATATTGGCTTTATATTAGAAGGTGGTTGAAAGATTTTGAAAATGTATGATAGCTTTCGTGAAATTTAAAAGTTATCTAAGATTTGCATAAATAATCTAAGTTGTAAAATGGATTTATATTAATTATATTGGCTTTACATTACAAGGTGGTTGAAAGATTTTGAAAATGTATGATAGCTATTGAGAAATTTAATAGTTATCTAAGATTTGCTTAAATAATCTATGTTGTAAAATGCATTTTTATTAATTATATTGTCCTTACATTGCAAGGTAGTTGAAAGGTTTTGATAATATATGATAGTTTTTGAGAAATTTAAAAGTTATGTAAGATTTGCATAAATAATCTATGTTGTAAAATTGACTTATATTAATTATATTGGCTTTACATTAGAAGGTGGTTGAAAGATTTTGAAAATGTATGATAGCTTTTAAGAAATTTAATAGTTATCTAAGATTTGCATAAATAATCTATGTTGTAAAATGCATTTTTATTAATTATATTGGCCTTACATTGCAAGTTAGTTGAAAGGTTTTGATAATATATGATAGCTTTTGAGAAATTTAAAAGTTATCTAAGATTTGCATAATAAGTCTCTGTTGTAAAATGGATTTATATCAATTATATTGGCTTTATATTAGAAGGTGGTTGAAAGATTTTGAAAATGTATGATAGCTTTCGTGAAATTTAAAAGTTATCTAAGATTTGCATAAATAATCTAAGTTGTAAAATGGATTTATATTAATTATATTGGCTTTACATTACAAGGTGGTTGAAAGATTTTGAAAATGTATGATAGCTATTGAGAAATTTAATAGTTATCTAAGATTTGCTTAAATAATCTATGTTGTAAAATGCATTTTTATTAATTATATTGTCCTTACATTGCAAGGTAGTTGAAAGGTTTTGATAATATATGATAGTTTTTGAGAAATTTAAAAGTTATGTAAGATTTTCATAAATAATCTATGTTGTAAAATTGACTTGTATTAATTATATTGGCTTTACATTACAAGGTGGTTGAAAGATTTTGAAAATGTATGATAGCTTTTGTGAAATTTAAAAGTTATCTAAAATTCGCATAAATAATCTATGTTGTAAAATGCATTTTTATTAATTATATTGGCCTTACATTGCAAGGTAGTTGAAAATTTTTTATAATATATGATAGCATTTGAGAAATTTAAAAATTATCTAATATTTACATAAATAGTCTATGTTGTAAAATGGATTTTAATTAATTATATTGACCTTACATTGCAAGGTAGTTGAAAGATTTTGAAAATGTATGATAGCTTTTCAGAAATTTAATAGTTATCTAAGATTTGCATAACTAATCTATGTTGTAAAATGCATTTTTATTAATTATATTGGCCTTACATTGCAAGGTAGTTGAAAGGTTTTGATAATATATGATAGCTTTTGAGAAATTTAAAAGTTATCTAAAATTTGCATAATAAGTCTCTGTTGTAAAATGGATTTATATTAATTATATTGGCTTTACATTAGAAGGTGCTTGAAAGATTTTGAAAATGTATAATATCTTTTGAGAAATTTAAAAGTTATCTAAGATTTTTATAAATAATCTATGTTGTAAAATGCATTTTTATTAATTATATTGCCTTATATTGCCAGGTAGTTGAAAGGTTTTGAAAATGTATAATATCTTTTGAGAGATTTAAAAGTTATCTAAGATTTTTATAAATAATCTATGTTGTAAAATGCATTTTTATTAATTATATTGCCTTATATTGCCAGGTAGTTGAAAGGTTTTGAAAATGTATAATATCTTTTGAGAAATTTAAAAGTTATCTAAGATTTGCATGAATAATCTATGTTGTAAAATGGATTTACATTTATTATATTGGCTTTACATTAGAAGGTGGTTGAAAGATTTTGAAAATGTATGATAGCTTTTAAGAAATTTAATAGTTATCTAAGATTTGCATAAATAATCTATGTTGTAAAATGCATTTTTATTAATTATATTGGCCTTACATTGCAAGTTAGTTGAAAGGTTTTGATAATATATGATAGCTTTTGAGAAATTTAAAAGTTATCTAAGATTTGCATAATAAGTCTCTGTTGTAAAATGGATTTATATCAATTATATTGGCTTTATATTAGAAGGTGGTTGAAAGATTTTGAAAATGTATGATAGCTTTCGTGAAATTTAAAAGTTATCTAAGATTTGCATAAATAATCTAAGTTGTAAAATGGATTTATATTAATTATATTGGCTTTACATTACAAGGTGGTTGAAAGATTTTGAAAATGTATGATAGCTATTGAGAAATTTAATAGTTATCTAAGATTTGCTTAAATAATCTATGTTGTAAAATGCATTTTTATTAATTATATTGTCCTTACATTGCAAGGTAGTTGAAAGGTTTTGATAATATATGATAGTTTTTGAGAAATTTAAAAGTTATGTAAGATTTGCATAAATAATCTATGTTGTAAAATTGACTTATATTAATTATATTGGCTTTACATTAGAAGGTGGTTGAAAGATTTTGAAAATGTATGATAGCTTTTAAGAAATTTAATAGTTATCTAAGATTTGCATAAATAATCTATGTTGTAAAATGCATTTTTATTAATTATATTGGCCTTACATTGCAAGTTAGTTGAAAGGTTTTGATAATATATGATAGCTTTTGAGAAATTTAAAAGTTATCTAAGATTTGCATAATAAGTCTCTGTTGTAAAATGGATTTATATCAATTATATTGGCTTTATATTAGAAGGTGGTTGAAAGATTTTGAAAATGTATGATAGCTTTCGTGAAATTTAAAAGTTATCTAAGATTTGCATAAATAATCTAAGTTGTAAAATGGATTTATATTAATTATATTGGCTTTACATTACAAGGTGGTTGAAAGATTTTGAAAATGTATGATAGCTATTGAGAAATTTAATAGTTATCTAAGATTTGCTTAAATAATCTATGTTGTAAAATGCATTTTTATTAATTATATTGTCCTTACATTGCAAGGTAGTTGAAAGGTTTTGATAATATATGATAGTTTTTGAGAAATTTAAAAGTTATGTAAGATTTGCATAAATAATCTATGTTGTAAAATTGACTTATATTAATTATATTGGCTTTACATTACAAGGTGGTTGAAAGATTTTGAAAATGTATGATAGCTTTTGTGAAATTTAAAAGTTATGTAAGATTTGCATAAATAATCTATGTTGTAAAATGCATTTTTATTAATTATATTGGCCTTACATTGCAAGGTAGTTGAAAGGTTTTGATAATATATGATAGCTTTTGAGAAATTTAAAAGTTATCTAAAATTCGCATAAGTAATCTATGTTGTAAAATGTAATTTTATTAATTATATTGGCCTTACATTGCAAGGTAGTTGAAAGGTTTTGAAAATGAGTCATATCTTTTGAGAAATTTAAAAGTTATCTAAGATTTGCGTAAATAATCTATGTTGTAAAATGGATTTATATTAATTATATTGGATTTACATTAGAAGGTGGTTGAAAGATTTCGAAAATGTATGATAGCTTTTAAGAAATTTAATAGTTATCTAAGATTTGCATAAATAATCTATGTTGTAAAATGCATTTTTATTAATTATATTGGCCTTACATTGCAAGGTAGTTGAAAGGTTTTGATAATATATGATACGTTTTGAGAAATTTAAAAGTTATCTAAGATTTGCATAAATAGTCTCTGTTGTAAAATGGATGTATATCAATTATATTGGCTTTATATTAGAAAGTGGTTGAAAGATTTTGAAAATGTATGATAGCTTTCGTGAAATTTAAAAGTTATCTAAGATTTGCATAAATAATCTAAGTTGTAAAATCGATTTATATTAATTATATTGGCTTTACATTAGAAGGTGGTTGAAAGATTTTGAAAATGTATGATAGCTTTTGTGAAATTTAAAAGTTATCTAAGATTTGCATCAATAATCTATGTAGAAAAATGGATTTTTATTAATTATATTGGCTTTACATTGCGAGGGTTTGAAAGTTTTTGAAAATGTATAATTGCTTTTCAGAAATTTAAAAGTTATCTAAAATTCGCATAAGTAATCTATGTTGTAAAATGTAATTTTATTTATTATATTGGCCTTACATTGCAAGGTAGTTGAAAGGTTTTGAAAATGAGTAATATCTTTTGAGAAATTTAAAAGTTATCTAAGATTTGCATAAATAATCTATGTTGTAAAATGCATTTTTATTAATTATATTGTCCTTACATTGCAAGGTAGTTGAAACGTTTTGATAATATATGATAGTTTTTGAGAAATTTAAAAGTTATCTAAGATTTGCATAAATAGGCTCTTTTCTAAAATGGATTTATATCAATTATATTGGTTTTACATTACAAGGTGGTTGAAAGATTTTGAAAATGTATGATAGCTTTTGAGAAATTTAAAAGTTATCTAAGATTTTTATCAATAATCTATGTTGTAAAATGCATTTTTATTAATTATATTGCCTTATATTGCCAGGTTGTTGAAAGTTTTTGAACATGTATGATAGCTTTTGTGAAATTTAAAAGTTATGTAAGATTTGCATAAATAATCTATGTTGTAAAATGGATTTATATTAATTATATTGGCTTTACATTAGAAGGCGGTTGAAAGATTTTGAAAATGTATGATAGCTTTTAAGAAATTTAATAGTTATCTAAGATTTGCATAAATAATCTATATTGTAAAATGCATTTTTATTAATTATATTGGCCTTACATTGCAAGGTAGTTGAAAGGTTTTGATAATATATGATAGCATTTGAGAAATTTAAAAATTATATAATATTTACATAAATAGTCTATGTTGTAAAATGGATTTTAATTAATTATATTATCCTTACATTTCAAGGTAGTTGAAAGGCTTTGATAATATATGATAGCTTTAGAGAAATTTAAAAGGTATCTAAGACTTGCATAAATAATCTATGTTGTAAAATGTAATTTTATTAATTATATTGGCCTTACATTGCAAGGTAGTTGAAAGGTTTTGAAAATGTATAATATCTTTTGAGAAATTTAAAAGTTATCTAAGATTTTTATAAATAATCTATGTTGTAAAATGCATTTTTATTAATTATATTGCTTTATATTACAAGGTGGTTGAAAGATTTTGAAAATGAATGATAGCTTTTGAGAAATTTAAAAGTTATCTAAGATTTTTATTAATAATCTATGTTGTAAAATGCATTTTTATTAATTATATTGCCTTATATTGCCTGGTAGTTGAATGGTTTTGAAAATGTATAATATCTTTTGAGAAATTTAAAAGTTATCTAAGATTTGTATAAATAGTCTCTGTTGTAAAATGGATTTTAATTAAATATATTAGCCTTACATTACAAGGTGGTTGAAAGATTTTGAAAATGAATTATAGCTTTTGAGAAATTTAAAAGTTATCTAAGATTATTATTAATAATCTATGTTGTAAAATGCATTTTTATTAATATATTGCCTTATATTGCCAGGTAGTTGAAAGTTTTTGATCATGTATGATAGCTTTTGTGAAATTTAAAAGTTATGTAAGATTTGCATAAATAATCTATGTTGTAAAATGGATTTATATTAATTATATTGGCTTTACATTAGAAGGCGGTTGAAAGATTTTGAAAATGTATGATAGCTTTTAAGAAATTTAATAGTTATCTAAGATTTGCATAAATAATCTATATTGTAAAATGCATTTTTATTAATTATATTGGCCTTACATTGCAAGGTAGTTGAAAGGTTTTGATAATATATGATAGCATTTGAGAAATTTAAAAATTATATAATATTTACATAAATAGTCTATGTTGTAAAATGGATTTTAATTAATTATATTATCCTTACATTTCAAGGTAGTTGAAAGGCTTTGATGATATATGATAGCTTTAGAGAAATTTAAAAGTTATCTAAGATTTGTATAAATAGTCTCTGTTGTAAAATGGATTTTAATTAAATATATTGGCCTTACATTGCAAGGTAGTTGAAAGGTTTTGAAAATGAATGATAGCTTTTGAGAAATTTAAAAGTTATCTAAGATTTTTATTAATAATCTATGTTGTAAAATGCATTTTTATTAATATATTGCCTTATATTGCCAGGTAGTTGAAAGTTTTTGATCATGTATGATAGCTTTTGTGAAATTTAAAAGTTATGTAAGATTTGCATAAATAATCTATGTTGTAAAATGGATTTATATTAATTATATTGGCTTTACATTAGAAGGCGGTTGAAAGATTTTGAAAATGTATGATAGCTTTTAAGAAATTTAATAGTTATCTAAGATTTGCATAAATAATCTATATTGTAAAATGCATTTTTATTAATTATATTGGCCTTACATTGCAAGGTAGTTGAAAGGTTTTGATAATATATGATAGCATTTGAGAAATTTAAAAATTATATAATATTTACATAAATAGTCTATGTTGTAAAATGGATTTTAATTAATTATATTATCCTTACATTTCAAGGTAGTTGAAAGGCTTTGATGATATATGATAGCTTTAGAGAAATTTAAAAGGTATCTAAGACTTGCATAAATAATCTATGTTGTAAAATGTAATTTTATTAATTATATTGGCCTTACATTGCAAGGTAGTTGAAAGGTTTTGAAAATGTATAATATCTTTTGAGAAATTTAAAAGTTATCTAAGATTTTTATAAATAATCTATGTTGTAAAATGCATTTTTATTAATTATATTGCCTTATATTGCCAGGTAGTTGAAAGGTTTTGAAAATGTATAATATCTTTTGAGAAATTTAAAAGTTATCTAAGATTTGCATAAATAATCTATGTTGTAAAATGGATTTACATTAATTATATTGGCTTTACATTAGAAGGTGGTTGAAAGATTTTGAAAATGTATGATAGCTTTCGTGAAATTTAAAAGTTATCTAAGATTTGCATAAATAATCTAAGTTGTAAAATGGATTTATATTAATTATATTGGCTTTACATTACAAGGTGGTTGAAAGATTTTGAAAACGTATGATAGCTATTGAGAAATTTAATAGTTATCTAAGATTTGCATAAATAATCTATGTTGTAAAATGGATTTATATTAATTATATTGGCTTTACATTAGAAGGTGGTTGAAAGATTTTGAAAATGTATGATAGCTTTTGAGAAATTTAATAGTTATCTAAGATTTGCATAAATAATCTATGTTGTAAAATGCATTTTTATTAATTATATTGGCCTTACATTGCAAGGTAGTTGAAAGGTTTTGATAATATATGATACGTTTTGAGAGATTTAAAAGTTATCTAAGATTTGCATAAATAGTCTCTGTTGTAAAATGGATTTATATCAATTATATTGGCCTTATATTAGAAGGTGGTTGAAAGATTTTGAAAATGTATGATAGCTTTCGTGAAATTTAAAAGTTATCTAAGATTTGCATAAATAATCTAAGTTGTAAAATGGATTTATATTAATTATATTGGCTTTACATTACAAGGTGGTTGAAAGATTTTGAAAATGTATAATATCTTTTGAGAAATTTAAAAGTTATCTAAGATTTGCATAAATAATCTATGTTGTAAAATGGATTTATATAAAATATATTGGCTTTACATTAGAAGGTGGTTGAAAGATTTTGAAAATGTATGATAGCTTTTGAGAAATTTAATAGTTATCTAAGATTTGCATAAATAATCTATGTTGTAAAATGCATTTTTATTAATTATATTGGCCTTACATTGCAAGGTAGTTGAAAGGTTTTGATAATATATGATACGTTTTGAGAAATTTAAAAGTTATCTAAGATTTGCATAATAAGTCTCTGTTGTAAAATGCATTTTTATTAATTATATTGTCCTTACATTGCAAGGTAGTTGAAAGGTTTTGATGATATATGATAGCTTTTGTGAAATTTAAAAGTTATCTAAGATTTGCATCAATAATCTATGTTGTAAAATGCATTTTTATTAATTATATTGGCCTTACATTGCAAGGTAGTTGAAAGGTTTTGATAATATATGATAGCTTTTGAGAAATTTAAAAGTTATCTAAAATTCGCATAAGTAATCTATGTTGTAAAATGTAATTTTATTAATTATATTGGCCTTACATTGCAAGGTAGTTGAAAGGTTTTGAAAATGAGTAATATCTTTTGAGAAATTTAAAAGTTATCTAAGATTTGCGTAAATAATCTATGTTGTAAAATGGATTTATATTAATTATATTGGATTTACATTAGAAGGTGGTTGAAAGATTTCGAAAATGTATGATAGCTTTTAAGAAATTTAATAGTTATCTAAGATTTGCATAAATAATCTATGTTGTAAAATGCATTTTTATTAATTATATTGGCCTTACATTGCAAGGTAGTTGAAAGGTTTTGATAATATATGATACGTTTTGAGAAATTTAAAAGTTATCTAAGATTTGCATAAATAGTCTCTGTTGTAAAATGGATGTATATCAATTATATTGGCTTTATATTAGAAAGTGGTTGAAAGATTTTGAAAATGTATGATAGCTTTCGTGAAATTTAAAAGTTATCTAAGATTTGCATAAATAATCTAAGTTGTAAAATCGATTTATATTAATTATATTGGCTTTACATTAGAAGGTGGTTGAAAGATTTTGAAAATGTATGATAGCTTTTGTGAAATTTAAAAGTTATCTAAGATTTGCATCAATAATCTATGTAGAAAAATGGATTTTTATTAATTATATTGGCTTTACATTGCGAGGGTTTGAAAGTTTTTGAAAATGTATAATTGCTTTTCAGAAATTTAAAAGTTATCTAAAATTCGCATAAGTAATCTATGTTGTAAAATGTAATTTTATTTATTATATTGGCCTTACATTGCAAGGTAGTTGAAAGGTTTTGAAAATGAGTAATATCTTTTGAGAAATTTAAAAGTTATCTAAGATTTGCATAAATAATCTATGTTGTAAAATGCATTTTTATTAATTATATTGTCCTTACATTGCAAAGTAGTTGAAACGTTTTGATAATATATGATAGTTTTTGAGAAATTTAAAAGTTATCTAAGATTTGCATAAATAGGCTCTTTTCTAAAATGGATTTATATCAATTATATTGGCTTTACATTACAAGGTGGTTGAAAGATTTTGAAAATGTATGATAGCTTTTGAGAAATTTAAAAGTTATCTAAGATTTTTATCAATAATCTATGTTGTAAAATGCATTTTTATTAATTATATTGCCTTATATTGCCAGGTTGTTGAAAGTTTTTGAACATGTATGATAGCTTTTGTGAAATTTAAAAGTTATGTAAGATTTGCATAAATAATCTATGTTGTAAAATGGATTTATATTAATTATATTGGCTTTACATTAGAAGGCGGTTGAAAGATTTTGAAAATGTATGATAGCTTTTAAGAAATTTAATAGTTATCTAAGATTTGCATAAATAATCTATATTGTAAAATGCATTTTTATTAATTATATTGGCCTTACATTGCAAGGTAGTTGAAAGGTTTTGATAATATATGATAGCATTTGAGAAATTTAAAAATTATATAATATTTACATAAATAGTCTATGTTGTAAAATGGATTTTAATTAATTATATTATCCTTACATTTCAAGGTAGTTGAAAGGCTTTGATAATATATGATAGCTTTAGAGAAATTTAAAAGGTATCTAAGACTTGCATAAATAATCTATGTTGTAAAATGTAATTTTATTAATTATATTGGCCTTACATTGCAAGGTAGTTGAAAGGTTTTGAAAATGTATAATATCTTTTGAGAAATTTAAAAGTTATCTAAGATTTTTATAAATAATCTATGTTGTAAAATGCATTTTTATTAATTATATTGCTTTATATTACAAGGTGGTTGAAAGATTTTGAAAATGAATGATAGCTTTTGAGAAATTTAAAAGTTATCTAAGATTTTTATTAATAATCTATGTTGTAAAATGCATTTTTATTAATATATTGCCTTATATTGCCAGGTAGTTGAAAGTTTTTGATCATGTATGATAGCTTTTGTGAAATTTAAAAGTTATGTAAGATTTGCATAATAAGTCTCTGTTGTAAAATGGATTTATATCAATTATATTGGCTTTATATTAGAAGGTGGTTGAAAGATTTTGAAAATGTATAATATCTTTTGAGAAATTTAAAAGTTATCTAAGATTTTTATAAATAATCTATGTTGTAAAATGCATTTTTATTAATTATATTGCCTTATATTGCCAGGTAGTTGAAAGGTTTTGAAAATGTATAATATCTTTTGAGAAATTTAAAAGTTATCTAAGATTTGCATGAATAATCTATGTTGTAAAATGGATTTACATTTATTATATTGGCTTTACATTAGAAGGTGGTTGAAAGATTTTGAAAATGTATGATAGCTTTTAAGAAATTTAATAGTTATCTAAGATTTGCATGAATAATCTATGTTGTAAAATGGATTTACATTTATTATATTGGCTTTACATTAGAAGGTGGTTGAAAGATTTTGAAAATGTATGATAGCTTTTAAGAAATTTAATAGTTATCTAAGATTTGCATAAATAATCTATGTTGTAAAATGCATTTTTATTAATTATATTGGCCTTACATTGCAAGTTAGTTGAAAGGTTTTGATAATATATGATAGCTTTTGAGAAATTTAAAAGTTATCTAAGATTTGCATAATAAGTCTCTGTTGTAAAATGGATTTATATCAATTATATTGGCTTTATATTAGAAGGTGGTTGAAAGATTTTGAAAATGTATGATAGCTTTCGTGAAATTTAAAAGTTATCTAAGATTTGCATAAATAATCTAAGTTGTAAAATGGATTTATATTAATTATATTGGCTTTACATTACAAGGTGGTTGAAAGATTTTGAAAATGTATGATAGCTATTGAGAAATTTAATAGTTATCTAAGATTTGCTTAAATAATCTATGTTGTAAAATGCATTTTTATTAATTATATTGTCCTTACATTGCAAGGTAGTTGAAAGGTTTTGATAATATATGATAGTTTTTGAGAAATTTAAAAGTTATGTAAGATTTGCATAAATAATCTATGTTGTAAAATTGACTTATATTAATTATATTGGCTTTACATTACAAGGTGGTTGAAAGATTTTGAAAATGTATGATAGCTTTTGTGAAATTTAAAAGTTATGTAAGATTTGCATAAATAATCTATGTTGTAAAATGCATTTTTATTAATTATATTGGCCTTACATTGCAAGGTAGTTGAAAGGTTTTGATAATATATGATAGCTTTTGAGAAATTTAAAAGTTATCTAAAATTCGCATAAGTAATCTATGTTGTAAAATGTAATTTTATTAATTATATTGGCCTTACATTGCAAGGTAGTTGAAAGGTTTTGAAAATGAGTAATATCTTTTGAGAAATTTAAAAGTTATCTAAGATTTGCGTAAATAATCTATGTTGTAAAATGGATTTATATTAATTATATTGGATTTACATTAGAAGGTGGTTGAAAGATTTCGAAAATGTATGATAGCTTTTAAGAAATTTAATAGTTATCTAAGATTTGCATAAATAATCTATGTTGTAAAATGCATTTTTATTAATTATATTGGCCTTACATTGCAAGGTAGTTGAAAGGTTTTGATAATATATGATACGTTTTGAGAAATTTAAAAGTTATCTAAGATTTGCATAAATAGTCTCTGTTGTAAAATGGATGTATATCAATTATATTGGCTTTATATTAGAAAGTGGTTGAAAGATTTTGAAAATGTATGATAGCTTTCGTGAAATTTAAAAGTTATCTAAGATTTGCATAAATAATCTAAGTTGTAAAATCGATTTATATTAATTATATTGGCTTTACATTAGAAGGTGGTTGAAAGATTTTGAAAATGTATGATAGCTTTTGTGAAATTTAAAAGTTATCTAAGATTTGCATCAATAATCTATGTAGAAAAATGGATTTTTATTAATTATATTGGCTTTACATTGCGAGGGTTTGAAAGTTTTTGAAAATGTATAATTGCTTTTCAGAAATTTAAAAGTTATCTAAAATTCGCATAAGTAATCTATGTTGTAAAATGTAATTTTATTTATTATATTGGCCTTACATTGCAAGGTAGTTGAAAGGTTTTGAAAATGAGTAATATCTTTTGAGAAATTTAAAAGTTATCTAAGATTTGCATAAATAATCTATGTTGTAAAATGCATTTTTATTAATTATATTCTCCTTACATTGCAAGGTAGTTGAAACGTTTTGATAATATATGATAGTTTTTGAGAAATTTAAAAGTTATCTAAGATTTGCATAAATAGGCTCTTTTCTAAAATGGATTTATATCAATTATATTGGTTTTACATTACAAGGTGGTTGAAAGATTTTGAAAATGTATGATAGCTTTTGAGAAATTTAAAAATTATCTAAGATTTTTATCAATAATCTATGTTGTAAAATGCATTTTTATTAATTATATTGCCTTATATTGCCAGGTTGTTGAAAGTTTTTGAACATGTATGATAGCTTTTGTGAAATTTAAAAGTTATGTAAGATTTGCATAAATAATCTATGTTGTAAAATGGATTTATATTAATTATATTGGCTTTACATTAGAAGGCGGTTGAAAGATTTTGAAAATGTATGATAGCTTTTAAGAAATTTAATAGTTATCTAAGATTTGCATAAATAATCTATATTGTAAAATGCATTTTTATTAATTATATTGGCCTTACATTGCAAGGTAGTTGAAAGGTTTTGATAATATATGATAGCATTTGAGAAATTTAAAAATTATATAATATTTACATAAATAGTCTATGTTGTAAAATGGATTTTAATTAATTATATTATCCTTACATTTCAAGGTAGTTGAAAGGCTTTGATAATATATGATAGCTTTAGAGAAATTTAAAAGGTATCTAAGACTTGCATAAATAATCTATGTTGTAAAATGTAATTTTATTAATTATATTGGCCTTACATTGCAAGGTAGTTGAAAGGTTTTGAAAATGTATAATATCTTTTGAGAAATTTAAAAGTTATCTAAGATTTTTATAAATAATCTATGTTGTAAAATGCATTTTTATTAATTATATTGCTTTATATTACAAGGTGGTTGAAAGATTTTGAAAATGAATGATAGCTTTTGAGAAATTTAAAAGTTATCTAAGATTTTTATTAATAATCTATGTTGTAAAATGCATTTTTATTAATTATATTGCCTTATATTGCCTGGTAGTTGAATGGTTTTGAAAATGTATAATATCTTTTGAGAAATTTAAAAGTTATCTAAGATTTGTATAAATAGTCTCTGTTGTAAAATGGATTTTAATTAAATATATTAGCCTTACATTACAAGGTGGTTGAAAGATTTTGAAAATGAATTATAGCTTTTGAGAAATTTAAAAGTTATCTAAGATTATTATTAATAATCTATGTTGTAAAATGCATTTTTATTAATATATTGCCTTATATTGCCAGGTAGTTGAAAGTTTTTGATCATGTATGATAGCTTTTGTGAAATTTAAAAGTTATGTAAGATTTGCATAAATAATCTATGTTGTAAAATGGATTTATATTAATTATATTGGCTTTACATTAGAAGGCGGTTGAAAGATTTTGAAAATGTATGATAGCTTTTAAGAAATTTAATAGTTATCTAAGATTTGCATAAATAATCTATATTGTAAAATGCATTTTTATTAATTATATTGGCCTTACATTGCAAGGTAGTTGAAAGGTTTTGATAATATATGATAGCATTTGAGAAATTTAAAAATTATATAATATTTACATAAATAGTCTATGTTGTAAAATGGATTTTAATTAATTATATTATCCTTACATTTCAAGGTAGTTGAAAGGCTTTGATGATATATGATAGCTTTAGAGAAATTTAAAAGTTATCTAAGATTTGTATAAATAGTCTCTGTTGTAAAATGGATTTTAATTAAATATATTGGCCTTACATTGCAAGGTAGTTGAAAGGTTTTGAAAATGAATGATAGCTTTTGAGAAATTTAAAAGTTATCTAAGATATTTATTAATAATCTATGTTGTAAAATGCATTTTTATTAATATATTGCCTTATATTGCCAGGTAGTTGAAAGTTTTTGATCATGTATGATAGCTTTTGTGAAATTTAAAAGTTATGTAAGATTTGCATAAATAATCTATGTTGTAAAATGGATTTATATTAATTATATTGGCTTTACATTAGAAGGCGGTTGAAAGATTTTGAAAATGTATGATAGCTTTTAAGAAATTTAATAGTTATCTAAGATTTGCATAAATAATCTATATTGTAAAATGCATTTTTATTAATTATATTGGCCTTACATTGCAAGGTAGTTGAAAGGTTTTGATAATATATGATAGCATTTGAGAAATTTAAAAATTATATAATATTTACATAAATAGTCTATGTTGTAAAATGGATTTTAATTAATTATATTATCCTTACATTTCAAGGTAGTTGAAAGGCTTTGATGATATATGATAGCTTTAGAGAAATTTAAAAGGTATCTAAGACTTCCATAAATAATCTATGTTGTAAAATGTAATTTTATTAATTATATTGGCCTTACATTGCAAGGTAGTTGAAAGGTTTTGAAAATGTATAATATCTTTTGAGAAATTTAAAAGTTATCTAAGATTTTTATAAATAATCTATGTTGTAAAATGCATTTTTATTAATTATATTGCCTTATATTGCCAGGTAGTTGAAAGGTTTTGAAAATGTATAATATCTTTTGAGAAATTTAAAAGTTATCTAAGATTTGCATAAATAATCTATGTTGTAAAATGGATTTACATTAATTATATTGGCTTTACATTAGAAGGTGGTTGAAAGATTTTGAAAATGTATGATAGCTTTCGTGAAATTTAAAAGTTATCTAAGATTTGCATAAATAATCTAAGTTGTAAAATAGATTTATATTAATTATATTGGCTTTACATTACAAGGTGGTTGAAAGATTTTGAAAACGTATGATAGCTATTGAGAAATTTAATAGTTATCTAAGATTTGCATAAATAATCTATGTTGTAAAATGGATTTATATTAATTATATTGGCTTTACATTAGAAGGTGGTTGAAAGATTTTGAAAATGTATGATAGCTTTTGAGAAATTTAATAGTTATCTAAGATTTGCATAAATAATCTATGTTGTAAAATGCATTTTTATTAATTATATTGGCCTTACATTGCAAGGTAGTTGAAAGGTTTTGATAATATATGATACGTTTTGAGAGATTTAAAAGTTATCTAAGATTTGCATAAATAGTCTCTGTTGTAAAATGGATTTATATCAATTATATTGGCCTTATATTAGAAGGTGGTTGAAAGATTTTGAAAATGTATGATAGCTTTCGTGAAATTTAAAAGTTATCTAAGATTTGCATAAATAATCTAAGTTGTAAAATGGATTTATATTAATTATATTGGCTTTACATTACAAGGTGGTTGAAAGATTTTGAAAATGTATAATATCTTTTGAGAAATTTAAAAGTTATCTAAGATTTGCATAAATAATCTATGTTGTAAAATGGATTTATATTAATTATATTGGCTTTACATTAGAAGGTGGTTGAAAGATTTTGAAAATGTATGATAGCTTTTGAGAAATTTAATAGTTATCTAAGATTTGCATAAATAATCTATGTTGTAAAATGCATTTTTATTAATTATATTGGCCTTACATTGCAAGGTAGTTGAAAGGTTTTGATAATATATGATACGTTTTGAGAAATTTAAAAGTTATCTAAGATTTGCATAATAAGTCTCTGTTGTAAAATGCATTTTTATTAATTATATTGTCCTTACATTGCAAGGTAGTTGAAAGGTTTTGATGATATATGATAGCTTTTGTGAAATTTAAAAGTTATCTAAGATTTGCATCAATAATCTATGTTGTAAAATGCATTTTTATTAATTATATTGGCCTTACATTGCAAGGTAGTTGAAAGGTTTTGATAATATATGATAGCTTTTGAGAAATTTAAAAGTTATCTAAAATTCGCATAAGTAATCTATGTTGTAAAATGTAATTTTATTAATTATATTGGCCTTACATTGCAAGGTAGTTGAAAGGTTTTGAAAATGAGTAATATCTTTTGAGAAATTTAAAAGTTATCTAAGATTTGCGTAAATAATCTATGTTGTAAAATGGATTTATATTAATTATATTGGATTTACATTAGAAGGTGGTTGAAAGATTTCGACAATGTATGATAGCTTTTAAGAAATTTAATAGTTATCTAAGATTTGCATAAATAATCTATGTTGTAAAATGCATTTTTATTAATTATATTGGCCTTACATTGCAAGGTAGTTGAAAGGTTTTGATAATATATGATACGTTTTGAGAAATTTAAAAGTTATCTAAGATTTGCATAAATAGTCTCTGTTGTAAAATGGATGTATATCAATTATATTGGCTTTATATTAGAAAGTGGTTGAAAGATTTTGAAAATGTATGATAGCTTTCGTGAAATTTAAAAGTTATCTAAGATTTGCATAAATAATCTAAGTTGTAAAATCGATTTATATTAATTATATTGGCTTTACATTAGAAGGTGGTTGAAAGATTTTGAAAATGTATGATAGCTTTTGTGAAATTTAAAAGTTATCTAAGATTTGCATCAATAATCTATGTAGAAAAATGGATTTTTATTAATTATATTGGCTTTACATTGCGAGGGTTTGAAAGTTTTTGAAAATGTATAATTGCTTTTCAGAAATTTAAAAGTTATCTAAAATTCGCATAAGTAATCTATGTTGTAAAATGTAATTTTATTTATTATATTGGCCTTACATTGCAAGGTAGTTGAAAGGTTTTGAAAATGAGTAATATCTTTTGAGAAATTTAAAAGTTATCTAAGATTTGCATAAATAATCTATGTTGTAAAATGCATTTTTATTAATTATATTGTCCTTACATTGCAAGGTAGTTGAAACGTTTTGATAATATATGATAGTTTTTGAGAAATTTAAAATTTATCTAAGATTTGCATAAATAGGCTCTTTTCTAAAATGGATTTATATCAATTATATTGGCTTTACATTACAAGGTGGTTGAAAGATTTTGAAAATGTATGATAGCTTTTGAGAAATTTAAAAGTTATCTAAGATTTTTATCAATAATCTATGTTGTAAAATGCATTTTTATTAATTATATTGCCTTATATTGCCAGGTTGTTGAAAGTTTTTGAACATGTATGATAGCTTTTGTGAAATTTAAAAGTTATGTAAGATTTGCATAAATAATCTATGTTGTAAAATGGATTTATATTAATTATATTGGCTTTACATTAGAAGGCGGTTGAAAGATTTTGAAAATGTATGATAGCTTTTAAGAAATTTAATAGTTATCTAAGATTTGCATAAATAATCTATATTGTAAAATGCATTTTTATTAATTATATTGGCCTTACATTGTAAGGTAGTTGAAAGGTTTTGATAATATATGATAGCATTTGAGAAATTTAAAAATTATATAATATTTACATAAATAGTCTATGTTGTAAAATGGATTTTAATTAATTATATTATCCTTACATTTCAAGGTAGTTGAAAGGCTTTGATAATATATGATAGCTTTAGAGAAATTTAAAAGGTATCTAAGACTTGCATAAATAATCTATGTTGTAAAATGTAATTTTATTAATTATATTGGCCTTACATTGCAAGGTAGTTGAAAGGTTTTGAAAATGTATAATATCTTTTGAGAAATTTAAAAGTTATCTAAGATTTTTATAAATAATCTATGTTGTAAAATGCATTTTTATTAATTATATTGCTTTATATTACAAGGTGGTTGAAAGATTTTGAAAATGAATGATAGCTTTTGAGAAATTTAAAAGTTATCTAAGATTTTTATTAATAATCTATGTTGTAAAATGCATTTTTATTAATTATATTGCCTTATATTGCCTGGTAGTTGAATGGTTTTGAAAATGTATAATATCTTTTGAGAAATTTAAAAGTTATCTAAGATTTGTATAAATAGTCTCTGTTGTAAAATGGATTTTAATTAAATATATTAGCCTTACATTACAAGGTGGTTGAAAGATTTTGAAAATGAATTATAGCTTTTGAGAAATTTAAAAGTTATCTAAGATTATTATTAATAATCTATGTTGTAAAATGCATTTTTATTAATATATTGCCTTATATTGCCAGGTAGTTGAAAGTTTTTGATCATGTATGATAGCTTTTGTGAAATTTAAAAGTTATGTAAGATTTGCATAAATAATCTATGTTGTAAAATGGATTTATATTAATTATATTGGCTTTACATTAGAAGGCGGTTGAAAGATTTTGAAAATGTATGATAGCTTTTAAGAAATTTAATAGTTATCTAAGATTTGCATAAATAATCTATATTGTAAAATGCATTTTTATTAATTATATTGGCCTTACATTGCAAGGTAGTTGAAAGGTTTTGATAATATATGATAGCATTTGAGAAATTTAAAAATTATATAATATTTACATAAATAGTCTATGTTGTAAAATGGATTTTAATTAATTATATTATCCTTACATTTCAAGGTAGTTGAAAGGCTTTGATGATATATGATAGCTTTAGAGAAATTTAAAAGTTATCTAAGATTTGTATAAATAGTCTCTGTTGTAAAATGGATTTTAATTAAATATATTGGCCTTACATTGCAAGGTAGTTGAAAGGTTTTGAAAATGAATGATAGCTTTTGAGAAATTTAAAAGTTATCTAAGATTTTTATTAATAATCTATGTTGTAAAATGCATTTTTATTAATATATTGCCTTATATTGCCAGGTAGTTGAAAGTTTTTGATCATGTATGATAGCTTTTGTGAAATTTAAAAGTTATGTAAGATTTGCATAAATAATCTATGTTGTAAAATGGATTTATATTAATTATATTGGCTTTACATTAGAAGGCGGTTGAAAGATTTTGAAAATGTATGATAGCTTTTAAGAAATTTAATAGTTATCTAAGATTTGCATAAATAATCTATATTGTAAAATGCATTTTTATTAATTATATTGGCCTTACATTGCAAGGTAGTTGAAAGGTTTTGATAATATATGATAGCATTTGAGAAATTTAAAAATTATATAATATTTACATAAATAGTCTATGTTGTAAAATGGATTTTAATTAATTATATTATCCTTACATTTCAAGGTAGTTGAAAGGCTTTGATGATATATGATAGCTTTAGAGAAATTTAAAAGGTATCTAAGACTTGCATAAATAATCTATGTTGTAAAATGTAATTTTATTAATTATATTGGCCTTACATTGCAAGGTAGTTGAAAGGTTTTGAAAATGTATAATATCTTTTGAGAAATTTAAAAGTTATCTAAGATTTTTATAAATAATCTATGTTGTAAAATGCATTTTTATTAATTATATTGCCTTATATTGCCAGGTAGTTGAAAGGTTTTGAAAATGTATAATATCTTTTGAGAAATTTAAAAGTTATCTAAGATTTGCATAAATAATCTATGTTGTAAAATGGATTTACATTAATTATATTGGCTTTACATTAGAAGGTGGTTGAAAGATTTTGAAAATGTATGATAGCTTTCGTGAAATTTAAAAGTTATCTAAGATTTGCATAAATAATCTAAGTTGTAAAATGGATTTATATTAATTATATTGGCTTTACATTACAAGGTGGTTGAAAGATTTTGAAAACGTATGATAGCTATTGAGAAATTTAATAGTTATCTAAGATTTGCATAAATAATCTATGTTGTAAAATGGATTTATATTAATTATATTGGCTTTACATTAGAAGGTGGTTGAAAGATTTTGAAAATGTATGATAGCTTTTGAGAAATTTAATAGTTATCTAAGATTTGCATAAATAATCTATGTTGTAAAATGCATTTTTATTAATTATATTGGCCTTACATTGCAAGGTAGTTGAAAGGTTTTGATAATATATGATACGTTTTGAGAGATTTAAAAGTTATCTAAGATTTGCATAAATAGTCTCTGTTGTAAAATGGATTTATATCAATTATATTGGCCTTATATTAGAAGGTGGTTGAAAGATTTTGAAAATGTATGATAGCTTTCGTGAAATTTAAAAGTTATCTAAGATTTGCATAAATAATCTAAGTTGTAAAATGGATTTATATTAATTATATTGGCTTTACATTACAAGGTGGTTGAAAGATTTTGAAAATGTATAATATCTTTTGAGAAATTTAAAAGTTATCTAAGATTTGCATAAATAATCTATGTTGTAAAATGGATTTATATTAATTATATTGGCTTTACATTAGAAGGTGGTTGAAAGATTTTGAAAATGTATGATAGCTTTTGAGAAATTTAATAGTTATCTAAGATTTGCATAAATAATCTATGTTGTAAAATGCATTTTTATTAATTATATTGTCCTTACATTGCAAGGTAGTTGAAAGGTTTTGATGATATATGATAGCTTTTGTGAAATTTAAAAGTTATCTAAGATTTGCATCAATAATCTATGTAGAAAAATGGATTTTTATTAATTATATTGGCTTTACATTGCAAGGGTTTGAAAGTTTTTGAAAATGTATAATGGCTTTTCAGAAATTTAAAAGTTATCTAAAATTCGCATAAGTAATCTATGTTGTAAAATGTAATTTTATTAATTATATTGGCCTTACATTGCAAGGTAGTTGAAAGGTTTTGAAAATGTATGATAGCTATTGAGAAATTTAAAAGTTATCTAAGATTTGCATAATAAGTCTCTGTTGTAAAATGCATTTTTATTAATTATATTGTCCTTACATTGCAAGGTAGTTGAAAGGTTTTGATGATATATGATAGCTTTTGAGAAATTTAAAAGTTATCTAAGATTTGCCTAAATAATCTATGTTGTAAAATGCATTTTTATTAATTATATTGGCTTTACATTACAAGGTGGTTGAAAGATTTTCAAAATGTATGATAGCTTTTGTGAAATTTAAAAGTTATCTAAAATTCGCATAAATAATCTACGTTGTAAAATGCATTTTTATTAATTATATTGTCCTTACATTGCAAGGTAGTTGAAAGGTTTTGATGATATATGATAGCTTTTGAGAAATTTAAAAGTTATCTAAGATTTGCATAAATAATCTAAGTTGTAAAATGGATTTATATTAATTATATTGGCTTTACATTACAAGGTGGTTGAAAGATTTTGAAAATGTATGATAGCTATTGAGAAATTTAATAGTTATCTAAGATTTGCTTAAATAATCTATGTTGTAAAATGCATTTTTATTAATTATATTGTCCTTACATTGCAAGGTAGTTGAAAGGTTTTGATAATATATGATAGTTTTTGAGAAATTTAAAAGTTATGTAAGATTTGCATAAATAATCTATGTTGTAAAATTGACTTATATTAATTATATTGGCTTTACATTACAAGGTGGTTGAAAGGTTTTGATGATATATGATAGCTTTTGTGAAATTTAAAAGTTATCTAAGATTTGCATCAATAATCTATGTAGAAAAATGGATTTTTATTAATTATATTGGCTTTACATTGCAAGGGTTTGAAAGTTTTTGAAAATGTATAATGGCTTTTCAGAAATTTAAAAGTTATCTAAAATTCGCATAAGTAATCTATGTTGTAAAATGTAATTTTATTAATTATATTGGCCTTACATTGCAAGGTAGTTGAAAGGTTTTGAAAATGTATGATAGCTATTGAGAAATTTAAAAGTTATCTAAGATTTGCATAATAAGTCTCTGTTGTAAAATGCATTTTTATTAATTATATTGTCCTTACATTGCAAGGTAGTTGAAAGGTTTTGATGATATATGATAGCTTTTGAGAAATTTAAAAGTTATCTAAGATTTGCCTAAATAATCTATGTTGTAAAATGCATTTTTATTAATTATATTGGCTTTACATTACAAGGTGGTTGAAAGATTTTCAAAATGTATGATAGCTTTTGTGAAATTTAAAAGTTATCTAAAATTCGCATAAATAATCTACGTTGTAAAATGCATTTTTATTAATTATATTGTCCTTACATTGCAAGGTAGTTGAAAGGTTTTGATGATATATGATAGCTTTTGAGAAATTTAAAAGTTATCTAAGATTTGCATAAATAATCTAAGTTGTAAAATGCATTTTTATTAATTATATTGGCCTTACATTGCAAGGTAGTTGAACATTTTTTATAATATATGATAGCATTTGAGAAATTTAAAAATTATCTAATATTTACATAAATAGTCTATGTTGTAAAATGGATTTTAATTAATTATATTGACCTTACATTGCAAGGTAGTTGAAAGATTTTGAAAATGTATGATAGCTTTTGAGAAATTTAATAGTTATCTAAGATTTGCATAACTAATCTATGTCGTAAAATGCATTTTTATTAATTATATTGGCCTTACATTGCAAGGTAGTTGAAAGGTTTTGATAATATATGATAGCTTTTGAGAAATTTAAAAGTTATCTAAAATTTGCATAATAAGTCTCTGTTGTAAAATGGATTTATATTAATTATATTGGCTTTACATTAGAAGGTGGTTGAAAGATTTTGAAAATGTATGATAGCTTTTGTGAAATTTAAAAGTTATCTAAGATTTGCATCAATAATCTATGTAGAAAAATGGATTTTTATTAATTATATTGGCTTTACATTGCGAGGGTTTGAAAGTTTTTGAAAATGTATAATTGCTTTTCAGAAATTTAAAAGTTATCTAAAATTCGCATAAGTAATCTATGTTGTAAAATGCAATTTTATTAATTATATTGGCCTTACATTGCAAGGTAGTTGAAAGGTTTTGAAAATGAGTAATATCTTTTGAGAAATTTAAAAGTTATCTAAGATTTGCGTAAATAATCTATGTTGTAAAATGGATTTATATTAATTATATTGGCTTTACATTAGAAGGTGGTTGAAAGATTTCGAAAATGTATGATAGCTTTTAAGAAATTTAATAGTTATCTAAGATTTGCATAAATAATCTATGTTGTAAAATGCATTTTTATTAATTATATTGGCCTTACATTGCAAGGTAGTTGAAAGGTTTTGATAATATATGATACGTTTTGAGAAATTTAAAAGTTATCTAAGATTTGCATAAATAGTCTCTGTTGTAAAATGGATTTATATCAATTATATTGGCTTTATATTAGAAAGTGGTTGAAAGATTTTGAAAATGTATGATAGCTTTCGTGAAATTTAAAAGTTATCTAAGATTTGCATAAATAATCTAAGTTGTAAAATGGATTTATATTAGTTATATTGGCTTTACATTACAAGGTGGTTGAAAGATTTTGAAAATGTATGATAGCTATTGAGAAATTTAATAGTTATCTAAGATTTGCATAAATAATCTATGTTGTAAAATGCATTTTTATTAATTATATTGGCCTTACATTGCAAGGTAGTTGAAAGGTTTTGATAATATATGATAGCTTTTGAGAAATTTAAAAGTTATCTAAAATTCGCATAAGTAATCTATGTTGTAAAATGTAATTTTATTAATTATATTGGCCTTACATTGCAAGGTAGTTGAAAGGTTTTGAAAATGAGTAATATCTTTTGAGAAATTTAAAAGTTATCTAAGATTTGCGTAAATAATCTATGTTGTAAAATGGATTTATATTAATTATATTGGCTTTACATTAGAAGGTGGTTGAAAGATTTCGAAAATGTATGATAGCTTTTAAGAAATTTAATAGTTATCTAAGATTTGCATAAATAATCTATGTTGTAAAATGCATTTTTATTAATTATATTGGCCTTACATTGCAAGGTAGTTGAATGGTTTTGATAATATATGATACGTTTTGAGAAATTTAAAAGTTATCTAAGATTTGCATAAATAGTCTCTGTTGTAAAATGGATTTATATCAATTATATTGGCTTTATATTAGAAAGTGGTTGAAAGATTTTGAAAATGTATGATAGCTTTCGTGAAATTTAAAAGTTATCTAAGATTTGCATAAATAATCTAAGTTGTAAAATCGATTTATATTAATTATATTGGCTTTACATTAGAAGGTGGTTGAAAGATTTTGAAAATGTATGATAGCTTTTGTGAAATTTAAAAGTTATCTAAGATTTGCATCAATAATCTATGTAGAAAAATGGATTTTTATTAATTATATTGGCTTTACATTGCGAGGGTTTGAAAGTTTTTGAAAATGTATAATTGCTTTTCAGAAATTTAAAAGTTATCTAAGATTTGCATAAATAATCTATGTTGTAAAATGCATTTTTATTAATTATATTGTCCTTACATTGCAAGGTAGTTGAAACGTTTTGATAATATATGATAGTTTTTGAGAAATTTAAAAGTTATCTAAGATTTGCATAAATAGGCTCTTTTCTAAAATGGATTTATATCAATTATATTGGCTTTACATTACAAGGTGGTTGAAAGATTTTGAAAATGTATGATAGCTTTTGAGAAATTTAAAAGTTATCTAAGATTTTTATCAATAATCTATGTTGTAAAATGCATTTTTATTAATTATATTGCCTTATATTGCCAGGTTGTTGAAAGTTTTTGAACATGTATGATAGCTTTTGTGAAATTTAATAGTTATCTAAGATTTGCATAAATAATCTATATTGTAAAATGCATTTTTATTAATTATATTGGCCTTACATTGCAAGGTAGTTGAAAGGTTTTGATAATATATGATAGCATTTGAGAAATTTAAAAATTATATAATATTTACATAAATAGTCTATGTTGTAAAATGGATTTTAATTAATTATATTATCCTTACATTTCAAGGTAGTTGAAAGGCTTTGATAATATATGATAGCTTTAGAGAAATTTAAAAGGTATCTAAGACTTGCATAAATAATCTATGTTGTAAAATGTAATTTTATTAATTATATTGGCCTTACATTGCAAGGTAGTTGAAAGGTTTTGAAAATGTATAATATCTTTTGAGAAATTTAAAAGTTATCTAAGATTTTTATAAATAATCTATGTTGTAAAATGCATTTTTATTAATTATATTGCTTTATATTACAAGGTGGTTGAAAGATTTTGAAAATGAATGATAGCTTTTGAGAAATTTAAAAGTTATCTAAGATTTTTATTAATAATCTATGTTGTAAAATCCATTTTTATTAATTATATTGCCTTATATTGCCTGGTAGTTGAATGGTTTTGAAAATGTATAATATCTTTTGAGAAATTTAAAAGTTATCTAAGATTTGTATAAATAGTCTCTGTTGTAAAATGGATTTTAATTAAATATATTAGCCTTACATTACAAGGTGGTTGAAAGATTTTGAAAATGAATTATAGCTTTTGAGAAATTTAAAAGTTATCTAAGATTATTATTAATAATCTATGTTGTAAAATGCATTTTTATTAATATATTGCCTTATATTGCCAGGTAGTTGAAAGTTTTTGATCATGTATGATAGCTTTTGTGAAATTTAAAAGTTATGTAAGATTTGCATAAATAATCTATGTTGTAAAATGGATTTATATTAATTATATTGGCTTTACATTAGAAGGCGGTTGAAAGATTTTGAAAATGTATGATAGCTTTTAAGAAATTTAATAGTTATCTAAGATTTGCATAAATAATCTATATTGTAAAATGCATTTTTATTAATTATATTGGCCTTACATTGCAAGGTAGTTGAAAGGTTTTGATAATATATGATAGCATTTGAGAAATTTAAAAATTATATAATATTTACATAAATAGTCTATGTTGTAAAATGGATTTTCAATAATTATATTATCCTTACATTTCAAGGTAGTTGAAAGGCTTTGATGATATATGATAGCTTTAGAGAAATTTAAAAGTTATCTAAGATTTGTATAAATAGTCTCTGTTGTAAAATGGATTTAAATTAAATATATTGGCCTTACATTGCAAGGTAGTTGAAAGGTTTTGAAAATAAATGATAGCTTTTGAGAAATTTAAAAGTTATCTAAGATTTTTATTAATAATCTATGTTGTAAAATGCATTTTTATTAATATATTGCCTTATATTGCCAGGTAGTTGAAAGTTTTTGATCATGTATGATAGCTTTTGTGAAATTTAAAAGTTATGTAAGATTTGCATAAATAATCTATGTTGTAAAATGGATTTATATTAATTATATTGGCTTTACATTAGAAGGCGGTTGAAAGATTTTGAAAATGTATGATAGCTTTTAAGAAATTTAATAGTTATCTAAGATTTGCATAAATAATCTATATTGTAAAATGCATTTTTATTAATTATATTGGCCTTACATTGCAAGGTAGTTGAAAGGTTTTGATAATATATGATAGCATTTGAGAAATTTAAAAATTATATAATATTTACATAAATAGTCTATGTTGTAAAATGGATTTTAATTAATTATATTATCCTTACATTTCAAGGTAGTTGAAAGGCTTTGATGATATATGATAGCTTTAGAGAAATTTAAAAGGTATCTAAGACTTGCATAAATAATCTATGTTGTAAAATGTAATTTTATTAATTATATTGGCCTTACATTGCAAGGTAGTTGAAAGGTTTTGAAAATGTATAATATCTTTTGAGAAATTTAAAAGTTATCTAAGATTTTTATAAATAATCTATGTTGTAAAATGCATTTTTATTAATTATATTGCCTTATATTGCCAGGTAGTTGAAAGGTTTTGAAAATGTATAATATCTTTTGAGAAATTAAAAAGTTATCTAAGATTTGCATAAATAATCTATGTTGTAAAATGGATTTACATTAATTATATTGGCTTTACATAAGAAGGTGGTTGAAAGATTTTGAAAATGTATGATAGCTTTCGTGAAATTTAAAAGTTATCTAAGATTTGCATAAATAATCTAAGTTGTAAAATGGATTTATATTAATTATATTGGCTTTACATTACAAGGTGGTTGAAAGATTTTGAAAACGTATGATAGCTATTGAGAAATTTAATAGTTATCTAAGATTTGCATAAATAATCTATGTTGTAAAATGGATTTATATTAATTATATTGGCTTTACATTAGAAGGTGGTTGAAAGATTTTGAAAATGTATGATAGCTTTTGAGAAATTTAATAGTTATCTAAGATTTGCATAAATAATCTATGTTGTAAAATGCATTTTTATTAATTATATTGGCCTTACATTGCAAGGTAGTTGAAAGGTTTTGATAATATATGATACGTTTTGAGAAATTTAAAAGTTATCTAAGATTTGCATAAATAGTCTCTGTTGTAAAATGGATTTATATCAATTATATTGGCCTTATATTAGAAGGTGGTTGAAAGATTTTGAAAATGTATGATAGCTTTCGTGAAATTTAAAAGTTATCTAAGATTTGCATAAATAATCTAAGTTGTAAAATGGATTTATATTAATTATATTGGCTTTACATTACAAGGTGGTTGAAAGATTTTGAAAATGTATAATATCTTTTGAGAAATTTAAAAGTTATCTAAGATTTGCATAAATAATCTATGTTGTAAAATGGATTTATATTAATTATATTGGCTTTACATTAGAAGGTGGTTGAAAGATTTTGAAAATGTATGATAGCTTTTGAGAAATTTAATAGTTATCTAAGATTTGCATAAATAATCTATGTTGTAAAATGCATTTTTATTAATTATATTGGCCTTACATTGCAAGGTAGTTGAAAGGTTTTGATAATATATGATACGTTTTGAGAAATTTAAAAGTTATCTAAGATTTGCATAATAAGTCTCTGTTGTAAAATGCATTTTTATTAATTATATTGTCCTTACATTGCAAGGTAGTTGAAAGGTTTTGATGATATATGATAGCTTTTGTGAAATTTAAAAGTTATCTAAGATTTGCATCAATAATCTATGTAGAAGAATGGATTTTTATTAATTATATTGGCTTTACATTGCAAGGGTTTGAAAGTTTTTGAAAATGTATAATGGCTTTTCAGAAATTTAAAAGTTATCTAAAATTCGCATAAGTAATCTATGTTGTAAAATGTAATTTTATTAATTATATCGGCCTTACATTGCAAGGTAGTTGAAAGGTTTTGAAAATGTATGATAGCTATTGAGAAATTTAAAAGTTATCTAAGATTTGCATAATAAGTCTCTGTTGTAAAATGCATTTTTATTAATTATATTGTCCTTACATTGCAAGGTAGTTGAAAGGTTTTGATGATATATGATAGCTTTTGAGAAATTTAAAAGTTATCTAAGATTTGCCTAAATAATCTATGTTGTAAAATGCATTTTTATTAATTATATTGGCTTTACATTACAAGGTGGTTGAAAGATTTTCAAAATGTATGATAGCTTTTGTGAAATTTAAAAGTTATCTAAAATTCGCATAAATAATCTACGTTTTAAAATGCATTTTTATTAATTATATTGTCCTTACATTGCAAGGTAGTTGAAAGGTTTTGATGATATATGATAGCTTTTGAGAAATTTAAAAGTTATCTAAGATTTGCCTAAATAATCTATGTTGTAAAATGGATTTATATTAATTATATTGGCTTTACATTAGAAGGTGGTTGAAAGATTTTGAAAATGTATGATAGCTTTCGTGAAATTTAAAAGTTATCTAAGATTTGCATAAATAATCTAAGTTGTAAAATGGATTTATATTAATTATATTGGCTTTACATTACAAGGTGGTTGAAAGATTTTGAAAATGTATGATAGCTATTGAGAAATTTAATAGTTATCTAAGATTTGCATAAATAATCTAAGTTGTAAAATGGATTTATATTAATTATATTGGCTTTACATTACAAGGTGGTTGAAAGATTTTGAAAATGTATGATAGCTATTGAGAAATTTAATAGTTATCTAAGATTTGCTTAAATAATCTATGTTGTAAAATGCATTTTTATTAATTATATTGTCCTTACATTGCAAGGTAGTTGAAAGGTTTTGATAATATATGATAGTTTTTGAGAAATTTAAAAGTTATGTAAGATTTGCATAAATAATCTATGTTGTAAAATTGACTTATATTAATTATATTGGCTTTACATTACAAGGTGGTTGAAAGATTTTGAAAATGAATTATAGCTTTTGAGAAATTTAAAAGTTATCTAAGATTTTTATTAATAATCTATGTTGTAAAATGCATTTTTATTAATATATTGCCTTATATTGCCAGGTAGTTGAAAGTTTTTGATCATGTATGATAGCTTTTGTGAAATTTAAAAGTTATGTAAGATTTGCATAAATAATCTATGTTGTAAAATGGATTTATATTAATTATATTGGCTTTACATTAGAAGGCGGTTGAAAGATTTTGAAAATGTATGATAGCTTTTAAGAAATTTAATAGTTATCTAAGATTTGCATAAATAATCTATATTGTAAAATGCATTTTTATTAATTATATTGGCCTTACATTGCAAGGTAGTTGAAAGGTTTTGATAATATATGATAGCATTTGAGAAATTTAAAAATTATATAATATTTACATAAATAGTCTATGTTGTAAAATGGATTTTAATTAATTATATTATCCTTACATTTCAAGGTAGTTTAAAGGCTTTGATGATATATGATAGCTTTAGAGAAATTTAAAAGGTATCTAAGACTTGCATAAATAATCTATGTTGTAAAATGTAATTTTATTAATTATATTGGCCTTACATTGCAAGGTAGTTGAAAGGTTTTGAAAATGTATAATATCTTTTGAGAAATTTAAAAGTTATCTAAGATTTTTATAAATAATCTATGTTGTAAAATGCATTTTTATTAATTATATTGCCTTATATTGCCAGGTAGTTGAAAGGTTTTGAAAATGTATAATATCTTTTGAGAAATTTAAAAGTTATCTAAGATTTGCATAAATAATCTATGTTGTAAAATGGATTTACATTAATTATATTGGCTTTACATTAGAAGGTGGTTGAAAGATTTTGAAAATGTATGATAGCTTTCGTGAAATTTAAAAGTTATCTAAGATTTGCATAAATAATCTAAGTTGTAAAATGGATTTATATTAATTATATTGGCTTTACATTACAAGGTGGTTGAAAGATTTTGAAAACGTATGATAGCTATTGAGAAATTTAATAGTTATCTAAGATTTGCATAAATAATCTATGTTGTAAAATGGATTTATATTAATTATATTGGCTTTACATTAGAAGGTGGTTGAAAGATTTTGAAAATGTATGATAGCTTTTGAGAAATTTAATAGTTATCTAAGATTTGCATAAATAATCTATGTTGTAAAATGCATTTTTATTAATTATATTGGCCTTACATTGCAAGGTAGTTGAAAGGTTTTGATAATATATGATACGTTTTGAGAGATTTAAAAGTTATCTAAGATTTGCATAAATAGTCTCTGTTGTAAAATGGATTTATATCAATTATATTGGCCTTATATTAGAAGGTGGTTGAAAGATTTTGAAAATGTATGATAGCTTTCGTGAAATTTAAAAGTTATCTAAGATTTGCATAAATAATCTAAGTTGTAAAATGGATTTATATTAATTATATTGGCTTTACATTACAAGGTGGTTGAAAGATTTTGAAAATGTATAATATCTTTTGAGAAATTTAAAAGTTATCTAAGATTTGCATAAATAATCTATGTTGTAAAATGGATTTATATTAATTATATTGGCTTTACATTAGAAGGTGGTTGAAAGATTTTGAAAATGTATGATAGCTTTTGAGAAATTTAATAGTTATCTAAGATTTGCATAAATAATCTATGTTGTAAAATGCATTTTTATTAATTATATTGGCCTTACATTGCAAGGTAGTTGAAAGGTTTTGATAATATATGATACGTTTTGAGAAATTTAAAAGTTATCTAAGATTTGCATAATAAGTCTCTGTTGTAAAATGCATTTTTATTAATTATATTGTCCTTACATTGCAAGGTAGTTGAAAGGTTTTGATGATATATGATAGCTTTTGTGAAATTTAAAAGTTATCTAAGATTTGCATCAATAATCTATGTAGAAAAATGGATTTTTATTAATTATATTGGCTTTACATTGCAAGGGTTTGAAAGTTTTTGAAAATGTATAATGGCTTTTCAGAAATTTAAAAGTTATCTAAAATTCGCATAAGTAATCTATGTTGTAAAATGTAATTTTATTAATTATATTGGCCTTACATTGCAAGGTAGTTGAAAGGTTTTGAAAATGTATGATAGCTATTGAGAAATTTAAAAGTTATCTAAGATTTGCATAATAAGTCTCTGTTGTAAAATGCATTTTTATTAATTATATTGTCCTTACATTGCAAGGTAGTTGAAAGGTTTTGATGATATATGATAGCTTTTGAGAAATTTAAAAGTTATCTAAGATTTGCCTAAATAATCTATGTTGTAAAATGCATTTTTATTAATTATATTGGCTTTACATTACAAGGTGGTTGAAAGATTTTCAAAATGTATGATAGCTTTTGTGAAATTTAAAAGTTATCTAAAATTCGCATAAATAATCTACGTTGTAAAATGCATTTTTATTAATTATATTGTCCTTACATTGCAAGGTAGTTGAAAGGTTTTGATGATATATGATAGCTTTTGAGAAATTTAAAAGTTATCTAAGATTTGCCTAAATAATCTAAGTTGTAAAATGGATTTATATTAATTATATTGGCTTTACATTACAAGGTGGTTGAAAGATTTTGAAAATGTATGTTAGCTATTGAGAAATTTAATAGTTATCTAAGATTTGCTTAAATAATCTATGTTGTAAAATGCATTTTTATTAATTATATTGTCCTTACATTGCAAGGTAGTTGAAAGGTTTTGATAATATATGATAGTTTTTGAGAAATTTAAAAGTTATGTAAGATTTGCATAAATAATCTATGTTGTAAAATTGACTTATATTAATTATATTGGCTTTACATTACAAGGTGGTTGAAAGATTTTGAAAATGTATGATAGCTTTTGTGAAATTTAAAAGTTATCTAAAATTCGCATAAATAATCTATGTTGTAAAATGCATTTTTATTAATTATATTGGCCTTACATTGCAAGGTAGTTGAAAATTTTTTATAATATATGATAGCATTTGAGAAATTTAAAAATTATCTAATATTTACATAAATAGTCTATGTTGTAAAATGGATTTTAATTAATTATATTGACCTTACATTGCAAGGTAGTTGAAAGATTTTGAAAATGTATGATAGCTTTTGAGAAATTTAATAGTTATCTAAGATTTGCATAACTAATCTATGTTGTAAAATGCATTTTTATTAATTATATTGGCCTTACATTGCAAGGTAGTTGAAAGGTTTTGATAATATATGATAGCTTTTGAGAAATTTAAAAGTTATCTAAAATTTGCATAATAAGTCTCTGTTGTAAAATGGATTTATATTAATTATATTGGCTTTACATTAGAAGGTGGTTGAAAGATTTTGAAAATGTATGATAGGTTTTGTGAAATTTAAAAGTTATCTAAGATTTGCATCAATAATCTATGTAGAAAAATGGATTTTTATTAATTATATTGGCTTTACATTGCGAGGGTTTGAAAGTTTTTGAAAATGTATAATTGCTTTTCAGAAATTTAAAAGTTATCTAAAATTCGCATAAGTAATCTATGTTGTAAAATGCAATTTTATTAATTATATTGGCCTTACATTGCAAGGTAGTTGAAAGGTTTTGAAAATGAGTAATATCTTTTGAGAAATTTAAAAGTTATATAAGATTTGCGTAAATAATCTATGTTGTAAAATGGATTTATATTAATTATATTGGCTTTACATTAGAAGGTGGTTGAAAGATTTTGAAAATGTATGATAGCTTTTAAGAAATTTAATAGTTATCTAAGATTTGCATAAATAATCTATGTTGTAAAATTCATTTTTATTAATTATATTGGCCTTACATTGCAAGGTAGTTGAAATGTTTTGATAATATATGATACGTTTTGAGAAATTTAAAAGTTATCTAAGATTTGCATAAATAGTCTCTGTTGTAAAATGGATTTATATCAATTATATTGGCTTTATATTAGAAAGTGGTTGAAAGATTTTGAAAATGTATGATAGCTTTCGTGAAATTTAAAAGTTATCTAAGATTTGCATAAATAATCTAAGTTGTAAAATGGATTTATATTAATTATATTGGCTTTACATTACAAGGTGGTTGAAAGATTTTGAAAATGTATGATAGCTTTTAAGAAATTTAATAGTTATCTAAGATTTGCATAAATAATCTATGTTGTAAAATGCATTTTTATTAATTATATTGGCCTTACATTGCAAGGTAGTTGAAAGGCTTTGATAATATATGATACGTTTTGAGAAATTTAAAAGTTATCTAAGATTTGCATAAATAGTCTCTGTTGTAAAATGGATTTATATCAATTATATTGGCTTTATATTAGAAAGTGGTTGAAAGATTTTGAAAATGTATGATAGCTTTCGTAAAATTTAAAAGTTATCTAAGATTTGCATAAATAATCTAAGTTGTAAAATGGATTTATATTAATTATATTGGCTTTACATTACAAGGTGGTTGAAAGATTTTGAAAATGTATGATAGCTATTGAGAAATTTAATAGTTATCTAAGATTTGCATAAATAATCTATGTTGTAAAATGCATTTTTATTAATTATATTGGCCTTACATTGCAAGGTAGTTGAAAGGTTTTGATAATATATGATAGCTTTTGAGAAATTTAAAAGTTATCTAAGATTTGCATAATAAGTCTCTGTTGTAAAATGGATTTATATTAATTATATTGGCTTTACATTAGAAGGTGGTTGAAAGATTTTGAAAATGTATGATAGCTTTTGTGAAATTTAAAAGTTATCTAAGATTTGCATCAATAATCTATGTAGAAAAATGGATTTTTATTAATTATATTGGCTTTACATTGCGAGGGTTTGAAAGTTTTTGAAAATGTATAATTGCTTTTCAGAAATTTAAAAGTTATCTAAAATTCGCATAAGTAATCTATGTTGTAAAATGTAATTTTATTAATTATATTGGCCTTACATTGCAAGGTAGTTGAAAGGTTTTGAAAATGAGTAATATCTTTTGAGAAATTTAAAAGTTATCTAAGATTTGCGTAAATAATCTATGTTGTAAAATGGATTTATATTAATTATATTGGCTTTACATTAGAAGGTGGTTGAAAGATTTCGAAAATGTATGATAGCTTTTAAGAAATTTAATAGTTATCTAAGATTTGCATAAATAATCTATGTTGTAAAATGCATTTTTATTAATTATATTGGCCTTACATTGCAAGGTAGTTGAAAGGTTTTGATAATATATGATACGTTTTGAGAAATTTAAAAGTTATCTAAGATTTGCATAAATAGTCTCTGTTGTAAAATGGATTTATATCAATTATATTGGCTTTATATTAGAAAGTGGTTGAAAGATTTTGAAAATGTATGATAGCTTTCGTGAAATTTAAAAGTTATCTAAGATTTGCATAAATAATCTAAGTTGTAAAATGGATTTATATTAATTATATTGGCTTTACATTAGAAGGTGGTTGAAAGATTTTGAAAATGTATGATAGATTTTGTGAAATTTAAAAGTTATCTAAGATTTGCATCAATAATCTATGTAGAAAAATGGATTTTTATTAATTATATTGGCTTTACATTGCGAGGGTTTGAAAGTTTTTGAAAATGTATAATTGCTTTTCAGAAATTTAAAAGTTATCTAAAATTCGCATAAGTAATCTATGTTGTAAAATGTAATTTTATTTATTATATTGGCCTTACATTGCAAGGTAGTTGAAAGGTTTTGAAAATGAGTAATATCTTTTGAGAAATTTAAAAGTTATCTAAGATTTGCATAAATAATCTATGTTGTAAAATGCATTTTTATTAATTATATTGTCCTTACATTGCAAGGTAGTTGAAAGGTTTTGATAATATATGATAGTTTTTGAGAAATTTAAAAGTTATCTAAGATTTGCATAAATAGGCTCTTTTCTAAAATGGATTTATATCAATTATATTGGCTTTACATTACAAGGTGGTTGAAAGATTTTGAAAATGTATGATACCTTTTGAGAAATTTAAAAGTTATCTAAGATTTTTATCAATAATCTATGTTGTAAAATGCATTTTTATTAATTATATTGCCTTATATTGCCAGGTAGTTGAAAGTTTTTGAACATGTATGATAGCTTTTGTGAAATTTAAAAGTTATGTAAGATTTGCATAAATAATCTCTGTTGTAAAATTGACTTATATTAATTATATTGGCTTTACATTACAAGGTGGTTGAAAGATTTTCAAAATGTATGATAGCTTTTGTGAAATTTAAAAGTTATCTAAAATTCGCATAAATAATCTATGTTGTAAAATGCATTTTTATTAATTATATTGGCCTTACATTGCAAGGTAGTTGAAAGGTTTTGAAAATGTATGATAGCTATTGAGAAATTTAAAAGTTATCTAAGATTTGCATAATAAGTCTCTGTTGTAAAATGCATTTTTATTAATTATATTGTCCTTACATTGCAAGGTAGTTGAAAGGTTTTGATGATATATGATAGCTTTTGAGAAATTTAAAAGTTATCTAAGATTTTCCTAAATAATCTATGTTGTAAAATGGATTTATATTAATTATATTGGCTTTACATTAGAAGGTGGTTGAAAGATTTTGAAAATGTATGATAGCTTTCGTGAAATTTAAAAGTTATCTAAGATTTGCATAAATAATCTAAGTTGTAAAATGGATTTATATTAATTATATTGGCTTTACATTACAAGGTGGTTGAAAGATTTTGAAAATGTATGATAGCTATTGAGAAATTTAATAGTTATCTAAGATTTGCTTAAATAATCTATGTTGTAAAATGCATTTTTATTAATTATATTGGCCTTACATTGCAAGGTAGTTGAAAATTTTTTATAATATATGATAGCATTTGAGAAATTTAAAAATTATCTAATATTTACATAAATAGTCTATGTTGTAAAATGGATTATAATTAATTATATTAGCCATACATTTCAAGGTAGTTGAAAGGCTTTGATAATATATGATAGCTTTAGAGAAATTTAAAAGGTATCTAAGACTTGCATAAATAATCTATGTTGTAAAATGTAATTTTATTAATTATATTGGCCTTACATTGCAAGGTAGTTGAAAGGTTTTGAAAATGTATAATATCTTTTGAGAAATTTAAAATTTATCTAAGATTTGCATAAATAATCTATGTTGTAATATGGATTTATATTAATTATATTGGCTTTACATTACAAGGTGGTTGAAAGATTTTGAAAATGTATGATAGCTTTTGAGAAATTTAATAGTTATCTAAGATTTGCATAAATAATCTATGTTGTAAAATGCATTTTTATTAATTATATTGGCCTTACATTGCAAGGTAGTTGAAAGGTTTTGATAATATATGATAGCTTTTGAGAAATTTAAAAGTTATCTAAGATTTGCATAAATAATCTATGTCGTAAAATGGATTTATATTAATTATATGGCTTTACATTAGAAGGTGGTTGAAAGATTTTGAAAATGTATGATAGCTTTTGTGAAATTTAAAAGTTATCTAAGATTTGCATCAATAATCTATGTAGAAAAATGGATTTTTATTAATTATATTGGCCTTACATTGCAAGGATTTGAAAGTTTTTGAAAATGTATAATTGCTTTTCAGAAATTTAAATGTTATCTAAAAATCGCATAAGTAATCTATGTTGTAAAATGCATTTTTATTAATTACATTGCAAGGTAGTTGAAAGTTTTTGAAAATGTATGATATCTTTTGAGAAATTTAAAAGTTATCTAAGATTTGCATAAATAATCTAACGTGTAAAATGGATTTATATTAATTATACTAGCTTTACATTGCAAGGTAGTTGAAAGTTTTAGATAATGTATGATACGTTTTGAGAAATTTAAAAGTTATCTAAGACTTGCATAAATAATCTATGTTGTAAAATGCATTTTTATTAATTATATTGGCCTTACATTGCAAGGTAGTTGAAAGTTTTTGAACATGTATGATACGAGTAGCTTTTGAGAAAGTTAAAAATTATCTAAGATTTGCATATATAATCTATGTTGTAAAATTGATATAGATAAATTATATTGGCTTTACATTACAAGGTGGTTGAAAGATTTTGAAAATGTATGATACCTTTTGAAAAATTTAAAAGTTATCTAAAATTCGCATAAATAATCTATGTTGTAAAATGCATTTTTATTAATTATATTGTCCTTACATTGCAAGGTAGTTGAAAGGTTTTGATGATATATGATAGCTTTTGTGAAATTTAAAAGTTATCTAAAATTCGCATAAGTAATCTATGTTGTAAAATGTAATTTTATTAATTATATTGGCCTTACATTGCAAGGTAGTTGAAAGGTTTTGAAAATGTATGATAGCTATTGAGAAATTTAAAAGTTATCTAAGATTTGCATAATAAGTCTCTGTTGTAAAATGCATTTTTATTAATTATATTGTCCTTACATTGCAAGGTAGTTGAAAGGTTTTGATGATATATGATAGCTTTTGAGAAATTTAAAAGTTATCTAAGATTTGCCTAAATAATCTATGTTGTAAAATGCATTTTTATTAATTATATTGGCTTTACATTACAAGGTGGTTGAAAGATTTTCAAAATGTATGATAGCTTTTGTGAAATTTAAAAGTTATCTAAAATTCGCATAAATAATCTACGTTGTAAAATGCATTTTTATTAATTATATTGTCCTTACATTGCAAGGTAGTTGAAAGGTTTTGATGATATATGATAGCTTTTGAGAAATTTAAAAGTTATCTAAGATTTGCCTAAATAATCTATGTTGTAAAATGGATTTATATTAATTATATTGGCTTTACATTAGAAGGTGGTTGAAAGATTTTGAAAATGTATGATAGCTTTCGTGAAATTTAAAAGTTATCTAAGATTTGCATAAATAATCTAAGTTGTAAAATGGATTTATATTAATTATATTGGCTTTACATTACAAGGTGGTTGAAAGATTTTGAAAATGTATGATAGCTATTGAGAAATTTAATAGTTATCTAAGATTTGCATAAATAATCTAAGTTGTAAAATGGATTTATATTAATTATATTGGCTTTACATTACAAGGTGGTTGAAAGATTTTGAAAATGTATGATAGCTATTGAGAAATTTAATAGTTATCTAAGATTTGCTTAAATAATCTATGTTGTAAAATGCATTTTTATTAATTATATTGTCCTTACATTGCAAGGTAGTTGAAAGGTTTTGATAATATATGATAGTTTTTGAGAAATTTAAAAGTTATGTAAGATTTGCATAAATAATCTATGTTGTAAAATTGACTTATATTAATTATATTGGCTTTACATTACAAGGTGGTTGAAAGATTTTGAAAATGTATGATAGCTTTTGTGAAATTTAAAAGTTATCTAAAATTCGCATAAATAATCTATGTTGTAAAATGCATTTTTATTAATTATATTGGCCTTACATTGCAAGGTAGTTGAAAATTTTTTATAATATATGATAGTATTTGAGAAATTTAAAAATTATCTAATATTTACATAAATAGTCTATGTTGTAAAATGGATTTTAATTAATTATATTGACCTTACATTGCAAGGTAGTTGAAAGATTTTGAAAATGTATGATAGCTTTTGAGAAATTTAATAGTTATCTAAGATTTGCATAACTAATCTATGTTGTCAAATGCATTTTTATTAATTATATTGGCCTTACATTGCAAGGTAGTTGAAAGGTTTTGATAATATATGATAGCTTTTGAGAAATTTAAAAGTTATCTAAAATTTGCATAATAAGTCTCTGTTGTAAAATGGATTTATATTAATTATATTGGCTTTACATTAGAAGGTGGTTGAAAGATTTTGAAAATGTATGATACCTTTTGAGAAATTTAAAAGTTATCTAAGATTTTTATCAATAATCTATGTTGTAAAATGCATTTTTATTAATTATATTGCCTTATATTGCCAGGTAGTTGAAAGTTTTTGAACATGTATGATAGCTTTTGTGAAATTTAAAAGTTATGTAAGATTTGCATAAATAATCTCTGTTGTAAAATTGACTTATATTAATTATATTGGCTTTACATTACAAGGTGGTTGAAAGATTTTCAAAATGTATGATAGCTTTTGTGAAATTTAAAAGTTATCTAAAATTCGCATAAATAATCTATGTTGTAAAATGCATTTTTATTAATTATATTGTCCTTACATTGCAAGGTAGTTGAAAGGTTTTGATAATATATGATAGTTTTTGAGAAATTTAAAAGTTATCTAAGATTTGCATAAATAGGCTCTTTTCTAAAATGGATTTATATCAATTATATTGGCTTTACATTACAAGGTGGTTGAAAGATTTTGAAAATGTATGATACCTTTTGAGAAATTTAAAAGTTATCTAAGATTTTTATCAATAATCTATGTTGTAAAATGCATTTTTATTAATTATATTGCCTTATATTGCCAGGTAGTTGAAAGTTTTTGAACATGTATGATAGCTTTTGTGAAATTTAAAAGTTATGTAAGATTTGCATAAATAATCTCTGTTGTAAAATTGACTTATATTAATTATATTGGCTTTACATTACAAGGTGGTTGAAAGATTTTCAAAATGTATGATAGCTTTTGTGAAATTTAAAAGTTATCTAAAATTCGCATAAATAATCTATGTTGTAAAATGCATTTTTATTAATTATATTGGCCTTACATTGCAAGGTAGTTGAAAGGTTTTGAAAATGTATGATAGCTATTGAGAAATTTAAAAGTTATCTAAGATTTGCATAATAAGTCTCTGTTGTAAAATGCATTTTTATTAATTATATTGTCCTTACATTGCAAGGTAGTTGAAAGGTTTTGATGATATATGATAGCTTTTGAGAAATTTAAAAGTTATCTAAGATTTTCCTAAATAATCTATGTTGTAAAATGGATTTATATTAATTATATTGGCTTTACATTAGAAGGTGGTTGAAAGATTTTGAAAATGTATGATAGCTTTCGTGAAATTTAAAAGTTATCTAAGATTTGCATAAATAATCTAAGTTGTAAAATGGATTTATATTAATTATATTGGCTTTACATTACAAGGTGGTTGAAAGATTTTGAAAATGTATGATAGCTATTGAGAAATTTAATAGTTATCTAAGATTTGCTTAAATAATCTATGTTGTAAAATGCATTTTTATTAATTATATTGGCCTTACATTGCAAGGTAGTTGAAAATTTTTTATAATATATGATAGCATTTGAGAAATTTAAAAATTATCTAATATTTACATAAATAGTCTATGTTGTAAAATGGATTATAATTAATTATATTAGCCATACATTTCAAGGTAGTTGAAAGGCTTTGATAATATATGATAGCTTTAGAGAAATTTAAAAGGTATCTAAGACTTGCATAAATAATCTATGTTGTAAAATGTAATTTTATTAATTATATTGGCCTTACATTGCAAGGTAGTTGAAAGGTTTTGAAAATGTATAATATCTTTTGAGAAATTTAAAATTTATCTAAGATTTGCATAAATAATCTATGTTGTAATATGGATTTATATTAATTATATTGGCTTTACATTACAAGGTGGTTGAAAGATTTTGAAAATGTATGATAGCTTTTGAGAAATTTAATAGTTATCTAAGATTTGCATAAATAATCTATGTTGTAAAATGCATTTTTATTAATTATATTGGCCTTACATTGCAAGGTAGTTGAAAGGTTTTGATAATATATGATAGCTTTTGAGAAATTTAAAAGTTATCTAAGATTTGCATAAATAATCTATGTCGTAAAATGGATTTATATTAATTATATGGCTTTACATTAGAAGGTGGTTGAAAGATTTTGAAAATGTATGATAGCTTTTGTGAAATTTAAAAGTTATCTAAGATTTGCATCAATAATCTATGTAGAAAAATGGATTTTTATTAATTATATTGGCCTTACATTGCAAGGATTTGAAAGTTTTTGAAAATGTATAATTGCTTTTCAGAAATTTAAATGTTATCTAAAAATCGCATAAGTAATCTATGTTGTAAAATGCATTTTTATTAATTACATTGCAAGGTAGTTGAAAGTTTTTGAAAATGTATGATATCTTTTGAGAAATTTAAAAGTTATCTAAGATTTGCATAAATAATCTAACGTGTAAAATGGATTTATATTAATTATACTAGCTTTACATTGCAAGGTAGTTGAAAGTTTTAGATAATGTATGATACGTTTTGAGAAATTTAAAAGTTATCTAAGACTTGCATAAATAATCTATGTTGTAAAATGCATTTTTATTAATTATATTGGCCTTACATTGCAAGGTAGTTGAAAGTTTTTGAACATGTATGATACGAGTAGCTTTTGAGAAAGTTAAAAATTATCTAAGATTTGCATATATAATCTATGTTGTAAAATTGATATAGATAAATTATATTGGCTTTACATTACAAGGTGGTTGAAAGATTTTGAAAATGTATGATACCTTTTGAAAAATTTAAAAGTTATCTAAAATTCGCATAAATAATCTATGTTGTAAAATGCATTTTTATTAATTATATTGTCCTTACATTGCAAGGTAGTTGAAAGGTTTTGATGATATATGATAGCTTTTGTGAAATTTAAAAGTTATCTAAAATTCGCATAAGTAATCTATGTTGTAAAATGTAATTTTATTAATTATATTGGCCTTACATTGCAAGGTAGTTGAAAGGTTTTGAAAATGTATGATAGCTATTGAGAAATTTAAAAGTTATCTAAGATTTGCATAATAAGTCTCTGTTGTAAAATGCATTTTTATTAATTATATTGTCCTTACATTGCAAGGTAGTTGAAAGGTTTTGATGATATATGATAGCTTTTGAGAAATTTAAAAGTTATCTAAGATTTGCCTAAATAATCTATGTTGTAAAATGCATTTTTATTAATTATATTGGCTTTACATTACAAGGTGGTTGAAAGATTTTCAAAATGTATGATAGCTTTTGTGAAATTTAAAAGTTATCTAAAATTCGCATAAATAATCTACGTTGTAAAATGCATTTTTATTAATTATATTGTCCTTACATTGCAAGGTAGTTGAAAGGTTTTGATGATATATGATAGCTTTTGAGAAATTTAAAAGTTATCTAAGATTTGCCTAAATAATCTATGTTGTAAAATGGATTTATATTAATTATATTGGCTTTACATTAGAAGGTGGTTGAAAGATTTTGAAAATGTATGATAGCTTTCGTGAAATTTAAAAGTTATCTAAGATTTGCATAAATAATCTAAGTTGTAAAATGGATTTATATTAATTATATTGGCTTTACATTACAAGGTGGTTGAAAGATTTTGAAAATGTATGATAGCTATTGAGAAATTTAATAGTTATCTAAGATTTGCATAAATAATCTAAGTTGTAAAATGGATTTATATTAATTATATTGGCTTTACATTACAAGGTGGTTGAAAGATTTTGAAAATGTATGATAGCTATTGAGAAATTTAATAGTTATCTAAGATTTGCTTAAATAATCTATGTTGTAAAATGCATTTTTATTAATTATATTGTCCTTACATTGCAAGGTAGTTGAAAGGTTTTGATAATATATGATAGTTTTTGAGAAATTTAAAAGTTATGTAAGATTTGCATAAATAATCTATGTTGTAAAATTGACTTATATTAATTATATTGGCTTTACATTACAAGGTGGTTGAAAGATTTTGAAAATGTATGATAGCTTTTGTGAAATTTAAAAGTTATCTAAAATTCGCATAAATAATCTATGTTGTAAAATGCATTTTTATTAATTATATTGGCCTTACATTGCAAGGTAGTTGAAAATTTTTTATAATATATGATAGTATTTGAGAAATTTAAAAATTATCTAATATTTACATAAATAGTCTATGTTGTAAAATGGATTTTAATTAATTATATTGACCTTACATTGCAAGGTAGTTGAAAGATTTTGAAAATGTATGATAGCTTTTGAGAAATTTAATAGTTATCTAAGATTTGCATAACTAATCTATGTTGTCAAATGCATTTTTATTAATTATATTGGCCTTACATTGCAAGGTAGTTGAAAGGTTTTGATAATATATGATAGCTTTTGAGAAATTTAAAAGTTATCTAAAATTTGCATAATAAGTCTCTGTTGTAAAATGGATTTATATTAATTATATTGGCTTTACATTAGAAGGTGGTTGAAAGATTTTGAAAATGTATGATACCTTTTGAGAAATTTAAAAGTTATCTAAGATTTTTATCAATAATCTATGTTGTAAAATGCATTTTTATTAATTATATTGCCTTATATTGCCAGGTAGTTGAAAGTTTTTGAACATGTATGATAGCTTTTGTGAAATTTAAAAGTTATGTAAGATTTGCATAAATAATCTCTGTTGTAAAATTGACTTATATTAATTATATTGGCTTTACATTACAAGGTGGTTGAAAGATTTTCAAAATGTATGATAGCTTTTGTGAAATTTAAAAGTTATCTAAAATTCGCATAAATAATCTATGTTGTAAAATGCATTTTTATTAATTATATTGTCCTTACATTGCAAGGTAGTTGAAAGGTTTTGATAATATATGATAGTTTTTGAGAAATTTAAAAGTTATCTAAGATTTGCATAAATAGGCTCTTTTCTAAAATGGATTTATATCAATTATATTGGCTTTACATTACAAGGTGGTTGAAAGATTTTGAAAATGTATGATACCTTTTGAGAAATTTAAAAGTTATCTAAGATTTTTATCAATAATCTATGTTGTAAAATGCATTTTTATTAATTATATTGCCTTATATTGCCAGGTAGTTGAAAGTTTTTGAACATGTATGATAGCTTTTGTGAAATTTAAAAGTTATGTAAGATTTGCATAAATAATCTCTGTTGTAAAATTGACTTATATTAATTATATTGGCTTTACATTACAAGGTGGTTGAAAGATTTTCAAAATGTATGATAGCTTTTGTGAAATTTAAAAGTTATCTAAAATTCGCATAAATAATCTATGTTGTAAAATGCATTTTTATTAATTATATTGGCCTTACATTGCAAGGTAGTTGAAAGGTTTTGAAAATGTATGATAGCTATTGAGAAATTTAAAAGTTATCTAAGATTTGCATAATAAGTCTCTGTTGTAAAATGCATTTTTATTAATTATATTGTCCTTACATTGCAAGGTAGTTGAAAGGTTTTGATGATATATGATAGCTTTTGAGAAATTTAAAAGTTATCTAAGATTTTCCTAAATAATCTATGTTGTAAAATGGATTTATATTAATTATATTGGCTTTACATTAGAAGGTGGTTGAAAGATTTTGAAAATGTATGATAGCTTTCGTGAAATTTAAAAGTTATCTAAGATTTGCATAAATAATCTAAGTTGTAAAATGGATTTATATTAATTATATTGGCTTTACATTACAAGGTGGTTGAAAGATTTTGAAAATGTATGATAGCTATTGAGAAATTTAATAGTTATCTAAGATTTGCTTAAATAATCTATGTTGTAAAATGCATTTTTATTAATTATATTGGCCTTACATTGCAAGGTAGTTGAAAATTTTTTATAATATATGATAGCATTTGAGAAATTTAAAAATTATCTAATATTTACATAAATAGTCTATGTTGTAAAATGGATTATAATTAATTATATTAGCCATACATTTCAAGGTAGTTGAAAGGCTTTGATAATATATGATAGCTTTAGAGAAATTTAAAAGGTATCTAAGACTTGCATAAATAATCTATGTTGTAAAATGTAATTTTATTAATTATATTGGCCTTACATTGCAAGGTAGTTGAAAGGTTTTGAAAATGTATAATATCTTTTGAGAAATTTAAAATTTATCTAAGATTTGCATAAATAATCTATGTTGTAATATGGATTTATATTAATTATATTGGCTTTACATTACAAGGTGGTTGAAAGATTTTGAAAATGTATGATAGCTTTTGAGAAATTTAATAGTTATCTAAGATTTGCATAAATAATCTATGTTGTAAAATGCATTTTTATTAATTATATTGGCCTTACATTGCAAGGTAGTTGAAAGGTTTTGATAATATATGATAGCTTTTGAGAAATTTAAAAGTTATCTAAGATTTGCATAAATAATCTATGTCGTAAAATGGATTTATATTAATTATATGGCTTTACATTAGAAGGTGGTTGAAAGATTTTGAAAATGTATGATAGCTTTTGTGAAATTTAAAAGTTATCTAAGATTTGCATCAATAATCTATGTAGAAAAATGGATTTTTATTAATTATATTGGCCTTACATTGCAAGGATTTGAAAGTTTTTGAAAATGTATAATTGCTTTTCAGAAATTTAAATGTTATCTAAAAATCGCATAAGTAATCTATGTTGTAAAATGCATTTTTATTAATTACATTGCAAGGTAGTTGAAAGTTTTTGAAAATGTATGATATCTTTTGAGAAATTTAAAAGTTATCTAAGATTTGCATAAATAATCTAACGTGTAAAATGGATTTATATTAATTATACTAGCTTTACATTGCAAGGTAGTTGAAAGTTTTAGATAATGTATGATACGTTTTGAGAAATTTAAAAGTTATCTAAGACTTGCATAAATAATCTATGTTGTAAAATGCATTTTTATTAATTATATTGGCCTTACATTGCAAGGTAGTTGAAAGTTTTTGAACATGTATGATACGAGTAGCTTTTGAGAAAGTTAAAAATTATCTAAGATTTGCATATATAATCTATGTTGTAAAATTGATATAGATAAATTATATTGGCTTTACATTACAAGGTGGTTGAAAGATTTTGAAAATGTATGATACCTTTTGAAAAATTTAAAAGTTATCTAAAATTCGCATAAATAATCTATGTTGTAAAATGCATTTTTATTAATTATATTGTCCTTACATTGCAAGGTAGTTGAAAGGTTTTGATGATATATGATAGCTTTTGTGAAATTTAAAAGTTATCTAAAATTCGCATAAGTAATCTATGTTGTAAAATGTAATTTTATTAATTATATTGGCCTTACATTGCAAGGTAGTTGAAAGGTTTTGAAAATGTATGATAGCTATTGAGAAATTTAAAAGTTATCTAAGATTTGCATAATAAGTCTCTGTTGTAAAATGCATTTTTATTAATTATATTGTCCTTACATTGCAAGGTAGTTGAAAGGTTTTGATGATATATGATAGCTTTTGAGAAATTTAAAAGTTATCTAAGATTTGCCTAAATAATCTATGTTGTAAAATGCATTTTTATTAATTATATTGGCTTTACATTACAAGGTGGTTGAAAGATTTTCAAAATGTATGATAGCTTTTGTGAAATTTAAAAGTTATCTAAAATTCGCATAAATAATCTACGTTGTAAAATGCATTTTTATTAATTATATTGTCCTTACATTGCAAGGTAGTTGAAAGGTTTTGATGATATATGATAGCTTTTGAGAAATTTAAAAGTTATCTAAGATTTGCCTAAATAATCTATGTTGTAAAATGGATTTATATTAATTATATTGGCTTTACATTAGAAGGTGGTTGAAAGATTTTGAAAATGTATGATAGCTTTCGTGAAATTTAAAAGTTATCTAAGATTTGCATAAATAATCTAAGTTGTAAAATGGATTTATATTAATTATATTGGCTTTACATTACAAGGTGGTTGAAAGATTTTGAAAATGTATGATAGCTATTGAGAAATTTAATAGTTATCTAAGATTTGCATAAATAATCTAAGTTGTAAAATGGATTTATATTAATTATATTGGCTTTACATTACAAGGTGGTTGAAAGATTTTGAAAATGTATGATAGCTATTGAGAAATTTAATAGTTATCTAAGATTTGCTTAAATAATCTATGTTGTAAAATGCATTTTTATTAATTATATTGTCCTTACATTGCAAGGTAGTTGAAAGGTTTTGATAATATATGATAGTTTTTGAGAAATTTAAAAGTTATGTAAGATTTGCATAAATAATCTATGTTGTAAAATTGACTTATATTAATTATATTGGCTTTACATTACAAGGTGGTTGAAAGATTTTGAAAATGTATGATAGCTTTTGTGAAATTTAAAAGTTATCTAAAATTCGCATAAATAATCTATGTTGTAAAATGCATTTTTATTAATTATATTGGCCTTACATTGCAAGGTAGTTGAAAATTTTTTATAATATATGATAGTATTTGAGAAATTTAAAAATTATCTAATATTTACATAAATAGTCTATGTTGTAAAATGGATTTTAATTAATTATATTGACCTTACATTGCAAGGTAGTTGAAAGATTTTGAAAATGTATGATAGCTTTTGAGAAATTTAATAGTTATCTAAGATTTGCATAACTAATCTATGTTGTCAAATGCATTTTTATTAATTATATTGGCCTTACATTGCAAGGTAGTTGAAAGGTTTTGATAATATATGATAGCTTTTGAGAAATTTAAAAGTTATCTAAAATTTGCATAATAAGTCTCTGTTGTAAAATGGATTTATATTAATTATATTGGCTTTACATTAGAAGGTGGTTGAAAGATTTTGAAAATGTATGATACCTTTTGAGAAATTTAAAAGTTATCTAAGATTTTTATCAATAATCTATGTTGTAAAATGCATTTTTATTAATTATATTGCCTTATATTGCCAGGTAGTTGAAAGTTTTTGAACATGTATGATAGCTTTTGTGAAATTTAAAAGTTATGTAAGATTTGCATAAATAATCTCTGTTGTAAAATTGACTTATATTAATTATATTGGCTTTACATTACAAGGTGGTTGAAAGATTTTCAAAATGTATGATAGCTTTTGTGAAATTTAAAAGTTATCTAAAATTCGCATAAATAATCTATGTTGTAAAATGCATTTTTATTAATTATATTGTCCTTACATTGCAAGGTAGTTGAAAGGTTTTGATAATATATGATAGTTTTTGAGAAATTTAAAAGTTATCTAAGATTTGCATAAATAGGCTCTTTTCTAAAATGGATTTATATCAATTATATTGGCTTTACATTACAAGGTGGTTGAAAGATTTTGAAAATGTATGATACCTTTTGAGAAATTTAAAAGTTATCTAAGATTTTTATCAATAATCTATGTTGTAAAATGCATTTTTATTAATTATATTGCCTTATATTGCCAGGTAGTTGAAAGTTTTTGAACATGTATGATAGCTTTTGTGAAATTTAAAAGTTATGTAAGATTTGCATAAATAATCTCTGTTGTAAAATTGACTTATATTAATTATATTGGCTTTACATTACAAGGTGGTTGAAAGATTTTCAAAATGTATGATAGCTTTTGTGAAATTTAAAAGTTATCTAAAATTCGCATAAATAATCTATGTTGTAAAATGCATTTTTATTAATTATATTGGCCTTACATTGCAAGGTAGTTGAAAGGTTTTGAAAATGTATGATAGCTATTGAGAAATTTAAAAGTTATCTAAGATTTGCATAATAAGTCTCTGTTGTAAAATGCATTTTTATTAATTATATTGTCCTTACATTGCAAGGTAGTTGAAAGGTTTTGATGATATATGATAGCTTTTGAGAAATTTAAAAGTTATCTAAGATTTTCCTAAATAATCTATGTTGTAAAATGGATTTATATTAATTATATTGGCTTTACATTAGAAGGTGGTTGAAAGATTTTGAAAATGTATGATAGCTTTCGTGAAATTTAAAAGTTATCTAAGATTTGCATAAATAATCTAAGTTGTAAAATGGATTTATATTAATTATATTGGCTTTACATTACAAGGTGGTTGAAAGATTTTGAAAATGTATGATAGCTATTGAGAAATTTAATAGTTATCTAAGATTTGCTTAAATAATCTATGTTGTAAAATGCATTTTTATTAATTATATTGGCCTTACATTGCAAGGTAGTTGAAAATTTTTTATAATATATGATAGCATTTGAGAAATTTAAAAATTATCTAATATTTACATAAATAGTCTATGTTGTAAAATGGATTATAATTAATTATATTAGCCATACATTTCAAGGTAGTTGAAAGGCTTTGATAATATATGATAGCTTTAGAGAAATTTAAAAGGTATCTAAGACTTGCATAAATAATCTATGTTGTAAAATGTAATTTTATTAATTATATTGGCCTTACATTGCAAGGTAGTTGAAAGGTTTTGAAAATGTATAATATCTTTTGAGAAATTTAAAATTTATCTAAGATTTGCATAAATAATCTATGTTGTAATATGGATTTATATTAATTATATTGGCTTTACATTACAAGGTGGTTGAAAGATTTTGAAAATGTATGATAGCTTTTGAGAAATTTAATAGTTATCTAAGATTTGCATAAATAATCTATGTTGTAAAATGCATTTTTATTAATTATATTGGCCTTACATTGCAAGGTAGTTGAAAGGTTTTGATAATATATGATAGCTTTTGAGAAATTTAAAAGTTATCTAAGATTTGCATAAATAATCTATGTCGTAAAATGGATTTATATTAATTATATGGCTTTACATTAGAAGGTGGTTGAAAGATTTTGAAAATGTATGATAGCTTTTGTGAAATTTAAAAGTTATCTAAGATTTGCATCAATAATCTATGTAGAAAAATGGATTTTTATTAATTATATTGGCCTTACATTGCAAGGATTTGAAAGTTTTTGAAAATGTATAATTGCTTTTCAGAAATTTAAATGTTATCTAAAAATCGCATAAGTAATCTATGTTGTAAAATGCATTTTTATTAATTACATTGCAAGGTAGTTGAAAGTTTTTGAAAATGTATGATATCTTTTGAGAAATTTAAAAGTTATCTAAGATTTGCATAAATAATCTAACGTGTAAAATGGATTTATATTAATTATACTAGCTTTACATTGCAAGGTAGTTGAAAGTTTTAGATAATGTATGATACGTTTTGAGAAATTTAAAAGTTATCTAAGACTTGCATAAATAATCTATGTTGTAAAATGCATTTTTATTAATTATATTGGCCTTACATTGCAAGGTAGTTGAAAGTTTTTGAACATGTATGATACGAGTAGCTTTTGAGAAAGTTAAAAATTATCTAAGATTTGCATATATAATCTATGTTGTAAAATTGATATAGATAAATTATATTGGCTTTACATTACAAGGTGGTTGAAAGATTTTGAAAATGTATGATACCTTTTGAAAAATTTAAAAGTTATCTAAAATTCGCATAAATAATCTATGTTGTAAAATGCATTTTTATTAATTATATTGTCCTTACATTGCAAGGTAGTTGAAAGGTTTTGATGATATATGATAGCTTTTGTGAAATTTAAAAGTTATCTAAAATTCGCATAAGTAATCTATGTTGTAAAATGTAATTTTATTAATTATATTGGCCTTACATTGCAAGGTAGTTGAAAGGTTTTGAAAATGTATGATAGCTATTGAGAAATTTAAAAGTTATCTAAGATTTGCATAATAAGTCTCTGTTGTAAAATGCATTTTTATTAATTATATTGTCCTTACATTGCAAGGTAGTTGAAAGGTTTTGATGATATATGATAGCTTTTGAGAAATTTAAAAGTTATCTAAGATTTGCCTAAATAATCTATGTTGTAAAATGCATTTTTATTAATTATATTGGCTTTACATTACAAGGTGGTTGAAAGATTTTCAAAATGTATGATAGCTTTTGTGAAATTTAAAAGTTATCTAAAATTCGCATAAATAATCTACGTTGTAAAATGCATTTTTATTAATTATATTGTCCTTACATTGCAAGGTAGTTGAAAGGTTTTGATGATATATGATAGCTTTTGAGAAATTTAAAAGTTATCTAAGATTTGCCTAAATAATCTATGTTGTAAAATGGATTTATATTAATTATATTGGCTTTACATTAGAAGGTGGTTGAAAGATTTTGAAAATGTATGATAGCTTTCGTGAAATTTAAAAGTTATCTAAGATTTGCATAAATAATCTAAGTTGTAAAATGGATTTATATTAATTATATTGGCTTTACATTACAAGGTGGTTGAAAGATTTTGAAAATGTATGATAGCTATTGAGAAATTTAATAGTTATCTAAGATTTGCATAAATAATCTAAGTTGTAAAATGGATTTATATTAATTATATTGGCTTTACATTACAAGGTGGTTGAAAGATTTTGAAAATGTATGATAGCTATTGAGAAATTTAATAGTTATCTAAGATTTGCTTAAATAATCTATGTTGTAAAATGCATTTTTATTAATTATATTGTCCTTACATTGCAAGGTAGTTGAAAGGTTTTGATAATATATGATAGTTTTTGAGAAATTTAAAAGTTATGTAAGATTTGCATAAATAATCTATGTTGTAAAATTGACTTATATTAATTATATTGGCTTTACATTACAAGGTGGTTGAAAGATTTTGAAAATGTATGATAGCTTTTGTGAAATTTAAAAGTTATCTAAAATTCGCATAAATAATCTATGTTGTAAAATGCATTTTTATTAATTATATTGGCCTTACATTGCAAGGTAGTTGAAAATTTTTTATAATATATGATAGTATTTGAGAAATTTAAAAATTATCTAATATTTACATAAATAGTCTATGTTGTAAAATGGATTTTAATTAATTATATTGACCTTACATTGCAAGGTAGTTGAAAGATTTTGAAAATGTATGATAGCTTTTGAGAAATTTAATAGTTATCTAAGATTTGCATAACTAATCTATGTTGTCAAATGCATTTTTATTAATTATATTGGCCTTACATTGCAAGGTAGTTGAAAGGTTTTGATAATATATGATAGCTTTTGAGAAATTTAAAAGTTATCTAAAATTTGCATAATAAGTCTCTGTTGTAAAATGGATTTATATTAATTATATTGGCTTTACATTAGAAGGTGGTTGAAAGATTTTGAAAATGTATGATAGGTTTTGTGAAATTTAAAAGTTATCTAAGATTTGCATCAATAATCTATGTAGAAAAATGGATTTTTATTAATTATATTGGCTTTACATTGCGAGGGTTTGAAAGTTTTTGAAAATGTATAATTGCTTTTCAGAAATTTAAAAGTTATCTAAAATTCGCATAAGTAATCTATGTTGTAAAATGCAATTTTATTAATTATATTGGCCTTACATTGCAAGGTAGTTGAAAGGTTTTGAAAATGAGTAATATCTTTTGAGAAATTTAAAAGTTATATAAGATTTGCGTAAATAATCTATGTTGTAAAATGGATTTATATTAATTATATTGGCTTTACATTAGAAGGTGGTTGAAAGATTTTGAAAATGTATGATAGCTTTTAAGAAATTTAATAGTTATCTAAGATTTGCATAAATAATCTATGTTGTAAAATGCATTTTTATTAATTATATTGGCCTTACATTGCAAGGTAGTTGAAATGTTTTGATAATATATGATACGTTTTGAGAAATTTAAAAGTTATCTAAGATTTGCATAAATAGTCTCTGTTGTAAAATGGATTTATATCAATTATATTGGCTTTATATTAGAAAGTGGTTGAAAGATTTTGAAAATGTATGATAGCTTTCGTGAAATTTAAAAGTTATCTAAGATTTGCATAAATAATCTAAGTTGTAAAATGGATTTATATTAATTATATTGGCTTTACATTACAAGGTGGTTGAAAGATTTTGAAAATGTATGATAGCTTTTAAGAAATTTAATAGTTATCTAAAATTCGCATAAATAATCTATGTTGTAAAATGCATTTTTATTAATTATATTGGCCTTACATTGCAAGGTAGTTGAAAGGTTTTGAAAATGAATGATAGCTATTGAGAAATTTAAAAGTTATCTAAGATTTGCATAATAAGTCTCTGTTGTAAAATGCATTTTTATTAATTATATTGTCCTTACATTGCAAGGTAGTTGAAAGGTTTTGATGATATATGATAGCTTTTGAGAAATTTAAAAGTTATCTAAGATTTGCCTAAATAATCTATGTTGTAAAATGGATTTATATTAATTATATTGGCTTTACATTAGAAGGTGGTTGAAAGATTTTGAAAATGTATGATAGCTTTCGTGAAATTTAAAAGTTATCTAAGATTTGCATAAATAATCTAAGTTGTAAAATGGATTTATATTAATTATATTGGCTTTACATTACAAGGTGGTTGAAAGATTTTGAAAATGTATGATAGCTATTGAGAAATTTAATAGTTATCTAAGATTTGCTTAAATAATCTATGTTGTAAAATGCATTTTTATTAATTATATTGTCCTTACATTGCAAGGTAGTTGAAAGGTTTTGATAATATATGATAGTTTTTGAGAAATTTAAAAGTTATGTAAGATTTGCATAAATAATCTATGTTGTAAAATTGACTTATATTAATTATATTGGCTTTACATTACAAGGTGGTTGAAAGATTTTGAAAATGTATGATAGCTTTTGTGAAATTTAAAAGTTATCTAAAATTCGCATAAATAATCTATGTTGTAAAATGCATTTTTATTAATTATATTGGCCTTACATTGCAAGGTAGTTGAAAATTTTTTATAATATATGATAGCATTTGAGAAATTTAAAAATTATCTAATATTTACATAAATAGTCTATGTTGTAAAATGGATTATAATTAATTATATTAGCCTTACATTTCAAGGTAGTTGAAAGGCTTTGATAATATATGATAGCTTTAGAGAAATTTAAAAGGTATCTAAGACTTGCATAAATAATCTATGTTGTAAAATGTAATTTTATTAATTATATTGGCCTTACATTGCAAGGTAGTTGAAAGGTTTTGAAAATGTATAATATCTTTTGAGAAATTTAAAATTTATCTAAGATTTGCATAAATAATCTATGTTGTAATATGGATTTATATTAATTATATTGGCTTTACATTACAAGGTGGTTGAAAGATTTTGAAAATGTATGATAGCTTTTGAGAAATTTAATAGTTATCTAAGATTTGCATAAATAATCTATGTTGTAAAATGCATTTTTATTAATTATATTGGCCTTACATTGCAAGGTAGTTGAAAGGTTTTGATAATATATGATAGCTTTTGAGAAATTTAAAAGTTATCTAAGATTTGCATAAATAATCTATGTCGTAAAATGGATTTATATTAATTATATGGCTTTACATTAGAAGGTGGTTGAAAGATTTTGAAAATGTATGATAGCTTTTGTGAAATTTAAAAGTTATCTAAGATTTGCATCAATAATCTATGTAGAAAAATGGATTTTTATTAATTATATTGGCCTTACATTGCAAGGATTTGAAAGTTTTTGAAAATGTATAATTGCTTTTCAGAAATTTAAATGTTATCTAAAAATCGCATAAGTAATCTATGTTGTAAAATGCATTTTTATTAATTACATTGCAAGGTAGTTGAAAGTTTTTGAAAATGTATGATATCTTTTGAGAAATTTAAAAGTTATCTAAGATTTGCATAAATAATCTAACGTGTAAAATGGATTTATATTAATTATACTAGCTTTACATTGCAAGGTAGTTGAAAGTTTTAGATAATGTATGATATGTTTTGAGAAATTTAAAAGTTATCTAAGACTTGCATAAATAATCTATGTTGTAAAATGCATTTTTATTAATTATATTGGCCTTACATTGCAAGGTAGTTGAAAGTTTTTGAACATGTATGATACGAGTAGCTTTTGAGAAAGTTAAAAATTATCTAAGATTTGCATATATAATCTATGTTGTAAAATTGATATAGATAAATTATATTGGCTTTACATTACAAGGTGGTTGAAAGATTTTGAAAATGTATGATACCTTTTGAAAAATTTAAAAGTTATCTAAGATTTGTATAAATAGTTTATTGTGTAAAATGGATTTTTATTAATTATATTAGCCTTACATTGCAAGGTATTTGAATGTTTTTGAAAATGTATGATAGCTTTTCAGAAATTTAAAAGTTATCTAAGATTTGCATAAATAATCTATGTAGTAAAATGCATTTTTATTATTAATCATTCATTTATGCATTAATACATATATGTACATATTGCGGTTATATAAATATGCGTAATTGTTATCTAAGTCCATGAAAGTTCTTTTTACTCTACGCATACGCCATCTCTTGATCTAGATCCGTACTTGCGATCGAGGGTTAGATCGAGCTGTCAGTACGCGGCCCAGGGGATGCTGCCACTGGTGTCGGCTTTTCCGTTCTTGGCGCGCACATGTGCTCGCGATCGATCGCTGGATCGATCCGAGAGATGCTGCCGTCGTGCTGGCTTGTCTGTGTATTCGACTGCTATAATGTAGCTTGTATGTGGGTACGCGTAGTGGGGGGAAGGCATCGGGAGATGGCACCGAGCTTTGTATGGGCTATATGCACTATCTGCCTGTGCATTTTCGTGCCTGTACTTTGTGGTATAGTTTGAGCAGTCGCTCCACTTTCTCTTGTATCTTTACGAGCCTGTTCTGTTTCCTATGTTTTTGTATTTTTCGCCGGTTTCTTTTGTGTAAGATGGAGCGTACCGAATATCCCTTGGCGCGTGTGCATCTTGATTTTGTCGAGATCCATGAGAGTTGGACAATGGAAAGGGCGATCGACTTGATGCATAAGTGTAATGGTGTTGAAGCAAAATACGGTGTACATCTTGTAAGTATTTTGTTGTGATTTATGCATTTATTATTATCAACATATTTACCTGTACATATGCTATACACATATATATGCATATTTTTGTCTTATGTTCCCGAATGATCGTATGTTATATTTTTCTAGAGTATGTCTTTCGCCGAGTGTTTGTATATATCAATGCTATAATTTAATGTTGCTTATGTATGAATGATGTATCTGTGTTTCCACATTATTAGGGCACGGTATGTATATTTTCAATATATGCATCATATTAATTATGTTTATTTATATAATTTATATATCTTTTATACATGTTCTATGAATCTTTTATCTTATGTTCCTTAATGATCGTATATTATATTTTTGTACTGTATGTCTTGCGCTGCGTGTTTGTATATATAAATGCTATAATTTAATGTTGCTTATGTGTGAATGATATATCTATGTTTCCACCTTATTAGGGCACGGTATATATATTTTCAATATATGTATTATATTAATTATAAATTATATAACTTTTATATATATTTTCATGGTGGCCCAATCATAACAATTGTTGTAAATATGTATTTATTATTGTTTATGTTGTGCCTGTCCGGGTTGCTCATTTTGTGTCGTAAGTATATTGTCTTTTCTTACTAAGTTCCTATCTGTGGCCGTGAATTTTCTTATGTGATTATTACAGTTGGTCAACTTATTCTGAATTTGTGGGACTAATTATAATTTTGTTTCGCAGTTTCGCAATGTAATTCCTGGTTTGGTGGATATCAATCCGGACTCTCGAGCAATGCGAGCGGGATTCCGTAATGTGCTAAAATACAAGGAATTGGATTTCAGTAATCTGGCGCTGTGGAGCACTGGCGAGGAAGGCTGTTTTATTAATGATAAAGCCGAGAGTTCTTTTGAAGGCAGTGTGTCAGCTTTATTGGGGCGATTGAAAGTATGATTTTAGTGTTTATTTTCCTCTTTTTTCTTGATTTTATATATTGACATAATTTTTATTTGATGGCTTATTTAATTCATCCATTGCCTGGGATAGTTTGGCTGATTTGGAGTGCTTCATCGATCTGTCTTTAGTTGGTATTGCTCAGGGCTCCATAAGTCCTATTTATAGTATGACCCTGAGCAGTAAAGCTCTAGAGGAAGGGAGTAGGTTGAGGACCGTGCCTTGGAATATTGATCCGGCGCAGAATTCCTCTATAAATTATTCTCGAGGTATTAATTTACCTACCTTCTATCTTGCTGGCCATCAGTCGTTCACCGATTTACATCTGGAGGACGGTTTTCTAGATAGCTGCAACGTTATTCATTGGGGATCTAGTGGGTCTTGCAAGCTATGGATTTGTGTACCGTCTCTTGTGCGGGTGGCAGAGTCCCTACGGATGCGTGGTGAGGATGTTGCATCCTGGCTACCTGGTTGCTCGACTCCTCATCATCATAAGAATTTGTCGGTGACCACGTCGTTTCTAAGTATTGCGGGAATTCGTTATGAGGTGTTACGGCAGCAACCCGGGGACCTTGTATATGTCGCGTATGGTATATGTCATCATGTTGTAAATGTAGGAATCACGTTAGCAGAAGCCGTAAATTGCGGGGGTCCTGTGTGGAACGTGGGTGCTTCTAATTTTACAACCTGTGCACGTCCAGATGGAAGTATTAAATCCGTGGTTGCCAACATGCATGTGTATAGTGTCATTATCGAACATCGCTGCACTCGCTATGAATGTAAGGTAGAGGATTGTGCCTACATTTGCACCAGTAATAAACTATTTTGTGAGCATGAGAGGACTCATTCCTCCGGCAAGGATCTCAAACCGCGGAGAGTTTGTTCTCTTTGTTGTGACACTTTTTCGAGTGCCTCGACACTGGGGCGTCATATGCGCAATATTCATCTACAGAGGCCTTCGGAAACTCATCGTAAGGTATGCAAATGATGCTTCTATCCTCAAATCTGGAATGGCATTACCGAAGTTGCAGCGCAAACCCCTAGTTACATATTTTTTTTGTAAACTATGTTCTCGTAATTCTCTTCCTTCATATTTCAGAGCGGCGCGTGTGTGATTTGTGGTTGCTGAGTCGGCTGTCTCTAGTGACTTTCATTCAATATGGTTCTAATTTCCTCTCTTCTATAGTAGGTTGGAATGCATGCGGTTTTGTTTAAGAGACTTCGAAAAATTTTATCGGTATTTATTTTCTAAATTGCATATTTGTTTCGGTTCCCCCTTGATCCATTGTGCTGTCACGCCCGCGCGAAAATTTTATTTTTGTATATGTTAAGGATACGTGTACATATATATAGGTATACGTGTAACAGAAGAAGACACATTTTTTTTATTAATTATTATTATATCCTTGTAATTATGACCTTTCCTTTTCTTATATTATAGGTTCCTTTATTATGTAATACTAGGATTTAATCTGTATTTTATTATTTGTATTCATTTTTTTTTTAGGGAATAAGGATTTGTAAAAGTAATTGCTTGTAATAGTTTCTAAAATTTTCTAAGCCGCTTGGCTCAAACTAATGTATACGTGTATGTATGTATATATATATTTGTCTTCGGGACCTTCTTCTTTTGATTGTTCGCTTATATTTTATACTGAGTCTGTAAGCCCGGCGTCATTTGCGCCTTTTATACTGTATTTGCCTGTGTTCGTGTCTCGAGAATGCGTTTTTCTGCGGATTTCGATAATTTGCTTGTCCCCTCTTCTTTTGGTTCTTTATCGGCTATAAAGGTAGAAGTGCCTGTCGTATAGTTCTCATTGTGTTTCCCAATTTGACTGGAGAACACCACTCTCATTACGTCTGTTTTTACGTAAGTATTTTCGTTTTGTGTGTTTCCTTTTACATATGAAGAGTGTTATTATATACGTATATTTTTATTTTCTAGCATGGATCAATCTTCGCACTTAACCCACAACCGTCAGGTGTGTGTTCGCTCGGTGGGAGCTGAGGGTGGTGTTAATGATCCGGCCCGCTCGACCGTCCGTCGCTCAGAGGGAGCACCACGAAGGAGTGCGATTGGGCGGAATGGGGTTATTTCCTCGCAATTCCCTAGAGCTCCACTCCGGTTCCCCCGGAAAGGAGTTCAAGGGCTCCCTGCTTCGAGGGCCCTGCCTGGGGCTCCCAGAGAGGGAACACGTCGTTTATCGACTCCAGGTCACTGGTACGTGTTTGTACCTGAGGGCCAGCGTCCACCCATGCATCTTCAGGGGAAGCTGACACGTTGTGTTCCAGAGGAACCTCGACAGGTGCCATTACGTCAATGCGATTCCGGCAGGCATCCGCGTCGTGGAGTGTGGCGCCTGATTTTCGCCTTATCGCTTCGGCGCCCGAGAGCTGTGTCCCCGTGCCTGATATCCTAGCGATAGAAAATACGATTTCTGAGCCCAGTACCTCGGTTGTTGAGGATGACTTTCAAATGTTCTTTACTGCGATGCTTGGGAGCAATACGCCCGACTCTATCATCCCGGCATTAGTGACTGAGGTTCCTGCGCCATCTATTTCGGCGTCCAGGATTGATGGTTCTGCGCCAGTCCTTCCGGCGTCCAGGATTGATGGTTCTGCGCCAGTCCTTCCGCCGTCCAGGGGTGACGTCCCTGCGCCTACAAGCTCGGCGTCTAGGAGTGACATACCTGCGCCTTTAAGCTCGGCGTCCAGGACAGTCATACCTGCGCCTGACATCATAGTGGCTGGTAGCGGTACTTCTGGTGTAGGTTTTCGGGGCCGTCCTGCAGTTCGCCGAGTGCGTCTGAGACCTTCTCATCCGTGTCCTTTCCTTCTTCCTTTACTCCTACTTCCGTGGATGAGGAGCGCCGACTCTGATGCGTAGGACACTACTTATACAGATCAGCGATATTCCCTTCGTTTTTCTTTGACTCATGTTTACCATTATTTTTTACTTTTTTTGAAGGTTTTCCATCCTTATATATACTTATATAATACATACATTTGTGTTAATAATTATTATTTTATTTATTTTCCTATGTATTTACAAATCCTTACTCCCTTATATTATTTAAAAATTGTATTTTGCTAAAAAAACGTAAAGACACAAAACAAAATTGTATTGTCGTAGATATATAGTAATTCTCAATTTCATATATATATTATTATTATATTCTTCTATGTTTTTTTTTTTCAATTTGCATTATATGAATACTTTTCTAAAAACACAAAAAGGTCTCATAACTATATTTTGGAAATTATTTTTGCCCTAGTAATTTTTATAATGAAATATTCAGATGGAGCAATTCTTAATTGATTTTGATAAATGTTATTATATTCATTTTTTTATTATTAGAATACTTTTTCCAAAAACCTTTTTCCAAAAAGGTCTGATTAATTATGTTTTGGAAATTATTATATTTTCTAGTAATTTTTATAAGAAAAGGTCATAATGAATATTTTAACGTATATGTATATGTTACATGTAAGCGTGAATATATGTAAACGTATGCGCATTCATCATAATATATTTTCAGAAGAAAACTATATGTATACTGGTTTTGTTCGGAGGTTCCGCGTCCGGGGGCCGCGGCCGAAACAAACATTCTTATCGGTATTAGGCACCTGCGTTACCGACGCTTGATAGCGAAACTGTATTCCCTTATCATTAAGCTCGATCTATTTTACTGACATCTCCATGCATCTTACCCTCTGGTCAAGATGTTTTAGTATTAGTTTATAACATTCTATGGTAAGAGTATATATTTATATATATTTTTTTGCTAACATTTACTTCCTGAATGATCCATATCTATTCTAGGGGCAGCGTTGCCTCGTTATGGGATTTTATCCGGTTCACTGATCTTTATATCTTAGCAACATGGACCGTCCTATTGTCTTCACCCATTTTTATTACAACATTATGGTGTTGTGGTCTATTTTAATGATTTCATAGTCCCCGACGTATTCGTCATCGAATTTCCCTTTCTGAGGTTCCTTGAATAGGTACACCATTTCGCCCTCACGAAAGCTTTTCACATTTAATTTCCGATCATAATAGTGTTTTGTTCGGTATTTAGACTGCACTAGGTTCATTGATTTTCAGCTAGGTCTGGTAGGTAGTTATCGTAGGTAATTAGTTGTTCCTTGGGAGGAAAACTAGAAGGTGTGCGGGCACGTATTCCGAATACGAGTTCGTGAGGTGTATACCCTGAGCTATCATGGATTGTGGTATTATATGCATGCTGGGCCAAAAGCAACCATTTTTCCCATGTATCGCGGCGCCCTTGCGAATAGCTTTTTACGTATTCCGTTAGGGTGTGATGCATTCTTTCCATACTTCCGTTTGATTGGGGGCGATAAGCGGTCGTATTATATTTTTCAATGTTGAACATACGGGCGAATTCCTCTAAGGTGCGGCTTAGAGAATTTGTACCTTGATCTGTCAAAACTGCTGATGATCGGCCGAAATAGTATATTAGCTTTATTGCTAGAGCGCGTGCTACCTCTTTAGCAGTAGGTTGATGCAGCGGAACTAAAATACAATATTTTGTAAGTGCATCCTGTATAGTCAAGATGTGTCTGCGTCCGGACTCAGCGGCTTCCGTAGAAATCCATTGAAGTTTTATCAAAGGGCCGTGATGGTGTATCCGTTATAATCCGTTATAATGGTGTTATTGCATTGGTAATCTTGTTTTTACACGCACTAGCTTCTTGGATTGACAGTTCGTGCATCTATTTACAAACTGTCTGACGTCCGCTTGCATGTGTTTCCAATAATAGTTCTCTGCCAGGCGATAGTAGGTTTTGTTTATACCATTGTGCCCTCCAATAGATGACTCATGATATTCTTTAATTATGCGGAATCTATCTTCTGTTTTGGGTATCGGAAGATTATTTAGGAAGCATAGTATTACTAGCGACCTAACCTTAAATAGCCGATTGCATTGTTCAATAAAATATGGCCAGGTAGTAAGTGGTAACATGTTTAGGTCACGTATAATGCCAAATGAGTTAATGCTAAAGTTCTTCAGAATGCTTCATAATGTCTTGATGCACTTGTTGACGTCTGGCCGTAATGCTCTGTCATCAATATTTTGTTTTATCACTACACCAAACATTTTGAGATTCTTGCAATCAGTGACTAGTATTTCTCCCACTGAACGTTTTTTACTATCTAACTCTTCTAAGTGTATGTATTCACGTTGTAATAGAGCATCTATTATTTCTGATTGAAGATACGTGTCTACTGATAGCAAATATACAAGGTTTTCATGATATGCAAAGTGGTGGCTATGCATCACCTCCACTTGCGTGAATGGTGGTATCAAATTTTGATCCAATGGTAACCAAGGTGGTTTTCTATAAAACGGTTGAGCGTCGGCTACTAGGTAGCGTTTGAGAGCTTCACCTTGCTCTGTATTACCTACTTCGGGTATTGTATCGGTTGCAGAGGCGGGTTCTTTTCTTACGGTAAATGTTTCGTCCACGGAACGTTGACTGTAGTGCATGTAAGGCGTAAAATGAGTAAACGCATCCGAAAATGAACGTAAATTGTTGTTCCATTTGTAAGCGGATAATGCACACAAACGTTAATTTTGTATGTGCTTGAAAATACGTATATACAATCCACGTTTGCATATTTGTTTTCTGAAGACAGTATTGTTTCAGCCTCCTGTGGGTTACCGCAGTCTCTCAAGGCTGGTGACCGTAGAAGGTGTCGCCTTAGGTATCGCACGTGCCCTTCCATACCGCAGATTTTCATTACCGAATGAAAAAAACAGTTTCCAGGTGGATCATCTGGAATATTTGTATCATGTATTAAACGGGCGTGTGGTTCGGCACAGCTTTCTCGTTGTTTGTATACTGAAAAGGGTGCGGCTAAAGCATCGAGGATGAGTGGGTCGATTTCGTTAGTAATGTCCCTTCCTTCAGGTTCAGAAATGGGTAGTGACTCTTCTAACTCTACTTCTCTTGGTGTTAGTTCTGTTCCGGCATCGTTATCCCAAAACCAAAATGGAATAGTTCCGAAAGAGTTGCTAAGGTTTTTAGATGCGGATACATCTGAGTTTTGTGAGGAATTTTTCGATTCCTTGGATGTGTTGGCGGTTGTGTCAGCCTCTTGAATATTTATTTGTAAGCTGGACTTGCCTTCTATATTTAGTTTCTTCACGTCCACTATGAGCCTTGTGTTTAGCTTATCCCCTTCACCTTTTGAAGTTCCCTTCTTCTGAGGTGACGCCGTTTTTCCTGTTGCCTTATCCGTGGTAAGGTTTTTAGTTAGAAAGGGGGATTTCCATTTCTCCTGCCCTTGAGAGAAACAAACCGTGGACTGCAAGGTGGTTCCCCTATGGTTGATTGAACGCTATCGAAGGATATATTTATTAGAGTATGTTCGCTTTCATCCTTAGAGGCGAGGGTAGTTGATGATGTATTCGATATATCTGGATGGTATAGTGTCCCTACACTTCCTGTTGCCTTAGTAGTAGTTGTGCTGTCAATTGAAGTGTCCGCTTCCGTATAATTGGTGGGGTTAGCGTTTCGTCAGTCAGCTAAAGGGCTCTTTTGAAGGGTTGCCCTTTTTAAATCATCTGAAAATTCGTGTATTAATGCAGATGCTTCGGATAGGTGGTTTTTATACGTTATCTTAGCCTTCTCTTTGATATTTCCGCTTCCTTCGGGTTCGGACTCATTCCTTGCAATCGCCTCTACTGCGGGAATATCTTGGTTCCCAGTTTGATCAATGTCGTCGGACTGTTCTCTCGGGTGAGCAGGTGTTCCCTCGTCTGTTTCTTCGGCAATTATCCCTTTCGTCATAAATATGCGTCCAGGTGGATTATTCTCGACATAATTATCCTCCTTTTCTTGCTGCTCAGCAAGTGCATATAATTTGATTCTTGGTAGTTCTGGGTTTTCTTCCCCTTCTTCCAATACAGGGTCACGTGATAAGGCATCCGCATTAGTGTTACTCTTTCCGGAGCGGTATACAACATCGAATTCAGATCCTCTTAACTGGGCTTTGAGGCGGTTAAATCGCAGGTCTGCCTTTTTGGTTACGTGAAAATGCTTCAAGGGCTCGTGATCAGTTACGAGTGTGAATCTTTTACCATAGAGAAAGGGTCTAAATTGGTCTTTTGCGAAAACGACGGCGAGAAGCTCTTGGTCGTAAGTGGGGTACCGTAGATCTGATCCTCTCATACACCGTGAATCATAGGCGCAGGGCTGGTCCTTCCCTATCGCTCCTGACTTAAAATGGCCCCAAGGGCGTAATCTGATGCGTCCGTGCTTACTACGAAGGGCTGGGATAGATCGGGAGCGTGCATCACCGGTTCTGAGCATAATAACTTGCGCAGAGTCTCAAAAGCTTCCTGTTTCTCCTTGCCCCACTTAAATTCGATATGTCGCCGTAATAGATCGGATAAGGGTCTAGCTATCTTCGCAAACCCTTTTACAAATCGTCTGTAGTATGATGCAAGGCCTAGAAATTGTTTAACCTTTTTCGCCGTTGTTAGTACAGGATAGTGCTCAACGGCCTTGATTTTCTTAGGGTCCGGTTTAATATTTCCTCTTCCTGCAATGTGACCCAAGATGGTGGCTTCTCATCGTATAAATTGGCATTTCGTGGGTTCTATCGTTAGGTTGGCTTCATCGAGTCGTTTCATAAGGCGTCTTAATCTTTTCCCATGTTCTTCCAAGTTGCTAGCGAACACGATTGTGTCGTCTAGGTACACATAGAGCTCATAACCTTGAAGTCCCGAGAATACAAGCGATATTAATATCATGCACGTTGCGGGTCCATTTTTTAAACCCATAGATAAGCGTTTCAATTCGTACGCGCCAAATGGACCGAAGAATGCAGTTTTGGGTGCTGATTCAGCATCCATAGGGATCTGGTGAAACCCCGCCTTAAGATCGATGGCCGTAATGTAGTTGGCTGACGCGACACTGTCAATTATATCTGAACTCAATGACAGTGGAAAACAGTCAGTTTCTGTAATCTCGTTTAATTGTCGGAAGTCGGTAACTAGGCGCCATCTCTTATTACCGTTGGCGTCGGGCTTTTTGGGCACCACCCACATTGGAGAACAATATGGCGACGTAGAGGGCTGTATAAGCCCTGCTTGTAACATCTCAGCTATTTGCCTTTGCATTTTCTCTTTAATTACAGGAGGTTGGCGATATTGTTTTACGCGAATCGGTGTTTCGGACGTCGTAACTATCTTGTGTGTAATGTGCGTTGTTGCTTTAAGCTTTTCCCCGGGCAGTCCATATAAATGTGGCATTTCATGAATACGAGGGTAGTTCAATAAGTCTTTAGAATGACCAACAGATGGCGCGCGAATCGCTCCAAATCATCTGTTTTCAGTCAGCACCACTCCCGACTAGATATATGGTGCAGTCACAGTCCACATCTTCTGAGTTTACGTGTTTTTATAACCAATTGAAAAAAAAAATTGCTTGTTAAGAAAAATGGAAAAAAACGAGTTCAGAGCGGTAATTAAACATTTTCATTTAAAGGGTTTAACTCCATATGAGATAAAAAATGAATTGGACTCAGTTCATGGCACATCTGCCCCTGCCTTAGCAACGGTTTATAACTGGGTAAATGAATTTAAGCGTGGTCGTACATCAATAAGTGACGAACCACGTTCAGGAAGGCCCGTAGAAGCAACTACTCCCGAAATCATCAATAAAATCCACGATATGGTGTTGAAGGATAGAAGATTAAAAGTGCGTGAGTTAGCTGAGGCCACAAGGATATCTATAGGTGCAGTTGTTTCAATTCTACATGAAAAATTAGGCATGAAAAAGCTATCGGCAAGATGGGTGCCGCGTTTGCTCTCAGCTGAGAATAAACGCAATAGAGTGGTCGCCTCTGAGGCTCTTTTGGCGCGCATAAGTCGGAATCCTGAGGAATTTTTTCGTCGATTTGTGACTGTGGATGAAACATGGATACACCACTACACTCCTGAGACAAAGGAACAATCCAAACAGTGGATTTCCACAGGCGAACCAGCTCCAAAGAAGGCAAAGACCGTAAAGTCAGCTGGTAAGGTTATGGCTACAGTTTTTTGGGATGCACGTGGAATTATACTTATTGACTACTTGGAAAAGGGTAAAACAATTACTGGTGAGTATTATGCATCATTATTAGAGCAGCTGAAAGAAGAAATTAAAAAAAAACGACCACATTTGGCGAGAAAAAATTCTCTTTCATCACGACAACGCCCGAGTTCACACATGCTTCGTTTCAATGGCTAAAATTGAAGAACTAAAATTCGAATTGGTCGAACACCCACCGTATTCACCAGATTTAGCCCCCAGTAACTTTTTCTTATTTCCAAACTTGAAAAAATGGCTCGGTGGACAGAGATTTACGGACAACGAAGACGTCATTGCCTCTATAAGTGCTTATTTTGAGAAACTTCCGAAAACGCACATTTCTGAAGGATTAAAAAAACTTAAAAAGCGATTGACCAAGTGTATAGAGCTCCAAGGAGATTATGTTGAAAAATAAAAAAAAATTTACCCAAAAAAAATTGTTTTTATACTTTATTCTAAAGACTTATTGAACTACCCTCGTAAGTTCACGGACATGATCCCTTTCTTCCTCTTGAAGGTCGTTCAAATCAATCAATTCTAATACGCGGGTGGCCCTATCTTGGGTGGCTTGATTCTCGTTATTTCCGTCACTAAATAACCTAAATATTTTAGTTGGGTCGCCGGGGCTGTCATCGGTATCGGTGGTGTCGCTATCAAAGTATTCGACCTTAAGGTTCATAATTTCACAGAGTTTGAGTTCTACCTCTGGGGTAGTAATTTCGATGGACTCATTACTAGTATTAATGCATATCGCATATCCTGCAAGGGCACGAACCCGACTCGTGTGTCATCGTTTATTACATGAGCGTAAATAACTTGCCGCGTTCGCGGAGGAATCAGAAAAACTTCACTTTTTCTGAAAGGGATTGAAAACTCCTGAAATTCGACTCGTTGCCGTTCTAGACTAACAGTGCCCTTATGTTCCGTAAGGGTTTATCATCCAATAATAGCATCTTCTTCGATGAGAAAATCATCTCCCACAATGTGCGCCTCGCACAGTAACCCATTCATCATTATATGTATGCGAGCTAGCGTATAACATTCACCGGGGGTGACTCCGCGTATTCTTAGCTTATGACCTTTGTCTAACAAGGTGTCCGGGGTGATAGCCTTGTACTTGATTATCGTTATTTCCGAGCATGTGTCCGCGTAAAATCTTGCCCACCCTAATCTAAAGTTTTCGCTTGTTAACTCGATTATTGGCATTTACCTTCCTGAGGAGATCAGTCGGACCTGGACTGTACGTATGTGTTCGTGAGGTTCGGAGTGGGGAGTCGTTCGCTCAACATCGCTTGTTGACGTCGAGTGTTTTGTGAGTTTAAATTGTGGTTATAACAAGTGCTGCCTTGGTTCTGGTTATTCTCTTGACGATAATCGTCACGTCCGCGATCATCATGATTACTGCGATAGTTAGCCCGTTGGTTGTTATTACGATTGTACATTCCGTGGTCCCGACTATCGTTCCGTCGATAATCATCACGATTTCGATCATCCTTCCGTCGGTAGGTATTGCGATCCTGATAGCGATTATTTTGGTAACGGTTGTTGTTATTATTGTTGTTATTATATCCTTGAGGACGATCGTTATAGTTTCTATTAGAAATGTTACCGCGAAGATTTTGAAATGTTACATTATTGTTCCTATTTTGATCGCGTAAAAACGTCGTTATAAGAGGAATTATTACCTAGAGCTCCCGGCTCTTGGTTTCGTGTAGAGTTTTGACTGTCGGCGCTTATTGTAGCCGAATGCGTCAGTCTCGGATTTATAATTGGGTCAATATTCCAGGCTAGGTCCTTATCGTAATCATGCAGGTCGTCTCGTAAGTACGGAAATGATCGCGATGCTAGATTCCTTTCGTGTGTATTAACGGGTTCCAAAGCGAATCCATGTGTGGCGGACCGTTCATATTTTTCCTGAAATTCTGTGACACGGGGATCTGTCCCAAACGCTTCTTTAGAGAAAGTCGAAAGAAGCTGGTCTAATCGAGACTATACTAAGGGGTCGTTGGCTTGGAGGTATTTAAGACTAGTTAACCGGGATTGTACTTCGTTGCGTCGATATAAAATAGTACTTATTACGGGTGAACAAGGAGCCTCATCGAGATTTGATAACGTTAAGTCGGCGTATTCTAAAGCGGATTCAAGGTTCGATTGGTTAGGATTCACGAGCGCGTGTTGTATATGGTTGTATGCCGTTCTGACGTCCGGCATAAATGGTTTTATCGTTTGTTTTTTAATTGCTCCCTGTTGTTCGATTCGAGGTGAAACCGCACTCGCCCACGACTCACGGTCCGATAGGATGCGTGGTATATCGGTCCTTGTCGTTCAACTCCTTGTGCTTTTGACCGGAGCACGTTTAAAATGAAGATTCATTTTCATAATGACGTATTAAGGGGGGAGTCTGCTTTACCGGCTTCAAAAAATCGATTTTTTTTGTCTTAAATCTATTCCAAAACTATCCAAGAATATGTCTTCAAAATTTCAGAGGCCAATTCGACATATTTCCGAAGCTAGAGCAGTTTTAGTGGCCGAGCATCGAGCAGGTGCGAATGCTCGGGCAGACCCGAGCGCGCGCGCTCCCCCCCTCGATGTATTCTATTATTCGACTATACTCGTATATACCTGAAAAGGTCCAACCGTCCTTTGAAACATTATTTGGAGTTTCTAGAAGGTCTGTGTTGAGTAGTAGTAGGGAAAACGGTATACAATATAACGGTATACTATAGCTCTCGACATCGGCTTCTATACTGCTGTTTGTAACGTCAGCTTTCAGTTCCACTTTTGATTTTGCAGAGTACACATCGAAATGTCAGGCTACCCGAAAGGTGATCGATCTAAAAGACAGCGTGCTGCGGAACCGCGAAAGCGGAAATTTCACGGCAATCGTTGTACAAGTGTTTCATCGGACGACGGAGACTTACACACGAGCCGCAGTGAGCAGAAGTTAACGACAGCAAGCAGCAATGATGTCATTATTCATTCCGCGCACTGCTACCGCATTATTGAATTTATATATGTGTCTTTCGCCATTTCGGAAATCGCAATTTGCAGATCATGCAAGCAAAATTAACGTTTGCAGAAAGCGGTCATCGAGGCCTAGGATTTAAAATTATTGTCCAGTGTATGTGTGGTCGACGCGAAATTCATGCAGGACCATTGATAAATACCGGCTACGAAATCAACAGACGAATTGTTTTTGTTATGAGGCTTCTTGGTATCGGCCGAGAAGGGATAAACGTATTCTGCGGCCTTATGGATATGTCTGCAGGTTTTGCAAAATCTACTTACCAACAAATCGTTGAGCATTTGCACGCAGCGTCGAAGACAATGTTCAAGAGTACCTGCGAAAAAGCCGTTAAGAAAGAAAAAGAAAACGTTGAACATGAAAGACCTGCGAATCATTTTAAGGTTTCGGGCGATGGATCGTGGAAAAAGCGCGGTTATACTTCCTTGTACGGTGTAACAACGCTCATCGGATACTACAGTGGCAAAGTAATCGATCTCATTGTAAAAAGTGGATATTGTCATTCGTGTGCCATAAGTAAAAATACTTTGGACGAAGACGCATTTGAGGAGTGGTATGAGAATCATAAAGACTCATGCTCCTCAAATCATGCAGGTTCGGTAGGGAAGATGGAGGTGGATTCCATAATGGAGATGTTTTCGAGATCCGTCGAGAAATTCGGAATTATGTACACTAATTATATTGGCGATGGCGACTCCAAAACTTTTACTGGAATTTTAAATAGCAATCCTTACGGGGACGAGTGCACAGTGACGAAAAATGAGTGTGTTGGACACGTGCAAAAGCGTATGGGTACTCGTTTACGTAATAAAAGAAAAACCGAGAAACGCGGAGGAAAGACGCGGCTAACGGAGAGTGTAATCAAGAAATTGACGATATACTACGGTCTGACAATTCGTCGAAATATTGATTCAGTGAAAGGTATGAAGAAAGTTATTATAGCAACATTAGACCACTTCTGTTCCACGGATGAAAATCGTCGGCATGAAAATTGTCCAGAAGGCACCGAGAGTTGGTGCGAATGGCGCAAGGCTCAAGCGGCGAATAATCTTGCATCTTACAAACATCCGGCGAGATTAATCGATGAAACCGTGGAGAAGCCGATTCGTCCAATTTATGAAGAGCTCTCTAATGACGATTTAATGAGGCGGTGCGTAGGAGGGCTCACTCAAAATTCCAACAAATCGTTCAATTCGATTGTGTGGTGCTTAAGTCCGAAACATTTGAATTCCGGCTATAAAATCGTCGAAATTGCAGCATATATGGCTGCAGGCATTTTTAACGAGGGCTACTCTGCTGTACTTTCCACCATGCAGCTCCTCAATATCATCATCTGGCAGCAGTGCAAAAATTTTGCTGACGCCGTCGATGCTGAGCGCATAACGCGGGAGAACCGGCGCACATCATTTTCTAGCAAGAAGGCTCGTACAGCCCGAAGATTGGAAACCCTCAGCCAAAACGAGTTTTTTTTTGAAGAAGGACTAATGTATGCCCCAGGGATAGCTGATTAACCTATAATTACTGTAAGTACCCAAAAACTTATATTTTTTTGGACCGAAAACTTTAAAGCGCGTTTTCTCGAGTTTTTATTTTTACGATTTTTAGGAAACGGTGCCGGTGATAGCAAAAAGAATATACGTCCGATCGAAAGAAATCAATGTGATCTAGCTTCAGTATTAAATTATCTTCTATTTGAACTAAAAAAGTTGGACAAAAATATTATTTAAACTACTTCTTTTGCAACTTAAAGTAAATTTTTTTTTTCAAAAAAGTGAATTTTTTGTCAAACTTCAAAAAAATTTGTAACTTGACAACTTTTTCGGTATTTTTTGAGTTGATATAGAAAAGAAACTTATAAAAATTAAAAAAAAAATTGTCTCGACTGTTTCAGACGCACCGCAGGACCTCCATCATCGGCACCGATTAGAAAGTGTAGACTCCAGGCGCTCCGGCAAAATGGTCATAACTTGAAGAAATTTTAATATTTTTTAATAACAAAAATTGTTTTTTAAAGCTAAAATATAGTACATTATGTTCGCAAAATTTCGCTTACCGCAATAATTTCGTTCCCTTTCAAAAAAATCGCTGAAATAACACTTTTTTCGGCTCTTAAAGCAGACTCCCCCCTTATTGAAATATATATATATATATATATACTAGGGTTATAATATAAGCAACACTACTATATCTGTAAACCCGACCGTTTCTCTTTTTTTTGACACACAGTAGAGTTACTTGTTCTCGGACACGTAAATTTTCCCTCGGAGGATAATAATATATATTTAATATTCACTTACCTTACGAGGACGATGATAAAGATGAAGAAGGTCCAAGTCATCCTTCCTGTCCTTCCTTCCTGTCGCAATTTGTCCCAAGTCGTACAAAAAACCACGTGTTGTTATATAAAAAAAATCGCGGTAACAGGAAGCCCGTGCCTTTACTTGAGAAAAACCCCACACTTAGCACCAATGTAACGTTTTTAGGTTGTTGGGTCCTGGTTCCGCGCGTCACTAGTCACACGCTGGGGTAGAAGAGTCCCCTCCAGCCCGAAGCGCGTGATGATTTTCAGTGTGGGAGCAACGGTTAGCAGCACCAAAAAGCCGAGTAGGTGTCCTTGGTGAGCTCGAGCTGTCGACGAATGTAAAATCAGCGATTCTCAAGAACTGCGACGCAGTTGGGTTCTTGATAGGTGGTCGGAAAGTTCTAGTGCTTGGCTAATATAATAGCGCTGATATGTGCCACATGTGACACAAATAAAAAAAATTAAAATCTTTTCGAAAAAATCAAAACTTTTTCCGGAAAATTTCGTGTAAAAACATTTTTAATTGCAATAAATCAAAAAATTTTTTTTAATTTTTTCTCAGAAAATTGAATAATTACCCCCGAGAATCTTTGTAAATAAAATTTAAATTGCAACAAACCAAAACAAAATTTTAAAATTCTTCCGGAAAATTCGAAAGTCTTTCCGGAAAATTCGAAATTCTTTCCGGAAAATTCGAAATTCTTTCCGGAAAATTCGAAAAATTTCTCGCTAATTTTCTTGTAAATAAATTTTTAATTGCAACAAGTCAAAACAAAATTTGATTTAAAAATATTCTCGAGAATTTCTTGTAAATAAATTTTTAATTGTAACATATCAAAAAACTAATTTGAAAATTCTTTTGGAGAATTTGTAAATTTTTTTCTCGTAAAATTTCTTATAAATAAATCTTTAATTGCAAATATCAAAAAAATTATTTTCAAATTCTTCCGGAAAATTCAAAAATTTTTCCCAGAATATAAATGAAAAAAACTTTTTTGTTGCAACAAATAAAAAAAAATATTAAAATCTTTCCGGAAAATTTGAAAATTTTCTGGGAGAATTTCGTGTATATACATTTTTTATTACAACAATTAAAAATTTTTTTTTACTATTCTTTTGAAAATTCGAAAAATATCACCAGAAAATAAATGTAAATAAATTTTTAATTGCAACAAATCAAAAAACAATTTTAAAATTCTTCCGGAAAATTCGAAATTTTTTCCTAGAATATAAATGAAAAAAAAATTTTGTTGTTGCAACAAATAAAAAAAAAATATTAAAATCTTTCTCGAAAATTTGAAAATTTTCTCGGAGAATTTCGTGTAAATACATTTTTTATTACAATTAAAAAAAAATTTTTACTATTCTTTTGAAAATTCGAAAAATTTCACCAGAAAATGAATGTAAATAAATTTTTAATTGCAACAAATTAAAAAACAATTTTAAAATTTTTCCGGAAAATTCGAAATTTTTTCCTAGAATATAAATGAAAAAAAAATGTTGTTGTTGCAACAAATAAAAAACAATATTAAAATCTTTCCGGAAAATTTGAAAATTTTCTGGGAGAATTTCGTGTATATACATTTTTTATTACAACAATTAAAAAATTTTTTTTACTATTCTTTTGAAAATTCGAAAAATTTCACCAGAAAATAAATGTAAATAAATTTTTAATTGCAACAAATCAAAAAACAATTTTAAAATTCTTCCGGAAAATTCGAAAATTTTTCCTAGAATATAAATGAAAAAAAATTTTTGTTGTTGCAACAAATAAAAAAAAATATTAAAATCTTTCCGGAAAAATTGAAAATTTTCTCGGAGAATTTCGTGTAAATACAATTTTATTACAATTAAAAAAAAATTTTTACTATTCTTTTGAATATTCGAAAAATTACACCAGAAAATGAATGTAAATAAATTTTTAATTGCAACAAATTAAAAAACAATTTTAAAATTTCTCCGGAAAATTCGAAAATTTTTCCTAGAATATAAATGAAAAAAAAATTTTGTTGTTGCAACAAATAAAAAAAAATATTAAAATCTTACCGGAAAATTTGAAAATTTTCTGGGAGAATTTCGTGTAAATACATTTTTTAAAAATCAATTTTAAAATTTTTCCAGATAATTCGAAAATTTTCCGGGAAAATTTCTTGTAAGTAAATTGTTAATTTGTTAATTGCAGCATATCAAAAACAAAATTTTAAAATTCTTTTGTAAAATGATAATTCGAAAATTTTCTCGGAAAATGTCTTGTAAATAAATTTTTCATTGAAACACATAAAAACAAAGTTTTAAATTCTTCCGATAATTCAAAAAATCTCTCCGGAAAATTCGAAAATCATTCCGAAAAATTCAAAAATTTTCCCAGACAATAAATGTAAATAAATTTTTAATTGCAACTAATCCAAAAAGAATATGAAAATCTTTCCTGAAATTTCTAAAATTTTCTGAGAGAATTTCTTGAAAATACATTTTTTATTGCTACACATAAAAAAAAAATTTAAATCATTCCGGACATTTCGAAAATTTTTCCGGAAAATTTCGTGTAAATACATTTTTGATTACAACAAATAAATAAAATGATCTAAAACTCTTACGAAAATTCGAAAAAAAATTTGGAAAATTAATGTAAATAAATTTATAATTGCAACAAATAAAAAATTGTATTTACAAAGATTTTCCGGAAAAATTTCTAATGTTGCAACAAACAAAAAAATTTTTAATTTTTCCGCAAAATTCGGTAAATTTTTCCGCAAAATTAATGTAAATAAATATTTAATTGCAACCAATCAAAAAACGCGAAAATGAACCCTGGTTAATAATAATATTTTCTACTAGCCAGCTCGGGTGTAGGTAGGCTCGTGCGTGGACTTGTTGTCTGACTTTTCCCGTAATGTTTGATAATGCAATTGTTTTCATTTAAGTGACGTTTACTGCGTCACAATGCATGTCACATTAATGTTGCCAAAATATTTCTACAATATTTCTAGAAATCACACTGAAATATATGCGAAATATTATTTTACAGTATTACTTTAAGATATTACAGCTGTATTCCTGCAAGATTACAGAATAACATTCCTGGATGCATTTCAAACAAATACGGTGGAAGTATTTGTACTATATCATATGGCAATAAATCAGACATCATTTTTTTTTTATTTTTTAATTAACGTCGCCATGTTTGTGCTCCCATGTGGTGCTAATCGACGACGGGGGTCTGCGGTGTGTTTGTAAACAAAGCACTTGTAATTTTTACAGAGGTGCTTGTATCAATCGGCAGAGACTAGGATTCAAACCCGGGTCACCGGCGTGGGAATCCGACACTCTACCGACTGAGCCGCCGCAGGCCCCCAGTCATCATTTATTTAACGATAACATTTTAATTATATTGCTCGATTTTGCCAGATATCTTGACTATAACTGTCAAAATGTTTTAATAATGTAGTTAGTCAAGGTTTATGTAAAAACTAATCGAGAGAAACCGATTATTAGCATTGGATATTATTTGAAAGTCAATTTTCTCAAGATTGCCGCTATATGACGCTTTGGCGTTTGCTTGCAAGTGCTAAGATTCTTCTTTAGTTACTATACTCGATCCTTCTTCTTTCGCCGCCGCCACTTTATTTATCTTTGCCTCTTTTGTTGTTGGTACGTAATGCTCCTTGTTCTCGCATTGATGGTGGTTGTCTAAAATGACTGATAATCAGTTTAAAACACGACATGAAATCTGGTATTTTGTCGCCTGGCCCCTGAGTTCCTTTACGTAAATCAGTCTCTACATCCTTTTGGTCGATTCTACCAACATATTGGTTTTTGAACGCTCTATTAAACTCGCGCCAGATCTGGATGTCTCGGCGGACAGTTCTGAACCACGTATTCGCTGACTTCGTCAGTACACAAGGTAATGCGGGGATCAGTTGTCTGTTCGACATTATTGCACTCATCCGACAATCATTGACCTGCTCTAGAAATTCTTCCGCCCTGTCTCTGCCTTCTCCGGAACTACTGCTGACATCTCTTCTATACGCCCGTCTATTATTTCTACTTCTGCAGCTATCTCTCGAACTTCTTCGATGGTTTCTGCTTTTGCGACTGTTTCTCGTACCACTTCTATGGTTTCTGCTTCTGCGACTGTCTCTCGAACCACTTCTATGGTTTCAGCTTCCGCGACTGTCTCTCGAACCACTCTACGGTTTCTGCTTCTTCGTTGTCTTCCTTACCGTCTCGAGACGACTTTCTTTGTCTCTTCCATTTCCAGCAGTCTCGAGATGTATCTCTATCCTTGGGTGGACTTATATTCCGCTTCTCAATTCTACTTCAATTCGATTATTCCATTACTTATTTCTCTTCTCCTGCATAATTGATCTGTTGTTTACGATCGTATCCTGTGGTTATCCTGGTACTGTACTCTCCCTATGTGGTGATTTCAACTCCTTACTTACTTCATTCTGCCTTTCTCTTGAAGCCAATTAATCCTCTCCCTCCGATAACTCGATAGCAGCTGGCGTGGTCAATCTTCGTCTGGGCCTCTGTCACCTCGCTGGTTCCTGCAAATTCAGATTTCCATATGCCGACTCTAGTTACTCTAAGAGGTTCTGTGTTGTCGGATACTTCGTCGGTAAGTCTTTCTTCCAGGCACCAATCAAGTTGTTCTGGACTAAGTCAACATTCGTACTCGACCCTGTGTGGCTGTTTGGGTTGTTGGTACGGATGTTGGCACAGGTATGGTCGCTGGCTCATCCACTCTTATTCTTGCCCTACCCGTTGTTTTATTGATCACTATCTCATTCTGACTGTTCATGTGTGACTGCTGTTCTAACCGTTCATTGTATTAATTCTCCTCCGCTGACCACTCTACTGTCGGTGGTGCTTGTACTGTCTCTCACGCTACTGCCTCTGCTTCATCTACCTCTGGGTACAACGGTACATTCTCCAATTTCCACGGATGGATGAGTCCTGCCCTGATCAGTCTCTCCTGGAGCACGTAAGCACTGCCTGTAGTGCTTAGCTGCAGTTCGCTTAGTCTAGTTGTCAGCTCTTCTTCCGGCATCCTTCTTAAATCACGTAATGTGCCCCTAAATTCTCTCGATGCCCCGTTTATTTGCCTCATTCTTGTTGCGTACCTCTCCATCTATCCGCTTGTCTCGATATCTACACATGAGCTAAATAACTTAAACATATTTACGCGATATTGGGTAGGCTAGAACTGCTCGAATCGTCAAAGAGCAACTTTTTAGGGTTCCGGGAAAACTTGGGATAGGGACCTATACACAATTAGGGCCAATGCCTACACACAATTAGGATACTGCCTAAGCACACAGATTGTACAACAACCGGTATTAACAATTATGATAATAGATATTTCCTAACGCTTGACTACTCATTAACTCGAAAATTTAACCTGAATAGAAATCTTGATCTGAAAAATATTTCTTAACCTGTAACATTCTCTTGGCCAGTAAAGAAATTCTATAACAAACAAAGTCCTATGTCTGTAACGAAAATTTCCTGTAACCTGAAAAAAAAATACTCTTGACCTGCAACATACAAAATCCTTTTCTTGGCCTGCGAAGTGCAAAATATAGTATATGCAGATATCGAAATACTTTCTAACAATCTGTGTATGTGTGTGTCTAAATGTCACGTCTCTCTTGTAGGGTTCAGAAAATATTATGTGGTGAGGTAGCAATTAACATTAAGAACACTAACTGTGTTAATGTTGATAATCTCTCTCTATTTCTCCCACGAATCCACCAATAACACGATTAATCTGAATAGCTAATCAACATAAATAAGGCAGCTTCTTCTCGATTATTTTACAGAATAAAGTAAAGATGTTTTTATTTTCTACAACTTGAATTTAAGTTCTTTAAAGGACCTAAGTTTATGCGAAAAATATACAAATTATAAGTATTCTCAAGATATAATTAAGAGCTTGAAGGTCAGCAACGACGTAGCTGAAAGAGGAGTTTCTCTCATTCAAGAATTTAATTCTGTGATTTCTAAGAACGAAAAACAAAAACAATTTCTGCTTCTAGCAATTGAAAAGTATTGAAAAGATAACTCTATAAGAAAAAAATCTGCTACGCAGAAATAATTTAATGATATTACGTTATAAAAAATGTATGTTTTATTTAATTTGTATTATTACAATTAATTCGAATAATTTCAAATTTCTAAATTTAATTTTCAATGTTTCTTTAATTATTTTGATACACAATAAAATTATTTATTTTTTGTAAGACCAAAAATCTTATCTATTTTCGTATCAAAACATGTTAAAAAAATTTCAGTTGAAAAAAAAAATTTTAAATCCTTTCTCTGTTACTACAGAGTGATTTAACCGTGTAAAACCCACAAAAAATAATATCGGTCACTCAAGAAAAAATAAAAACTATAAAAAAGTCAATTTGCTAAAAAAACAACTTTAGCGACCTCTAAACATTTTTTAAAAATTTTGGTAAAATTTGGCTAATTAAAAAAAATGTTCGGTTATTTTAAACCACCCTACTAGAGCAGGCTTCGTTGATTGTACTAATGCTTTTATTAAATTGATATTACATTTCAAAGCCTAATAGGGCTTCGTTGATTGTGAATACAACTGTCTTATTTATTTATTGTTTCAAGACCAAATCAGGTCTCGCTAATTGTATTTGACAGGAATATGCTGAAAATCTCAAAGCCACTACAGGCTTCGTTGCTTGATTTCAATGCCAACCTAGGAATCGCTGCTTGATTAGATTTAATTATTAGCTTAGTACTAAAATTCAAGGTCTGTATAAGCCTCGCTGATTGCTTCAAAGCTGGAATGACTGCCGTTAGTTGATTTTATCAATTGTTTGATTTGTTGCACTTACTGTAAAAAAGGATTTTATTGTAATCCATGGTCCTCGCCCGTTGGAACCACTGTAAATATTTATTGTTATAGGGACATTGTACATAATTCGGATAGATAAACTCGAATTAGATTGTAAGGTTGGATAAAATCCATTGGTAGACTCGCATAGACTTTCTACTAAAAAAAATATAGGCTGTTCTTGTATCTATTAACTATTTAGATTGTCTTGATAATTTCAATTCAGTTCAAGGTTGAATACAATCGAATGACAGACTCGCATCGAAATTCTACTCTATAAAATAGGCTGTTCTTGTACTTATTAACTATTTACTTTGTCTTGATAATTTCAATTCATTTCAAGGTTGAATACAATCCAATGGTAGACTCGCATCGAAATTCTACTGGATTAAATAGGTTGTTTTTGTACTTATCGATGATTTAAATTGTCTTGATAATTTCAATTCATTTAAAGGTTGAATATAATTCAATGGTCGACTCGCATCGAAATTCTACTGGATAAAATAGACTGTTCTTGTACTTATTGATGATTTAAATTGTCTTAAAAATTTCAGTTCAATGTTGGTTTAGATGAAACTGATTGGTAGGCCTCGCATAGCTATTTATTTCGATTAAATTGATTGTTCTTGTACGTCTTGAACATTCAGATTGGTTGATTTCATATTCAATATTTGAATGGTTCAATAGATTTGGTATATGTCTGGATTGACTCTGCAGTTTAACCTTTTATGGCAACATTAGCTTGACACTGATATAGGCTTGAATAACATCATATTTTGAATAGCTCGTAGCAACTCGTTAGTATTAGTGTCACATTGTAATAAAATTTCAGGTTATTGTGATTCATTATGGAGGGCTCTGTGACATTAAAGAGCGCTCTGCTTTACAAAACTGATCGTGCTTACGACAATTTCACAAGGAAGGGTCTAAAGAAAATAATTAGGGGTGCGACTATAGCGCAACTTACCAACATTTAAAGCATTTAGGAAAAAATACAGCTCGCTCATGAAAATATTTTAGCAGACAAAGCAGTTGACTTGAAGTATAAATATTTCACTGATAAGTTTATTGAATTGGCGGAGGAGACATTTTTGGAACGGAGGGGTGAATTTTTAGAGCATTATAATACGCTAACTTTGCCACCAGTAGAGTGAACTTCAAGATCTGTTAATATTACACATGAGTCAGAGACAATACAAGCAAGGTTGCCAAAAATTATCTTGCCAAAATTCGCAGGTGATTATATTGACTGGACTTCATTTAAAAAATTGTTCTACTCACTGCTAGGGGCACATCACCTGTCTAATATTTCGATGTTGCACTATTTGAAAACTAGTTTCAAGTTGAAGCATTAGATGATGTTAAGGACATTCCTTTCGAAGAAGGTAATTTTGATTTAGCTTAAACAGAATTAGTCGATCTTTATAAAAATAAAAAGCGGCTTGTCCATTTACACCTCTCTTAGCTGTTTTCTTTAAAGAGGATGAATGCTGAGTCTGCATCTGAGCTTAAGCGACTATTAAATGGAATAACTGGTCCTCTTTTATCCTTAAAAGCCATAGGTAGAGCAACTGACCAATGGGATGATGTCTTAGTCTTCGTGACTGCTGACAAGCTTGATACGGTATCCCGCAAGGAGTCGGAAACTTCCATTAGAAATGCTGCTAAACCTTCTAAGTTTGAAGAATTAACAACTTTTTTAAAGGTTAAATTAGGGTAGATCTTATAATTCTCAAGGTGCAGCAAAGGTTAGTTTTTACAATGGTCAGTGGAAATTAGGATCGAACAAATTCTCTTCAGTTTTAAAAAACTTTCATGTACCCGCAAATAGTGGACAATTAAAATTAGCGTATCAGCGACATGCCTTCGTAGAAAGCAAAAGACTGTACTGCAATTGTTTGAATAGTCATTTAATTGATAATTGTTATTCGAAAAATAAATGCAAAACACATAATAGCATGCATCATACTATGTTGCACTTTGTATATCAACAAAGGCAAGAAAATGTCACTCTTCCAAACAATGGTAATTCGGTTAACAATTAAAATCCTCCAAGGCCTCAAAATATTATTTCTTCAGAAACAAGTGTTTCAAATAATCACTCGGGCGTAGTACAGTCGAAACCAGAACAATTTTTATTAAGTACAGCCTGCGTATATGTAGCAAACGAAAAGGGAGAGCAAATATTAATACGAGCAATAGTGGATCAAGGAGCGCAGTCCTCATTTATCTCTGAGTTGTTATGTCAAAGATTACTATTGAAGGGTTCACTCAGGTTAGGTGTAGAGGCTCAGCTGGTTTTACGACAAAACCTTACTTTAATTCAACTTTCAGTTGCCATGATACTGCATATGCTCTACCCAAAATCAGTAGTTACAAGCCTAATACCAGAGTCAAAGAGGCGAATTGGGATCATCTGCGTGGGTTGAAACTGGCTAATCCGTGCTACAATCCACCAGGAGTCATCGAGGTTTTGCTGGGGACAACCATTCATGCCAAGGTTGTAGAGAGCCAAGTAATCAAGGGCAAGAAGAATGAGCCAATCGCAACGCAAACCCAGCTGGGCTGGATGATTTCTGGGGGATCTGACCTAGAAGAACATCACTTGCTAGGCGCGCCAACTACTCTACTCTCCACAGCTGAACTGGAGGTCAACGAGCTACTGTAACAGTTCTGGAAGCTGAAGAAGATTGCAACTACTAAAATCATATCATCAGATGCACATATCTGTGAGCAACACATCCAGTCCACTCACAGTCGAACTGTAGAAGGAAGGTATAATGTAAAATTGCTATTTAAAATTACTGATGTACCGAGTTTGGATGACACCGACCAGCCTGCACTTAAATTGTTTACTAGGATGGAAGAAAGGTTCCTGAAGGATAAGAAGTTTGAGAAGGCTTATCATGATTTCATGCAGGAATATTTGGACCTAGGTCATATGTCTCTCGTTTCAGATTCTGCCATTGATATTTCTCGTAGCTATTTCTTACCTCATCATGGTCTACTAAAGGAGAGCAGATCAACCACTAAGCTGAGGGTTGTTTTTAATGTTTCCATGAAAACTAGAGCTGGTCATAGTTTGAATAGTAGTTTGCATGTTGGTTCCAATTTGTTGCCCGACTTGTCCATTCTTGTTACAGCTTGGCGCAAGTACAGGTTTACCTTCATTTCAGATGTAGAAAAAATGTTCAGGCAGATTGGAGTTCATCAGGATGACCAAGATTGGCAGCTGATTCTTTGGCGGTTTGATGTGAAACAGCCGGTAAAGATTTATAGGTTAAAAACTATAACGTATGGTGTAGGTCCCAGTTCCTTTTTAGTCGGGTTGTGTAGCAGCTGGCGCTTGATGAAAAAGAAAAATTTCCTCTAGGTTCTGAAGTTTTGTTGTCGGAGGTTTATATGGACGATGTTGTTTCTAGAAGCCACAGCGTTGAAACTGCTCATTAAAAGTAGGCAGAAGTGGTTGAATTGGCCAAGGTGTGCGGTTTTACACTACGTAAATGGATGGGAAATAAAACTTCATTGTTAGAAGGATTATCAAGTGATCTTTTAGCTGCTGAACCAAGTCATCTAAAAAATAAGTCATTTGGTATATTAGGACTTCGTTAGTTGCCAATGGTTGATTTATTAAAATTTAGGATCGAAGTCGACGTTGATGTAATTCAGTTGCCAAGAAAGTTTGTGTTTTCAAAAGTTGCAAAGGTCTTTGACCCATTTGGTTTGTTGGCTCCAGTAATTATCACGGCAAAGATATTTTTACAGAAACTTTGGATTTTTAAATTGGGATGGGACGACTTGTTACCAGTAGCTGAGGCAGATGAATGGAGAGAATGGTATATACAGCTGATTAATCTTCAGATATTGAAATACCTCGTTGGTTAGGTTATAAACCTGACGTTATATCTTTGCAACTTCATGGTTTTGCTGACGCGTCAAAGTCTGCTTATGGAGCGGTGATTTATTTGAGAAAGGTCAATAAGGATCTAAACATAAAAGTTGCATTGGTACAGGCAAAATCCAGAGTAACACCTTTAAAAACGTTGAGTATTCCAAAATTAGAATTGTGCGCTGCACATCTACTTGCAAAGTTGCTCGCGGTGTAAAAAAAGTTTTTTCCTTGTGTTAAAACCTAATATCTCACGATTAAGTGAACCGAATTGGATGAAATTTGGTGGGAATATAGTTTGAGTTATGTGAAATAAATGAAAATTATTGATGAGGCCCAAAATAGTTTTCCAAGGCCCCAAAATTCAAGGAAAAAAGGCCTATTTTGCGATATTAGCAATAAATTCACTGCCATTTTTAATATTCATGATATTTTTTGGAAAAAACTATGTTACTTACAGATTTTAGTCTACTAAACTTAAATCCACCGAGAAAAGTTATCTGAGAATTTTCATTTTTCACAAAAATTCACTTAAACATGAAAAATTGTTTATTTTTGATAAAAAGTCGTGTATATATTTATAAACTTTTTTATTTTGATAGAAAGCATTTTAAATTTCATAAAATGTTGGTACTGAACATGCGTAAGGCAAAAAACTGAAAAAAGTTTGTAACACAACATATAACTTGCTTTTCGGCCCGAAAAATGTGGCGAGCATCACAATTTTCGTCTAACTTTTACATTTTATGTGAAATGATGAAATGAACACCTCAACTCATTTTTAGGAATAAATTTCTTCTTTTCTCCATAACTCTTAAACCCCAAAACCCTTAAACCCCAAAGCACTTAAACCCCAAAACCCTTAAACCCCAAAACCGTCAAACCCCGAAACCCTCAAACCCCGAAACCCTCAAACCCCGAAACTCTCAAATCCCAGAACCCCAGAACCCTCAAACCCCAGAACCCTCAAATTCCAAAACCATTAAATCCCAAAACCACAAAACCCTTAAACTCCGAAACCCTCAAACCTCGAAACCCTCAAACCCCAGAATCCAGAACCCCAAAACCCTCAAACCATAGAACCCCAGAACCCTCAAACCCCAGAACCCTCAAACCCCAGAACCCTTAAACCCGAAAACCCTTACGAAAAAAATGATAGCCAAACACGTTATTGTACCGAAAAGGCTTTTCAAATGCTATATTTAAAATTCTTTCTTCTACGAAAAAATAGAGCTGATTTTTCCATATAACGCAGCCCTGTCACATTATCAATTACTCTAATGGTTTCCGAGTTATAATCAATTTACGTTGAATATCAAAGCGTTTTAATCTGTTTTATTATGTAGGATAAAGAGTTAACATTTCAAAACAATTCTTTTATATACATCTATAACTTAGTTACTAGTTTAATTACATGTCCATCTATAGTTAGGTACTCTATACATAAAAAGATTTTTATTAATTATTTATTCACTGTCATTGTCATCAGAATCGTTTTTAGTGTCATCGCTGCTGACAGCTTCTTCATATTCCATTTGCTCGCTAAAACACAAATAGTATATTGTGGACTTTAACATGCATTTTAATAAGTGATGTTGAGTATAGTTATCTTTTAATTTTTGCTGTATAATTTTTTTATATTAATACAAATTTTATCTTTAAGCTAGTATAGAATGTTTTATAAGGTAGCAGCCTGGTAACTTACACATTATTTATAGATTATTTAGAAAATACGTGTTCATAAGGAAATAAATTTTTATCTTTTTGATTATTTAATATATTGTTATTGATATCTAGAAGTGTATAAGAATCGTTTTCAATTATTTTTACATTGCTATGTTTTTTTTTAGATAAAAGAGAGGACACATGAGGTTGTTTAAAACAAATAAATTGAATAGATTGTAATGCATACTTGTCATTCTAGTTGGAACTTGGATCAAATGATTTTCTTAAAAAATAATAAATTTGCGAATTTTGTAAATAATTTAGGAATAAGGAAGAAAACTCTAGTTTCTACAATAACCACTAATATATAAAAAAAAGTTTCAAAATTTTCGGACAATTGGTTATATATCGGGTAGGATTTATATATCAGGTATCTTTTATATATCAGGTAGGAGAAAAAGAAACCCGAAAAATTGCATTTTTATTATTTTTAATTGATGACATTTAACATCAGATTTGTACTCGTTGACCTCAGAAACTCTTGAAACATAATATTTGTGTTTCTTTAATTTTTTAAAATGTTTTTAGAATTATTTATACTTTTTTTCATTTTAAACCATGCAATCTAATTTTTTTCTTATAATTTGCCAATATTAAACAATTAAAATTTTAAGATTTACTCTGAAAGCTTGCTGTTAAATATCTTTATATTACACAATAACGTTGAAGGGTGTAAAAGTTTATGTTATATATTTCTAAAAAATAGCTTTACTTTATCAAATTAGTGCTACATGATTTCTGCAATACAATATTACTATTAAATTTAGGTTTTCGAAGCAAGCTGCCACAAAATACGCAAGTTCAAAAGTATAACTCGTTGCTATGGCAACATGTTTTGTATTTATTAGCTTAGAAAATACAGATTGAAGTCTTACAGAAAATTTCTTTTAATTTTTTATTAACCTTTTCATTTTTATTCAGACTATTTGTTCTCTTTATTATTTCTTTTTCGTTTTCTTATCACTTTTATGTAAATACGAGGGTAGTTCAATAAGTCTTTAGAATGACCAACAGATGGCGCGCGAATCGCTCCAAATCATCTGTTTTCAGTCAGCACCACTCCCGACTAGATATATGGTGCAGTCACAGTCCACATCTTCTGAGTTTACGTGTTTTTATAACCAATTGAAAAAAAAAAATTGCTTGTTAAGAAAAATGGAAAAAAACGAGTTCAGAGCGGTAATTAAACATTTTCATTTAAAGGGTTTAACTCCATATGAGATAAAAAATGAATTGGACTCAGTTCATGGCACATCTGCCCCTGCCTTAGCAACGGTTTATAACTGGGTAAATGAATTTAAGCGTGGTCGTACATCAATAAGTGACGAACCACGTTCAGGAAGGCCCGTAGAAGCAACTACTCCCGAAATCATCAATAAAATCCACGATATGGTGTTGAAGGATAGAAGATTAAAAGTGCGTGAGTTAGCTGAGGCCACAAGGATATCTATAGGTGCAGTTGTTTCAATTCTACATGAAAAATTAGGCATGAAAAAGCTATCGGCAAGATGGGTGCCGCGTTTGCTCTCAGCTGAGAATAAACGCAATAGAGTGGTCGCCTCTGAGGCTCTTTTGGCGCGCATAAGTCGGAATCCTGAGGAATTTTTTCGTCGATTTGTGACTGTGGATGAAACATGGATACACCACTACACTCCTGAGACAAAGGAACAATCCAAATAGTGGATTTCCACAGGCGAACCAGATCCAAAGAAGGCAAAGACCGTAAAGTCAGATGGTAAGGTTATGGCTACAATTTTTTGGGATGCACGTGGAATTATACTTATTGACTACTTGGAAAAGGGTAAAACAATTACTGGTGAGTATTATGCATCATTATTAGAGCAGCTGAAAGAAGAAATTAAAAAAAAACGACCACATTTGGCGAGAAAAAAAATTCTCTTTCATCACGACAACGCCCGAGTTCACACATGCTTCGTTTCAATGGCTAAAATTGAAGAACTAAAATTCGAATTGGTCGAACACCCACCGTATTCACCAGATTTAGCCCCCAGTGACTTTTTCTTATTTCCAAACTTGAAAAAATGGCCCGGTGGACAGAGATTTACGGACAACGAAGACGTCATTGCCTCTGTAAGTGCTTATTTTGAGGAACTTTCGAAAACGCACTTTTCTGAAGGATTAAAAAAACTTAAAAAGCGATTGACCAAGTGTATAGAGCTCCAAGGAGATTATGTTGAAAAATAAAAAGAAAATTTACCCAAAAAAAATTGTTTTTATACTTTATTCTAAAGACTTATTGAACTACCCTCGTATTGTTTTTTCTTACTATAATTTATTAATTTAATTCAAATCATAGAGGAGAAAATTTACCTCGTTAACCTATACGTATAAAATTTAATTTATCTAAACTTTAAGTATATATTAAGACTAAGTTTTAAGTATGTATTAAAATTGTACAAGGAAATAGATATGGAAGCGAAACGGTAAGTTTCATATATTTATTTGTCAGTCGTAATAATATTAAGACTAATATTTTAAATTTTTATTTTGAAATTCAAATGATACATTATCAATTTTGAATTTGGTAGTTACCACAGATGTACATAAAATATGTGTATAAGTGTCCAAAAGTAAAATTTGGTTATGCATTGGTATATGTTTACAGATTTTGCACTAACGTTCAATATTGGAAAAGATAAAATTTGTAGGTATATACATATATAAAGTAGGAGTCTATTAAAAAAGATACGTAGACTTTGACTAAGTTTCTCACATTTTTCATGATTTCAAATTTCTCAAAAGGATACAATTTTCTTACAATTAATATTATGTAACCTTATAAATAGCATGCTTATTGTTTCTTTTATTAGCTATTTGTTATTTATATAAATCTTGAAAAAAAATTTTTTCGTGAAAGCTTCCTAATAAAGTAATTAGTATAATAATTTCATAAAATTATGTAGAAAACGGTATTACATATATACTATATGATTATAATACTATTCTGGCATATTTGTAAAATTATTATTTACATAGGAAAATAAATCCCTTCTTCACTTGTATCATAAGTAAAATATTGACAAAAATCAAACGTCTATCTGAATGTAATAATTTATATATTTTTATTTTTTTTTAGTTTATATAATATATTTTTAAATTATTTTGTTCCTTTTTAATTAAAAATTTCCAAATTTTCGTTTTAATAGGTCTAAAAATAAAGAAGTCACTGGTCGCGGACGCGGTCAGCCAAAAAAAGAGCCGCGTGTTCGTCCTAACAGTGGAAGGCCTCGAATATTTGACATGAAGGCTGCTTCTAGAAAAATAAAATATTTGATGGCGAAAAAGATAATTACTCTAGCTGATAATGACGAAGAGTTCCTTTAATATACTCTTGACCTTTGCCGAAAACTGAACAAAAAATCATCAACAAAAGTACTACATTCAAATTTTTATCAAGATTTTTTTCATTATACCCGCAGCAAGAGAGCCTATACTTCCCTCCTATCTACTAGGCTCGAGAGACTTACTTTTTTGACAACCTTTTGAAAGTAAAAAACGACTTGCAAGCCATGTGCTTATCAAACGAACTGAAAAATTAGGTCGGTAAACTACTTGACGTCGCGATCGATCACGGCTTGATGTCGTTTTTACGGTGTATTTATATTATGTGTATTTGAATCTAGTTAGAGGGAGGTATACGTAGAAGTTTTGCTATGGATATGCTAAAAAATCATAAACACTACTCGGACATAAAGGATGACTCTTTTAACCTATATAATGGCTGCACGAGGTGAAGCCACCGAGTCAGAAAAGTTATTCTTTTGCCTCTTGTGGTGTAATGTCCTATTAATTAAATTTTATTTCATTTCATTCAAATTTATACTCCCATAATTATTTTTCCACGTCTGCCAGAGTAATGATGAAGAATTTTTACAGGATAAAGAAGAAGACGAAGCACAGTTAGTTCATTCGAATGAGTCAGAGGATAACTTGAATGTGAAAAGCTACTCATTAATTTCTAGTGATTGCCGATTAAGGGGATTTAAATTTTTACCATCCTATACGCATCTGCAACAAGCAATGGCGGAATGTGCACCCTCGGATATAAAATATTCAGAAAATGAAGTGATGGTACGACTTCAAGATATGCTAAACAAATCTTCAGAAAGGTTTTGTAAAGCAATTGCTGAAGAGTGGGACGGCGAAACATTGCGTAACCTTGAATTGTACGTGACTGTTGGATTTGACAGCTCCTCCAGTCATCTCAACCCCCATCAAAAATACACTGATACTGATAATGTAAATGATAATGCTCAACATATTTTATTAGTAACCAGTTGTATAATTCAAAACCTTAAAGGATCAAATGAGATGGCTTGGACCAATCCCACTCCGCAAAGTATCCGCTTTTGTCGGCCACTGAGGCATTACAGTCATCTCTTTTCCTAATTATTATTACTATAAGCATGCAAAAATCGTAATTTCATAGACACATCAAAAAAAATTTCCAGTCTTCCTGAATTTAGCAAGCTTCAACCAAGCTACTTGATCGTGTTCACGAAATAAATCGGTTATATTTTTACTTTGATACAAAATTTTATTAAATAAAAAGTTTTTTTTTATTCGAAAAGTAATGTTATGCTGAAAATCATATGTTTTTATTAAAATATATTATTACTTTTTGTAACATTTATATTTATTTTTCAGCTTGCTATCCATTTTTGTAACTCTTAACCAATCCTGATTCTAATTATTCATAACATTTCTTTTGTCATGATCCTTTTTTCTCAAGGTTATCCATTGAAAAAGAAGATAATGAAGCTATCATGAAAGTGTACAATCGATTAAGTCAAGAGATCCATCTATTACAACGACATAGATTTAAGACTTCAAATGGAAAAAAAGGAGTAGTAAAGTTTATAGTTACTCAAACTTTATATGATGGGAAATGCATTAATTGCATTATAGGCAATAATGCAACCACTCGATGTCTCATATGTGGTGTATCGTCACATAAATTTGTCGATTCAACAATAAATTTTGAGCCAAAAAAAGATTCACTACGTTTAGGATTAGGTCTCGTACATTGCGTAATAAAAGCTTTTGAGTATTCACTACATCTTGCCTACAGAACAACAATAAAAGAATGGGATAGAAAACAACATTTGTTAGGTAATACATAAAAGTAGTGTTTTGTACTTAGCACATTTTAGTACAAACAACATCAGAAATTCACTTTACTTTAAAGAACTACTTTTTAATGATATTTTTTCATTAATTTGATTAAAAAATTTGAATACATATTAAATATTGTTAAAAATAGAACAGAATAGAAATAGCTATTTGTGCAACAAGGGGAGACAATAAGCTATTTCAAGCGAGGTTGAAGTGAGGGGCTTTTGGCGCCCTCGACTCCGACTTATGCTGAAAACACCTCACCCAAGTCTGAAATAACTTTTTTTCCCGTGTTACACAATATTTTTTCCAACGAGGGTATGAAAGAGCCTTTTTTATGCATAAAAGTTGCGTAGGTGATTGTGCATTTTGAGTAGTGCACAATGTAGTTAAAAATTTTTATATTTTCTATTTTGATTTTTAATATTAAAGTTCAAAGGTTCGTTTTTCCTCATCTCAAAAATGGTCCGTGAACGTATTTCCATCATAAATTATAAAATTTGTAAAAATCTGGAAAAAAGACATCAACAGCGGGGAAAAATAGAGAGCGGGGAAAAATTTTATGCCATTTAGATTTGCCTGGATTCTATATGGATCTGAATCTATAGATATTCATGTGGATATCCATTCAATTTTTTTAACGTAAAACAGTTTATAAAATAACTCTATTTATATATCTTGTGTCCATTGTTGGAAGTACCATGCAGATGATAACACCAAAATTAGGGCTAATCAGTATGTTATCTGTAAATTAACTTTTAATTGTTTAAACTTTTAAAAGTGAATTTGCAGATAATATACTGATTAGCCCTATTTGGTGTTACTATCCGCATGCTACTTCCAATAATGGACACAAGATATATAAATAGAGTTATTTCATAAACTGTTTTACATTAAAAAAACTGAATGGATATCCACATGAATATCTATGTGGTTTATCCACCTGGAATCCATTCAAATCTATATAGAACCCAGGCAAATCCACCTGAATCATCGACATAAATAAGCAACAGGATATTCACCTATATTTCCTATAGGGCATTCATACATGAATCAGTCAGACATTAATAAGTCTTTATTTACAATCGGTTGCACGTTGAGTAAGCTCATATTCTGTTACAAATTTTAACAATATTATTGACCTACATAATAATAAAAAGTATTTCAATTAGAAATTAAATTTATAAAAATCAATTATTATGTTATTATTTCTTTTAATATAATTTAAAAAATAGCTATAAGAGGAACAGAGCTTTACAATAAAACGCATCGTACTACTTTAAATTTTAGAGGAAGCGAATCATCAAACTGAAAAAATTAAAAGGCAAGTGAATGCAGTGTTTCAAGTAAGAGTCGACCAAGTTCTACAAGGTCATGGGACTACTAATACTGGCAATCTAGCTCGGAGATGTTTTAATGACCCATCAAAATTTACTCAAGCTTTAGAAATTGATTTTGTATTAGTTAATAATATTGCATTAATATTACTATTACTTCGAAGTAAACAAGAGTTAAATATTGAAAAGTTCGAAACACTATGCGCCGAAACATATAAAAGAAACTACACGGTATATCTGTGGTCACGGATGTGCCCTTAAATACATAAATTACTGAAACATAGTAGTGACATTATACAAAATTTTCCTCTACCAATAGCATTTTATTCAGAAGATGCAAGTGAATCGTGGTACAAGATTTATAGAAAAAATTTAATTTTCCATTCACGTCAAACAAGCAGAATCGATCAAATTTCTGATACATTTAATAGGGCTATTAACTGTACAGATCCCTTAATTTCCTTAATGTACATCAACAATCGCTTAAAAGGTCAACTGCAACATCGAACTACACAAAAAATGAGTAAATATTTAAAAAACAGGTAAAAGTATTTAAATGAATACAGTTAAAAAAATAATTTAAAATTTAATACTTTGTATTTAAGAAGTAATGTGGTAACTTAGTTTCAGCAACTCAATTCAGCTTATTATATTTAGAAAGTATAATATATTAAGAGTATACTTCATAAACTTATATTAACGGTATATTTTAGACCGAAATTCAAAATATTAACAAAGCAGCAGGTCATAATCAAGTCATCATTTGTAGTTACGTGCTATAAGCTGTAAAAAAATTAAATGGGTTTTTCTGAATGTTTTTCAGTAGATCAGGGTGATAAATTAAAGTCTATTGAACCAATATGCCGAAAATTCTGAAACTTTTTTCATATATCAGTGGCTATAGGAGAAACTAGAGTTTTTTTCCTTATTCCTAAATTATTTACAAAATTTGCAATTTTATTATTTTTTAAGAAAATCATTTGATCCAATTTCCAACCAGAATGACAAGTATGCGTAACAATCTATTCAATTTATTTGTTTTAAACGACCTCAAGTGTCCTCTCTTTTATCTAAAAAAAACATAGCAATGTAAAAATAATTTAAAACGATTCTTATACAATTCTGGATATCAATAACAATATATTAAATAATCAAAAAGATAAAAATTTATTTGCTTATGAACACGTATTTTCTAAATAATCTATAAATAATGTGTAAGTTATCAGGTTGCTACCTTATAAAACATTCTATACTAGCTTAAGAGGAGTCCGTATCTACTATCCTTGTCTAATCACGTTTTTGCTATTTATTCAAATTGTAGTTTGTTAATTGAAAAACTAAAAGTTGACCCCAATTGGTATTAGAATAAGGAATATTTTGAGACCTTAAAAAGTATATAACATTATTCCCTTTTCGAGAAAACTTCGGAACGCGAAAATTGAGGTTAGCCTATCCATTCCGAAGTTTTCTCGAAAAGGAAATAATGTTAGATACTTTTTAACGTCTCAAAATATTCATTTTTAACACACCCAGCCATAAAGTACGTACTTTATCCCCGCCGAGCCGAAAATAAAGCGCTACATTAAATCCTTAGGGAGTTAATATGTAGCACTATTTTCCCTTTTCGGCGGTGAACTAGTACGAACTTTCTGGTAGATATGTTAAAAAATTGTATATTGCACGCGTGAATAAAGTGAGCCAGCGATTGCCAGCGTGTATGACGCCCTCGCGTGGGTTTGAGGGTTTCGGGGTTTGAGGGTTTCGGGGTTTGAGGGTTTCGGGGTTTGAGGGTTTCGGGGTTTGAGGGTTTCGGGGTTTGACGGTTTTGGGGTTTAAGGGTTTTGGGGTTTAAGTGTTTTGGGGTTTTGGGGTTTAAGGGTTTTGGGGTTTAAGAGTTATGGAGAAAAGAAGAAATTTATTCCTAAAAATGAGTTGAGGTGTTCATTTCATCATTTTACATAAAATGTAAAAGTTAGACGAAAATTGTGATGCTCGCCACATTTTTCGGGCCGAAAAGCAAGTTATATGTTGTGTTACAAACTTTTTTCAGTTATTTGCCTTAGGCATGTTCAGTACCAACATTTTATGAAATTTAAAATGCTTTCTATCAAAATAAAAATGTTTATAAATATATACACGACTTTTTACCAAAAATAAACGATTTTTCATGTTTAAGTGAATTTTTGTGGAAAATGAAAATTCTCAGATAACTTTTCTCGGTGGATTTAAGTTCAGTAGACTAAAATCTGTAAGTCACTTAGTTTTTTGCAAAAAATATCATGAATATTAAAAATGGCAGTGAATTTATTGCTAAAATCACAAAATGGACCTTTTTTCCTTGAATTTGGGGGCCTTGGAAAACTATTTTGGGCCTCCTCAATAATTTTCCTTTATTCCACATAACTCAAACTATATTCCCACCAAATTTCATCCAATTCGGTTCACTTAATCGTGAAATATTATGTTTGAACACAAAAAAAAATTTTTTTACACGGTACGACGTTGGTCTCAAGAATATCTGCTAGGGCTGCAGAGATGAAACAAGTGTGTGTCCCCTACGTGGTGTACAGATGAATTATTTGGCTTTAATACGCAACGAGCTCACTCCGCCTTCACAGTGACCTATGGCAAGGCTCATACAGTTACATCCTGGTAATGATGGTCTGACTAGGGTAGTCACCCTACGCAACGCCAAAAGTACTCTTCAACGTCCAGTTACGAAGATAGTTATGATGACAATTAATGTTTGATTATAATTAGCTTGATAGTACCATATAAAGTTTGAAAATTTTATTATTGAAATTCTAATGTTAAAGTCATTGAAAAAATTTTAGATATTGTTTAAAAGCTGTTTAATTTAATTGTGGATTAATTATTGTATCTTCTGCGAAGAAAGGGGGTCGGTATGTTAAGGATTATAATATTCAAATATTAAAGTTACAGCTTGACTAGAGCGCCACTTTCACTCTCACGCTCTCACTCCTGAGTCTACCCAAGGCTGCAGAGCAGAGCGGTTGCGCTCAACTAAATATCTCATAGCAGTTAACCTATGAGTCTTTCATTTAATCACCTCACCTTCACTTAGAACCAGATATTATTGAGTTACTTAAGGGAAGAAGTTACCGATTTTTACTCAAAAAATCGATTTTTTTAACTGGTAAAACACGTATTTAACCTTTTTCTTTCAAGAGTAAAAGGTTTTATGCGAAAACTAATTTTTTTCAACTTATTTGAAGCTATAGATGGAAATGGTTGATCATGCTATTTTTATTAAAATTTATGTTTAAACTCATTTTTCTCATAACTTAATTTTCATAACTTACTTTGTAAGCCTGCGCAACAGTTTTTCATGAATCACGCTGAAAATTTTTGTACTTTTTTTTTAACATATTTTGAACAAATTTAAAGAGAGTTTCTTTTAATCATTACCTAAAATATCATTTTTTTAAATATAAGTTAATAATAAAATACTGTTTATATCGCAAACAATAAATTGTTCATATAGAATATAATCTCAGAATATTTGAAAAATATTATTTGAAGATATTGCTCTTTAAATATCTTAATTTTAACATAATAAAATGTATACCAATCCATCGTAACCCCTTGCGCACAGTGATAATCAAACATACATCTGTTTTCACAAGTTTTTTCAAAATGGCTACTTCAAAGGGTGTTAAATTTGAACAAAACCAGTCTAAAATGTCATATTTTTCTTTATTATAACATGTTTTGTAGAAAACATATGTTTCTTCTTAAATTAAAGGATTTTAGTGTTTGCTGTATTTTCTTCCCTAGAAAGAGATATAAACATTTAAAAGTTAGTTTATTAGAACAAAGAATTTTATATTGGAACAATTAATTTAGTTTAAGGATGCATTTTTCCCAAGTGAAAAGCTATATACGTCATATTTGAAGAAAAAACAGGCTATCTTTGAACATTTTTCAAGACCATAATCTTCGATGATTCTTAAAAACCCAAAACTTTTTTAATCGTTATTCCAAATCGAATCTGCATAAAAATGGGCAAATGTAAATATATCTGAATATAGAAACTGTTCCAGTCTCAATATCGTGCAACTTTTTTAGCATTTTAAATGGTTTATGTTTTTATTTAAAATCTGCTAAAATGACCTTTAATTTGAGTGGTCACAGCATTTCTGAAATTATTTGGATCAAAAGTTATGCTTGTTTTGATATTACGAAAAATTTGAGGGAGTAAACTTGGACAATGCAAGTTATGGCCCTACAACGCTATCTCCAATTTACCACCTGAGAATGTTCATAATATTAAAACAGACATAACATATGATCCAAATAATTTCAGAAATGTTAAGACCATTCTAAGTATAGGTCTTTTTATAAATTTTAACTAAAACTACGTACAAATTTCCATAACGTAAAGTACCGTAAGTGAGTTAGATCAAACTATGACATAAGCCAGTTAAAATGATAGTTAATGATAGCTTCTGTATTCAGATATATTTACATTTGCCTATTTTTATGCAGATTCTATTCGGAATAAAAATTCAACAAATTTTGGGTTTTGAAGAATCATCGAAAATTAGCGTCTTGAAAAATGATCAAAGATAGCCTGTTTTTTGTTTCAATTTGGTGTATATAGCTCTTCACTTGGAAAAACATAAATTTTTGATGGCACGGATGTTGTTAAGTTTCTATTCTAGTGATATGGTAAGTTATTAAAAGTCTTTTTACCTCAATTTATACAGTTTTAATCATTTTATTACCAAATTTATAAAATAAAGTGCATAAATGCACTTAAAAAACTTTGAAATTGAGGTAAGAATCTTCAAATTTTAACGTGCTTGCAGGAGAGTTATTTTCTCCACACTTTTCAACTTTTGAAAGGGTTACAGGAATCAAAATCGAAACTTTGAAAATTTTGGACCACCCTACTGTACCAGGCAATAGCAAGAATAATATATATACATAGAACTCCAGTCATTTTAATGATTTAATAGCCCTCCAAAACCTGTCAACAAAAACATATGAATATTTGTATACTCACAGGAATGGCCAACTATTTTTCTGAATATTCTGACAATATATTATTAGTTTTTCATAAATTAATAAAAAAAAATTTATTTAAAACGAGTCCGTATTGTTTATGTATTTACTGTATGTTTAAAATATAAAAATAAATAACACCAAAAGAAGTTTAAGCACGTATAGTAAATAGAAAAAGAGAATATGGGTGAATTTTTGTATACACGACGTTGAAAACTTCAGGTAAAACGTATCTCATTTTTCTTTTAATTTACAGTGACGTTAGCGAAATAGTAAATTTAATTAAATTTAGTTACAGTATTTAAAAAGAAATTCAAACGTATTCTACCAGAAGTTTTCAATGTCTAGGTGCATAAGTGTATTCACTTAATAAACTTTATTGTTACCTGCTAATTTAAGGGGGACTTACCGATATAGAAATTGGAGAATTATCAAAACGTGCAAAGTTACGTCCGATTGTTTATAAAAAATATGTAGAAACTTATAAAGAGTTGAACATAACTTTCCAGGTTTTGATAATTTTCCAATTTTTATATCACCAAGGAACAAAACGAGAAATTCAAAATTCAAATCGGATAAATAACTAGTATCTACTGTTTTGTCAACTTTTTCTCCAATTGACGATATCTAAATTTACATTAACGTAATTTTGAGAAAATGATATTTTTTCTTTCGACAAAAACCCCTTATCTCATAATATTATTGAATTTCATATGATTATGAAAGATTCAATTGTAGTATCACCTCTATAAAGTAAAAAATATAATTCAATAAAGTATCGTCACATTACAATAAATAAATAGTCTCTAAATTTTTTGGAGTGCAATTTTCGCTCTAAATGTATAGTGAATGGTTCCACTCCAAAGGAGTGAATTTTCACTGTAAAAGAGTGAATTTGGTCACTCCAGTCTAATAAGTGAATTTTACCACTCTAAATTAGAGAATGACTAAGGATTCACTCTAACTTTCACACTAGGTTAGAGTGAAATTTATATTATAAAACGTATAAATTAATGATAGTTTCGAATTACGACTTTTTACTTCTAAAACATTATTTGCACCAGGAATCTTCAATTAAATTTTCAAGAAATTTCATTATTAATTGTACAGAAAAATGGGTTAAAAAATATACAGCTATGCGGTTAATTAATTTATCTAGAGGTGAAGGGTAGCTTTTATTTAAAATCTCTTAACAATTTAACCAGATATAGTTTTTAAAAATTCAAAGGGAATATTGAACCACATAAAAAAATAGAATTTATTACAGGAATTTGTATTACCGACTTTTTAAACTTAAACAGTTATTCGAAATTTTACAAATGTTGTAAATCAAATTGACTACTACGTCCTGCTAATTTGTATATTGTATTAGCAATGATTTGTTTTGGCAGTTTCAAAAGATTCCGGTATTATTTCTAACCAGAAAACAGTTATAAATATTTTCCATGATAAGCAATGCGTATGTCGACCCACATTCTCTTAACATTTTTTGAGCCATTTTTTAAGAAAGTTAATGATACCTCATGAAAAATCAACTGAACATTTCTGGTAAAGGCATATAATGTCGTTTTTTATAAATATTTATTTTAAAGAAAAAATAATAAAAATTAGAAGCCGATATGGTCGGAATCGATCAGATGTTACATCCCCTTAAATTGCTTATTTTAATTTCTTAAAAATGCATAAATTGAGAAAATGTAAAAGAAATATTAGACGGCCCAATATTCAAGTTACCATAATAATACTAAATTTTATATAAAATATAATTTTTTTATCATTTTATTAACAATAACTATTTATTAGCTCTGAGTTATTATGTCTTTAACTGATTTTAGTATTAAATAAAAGTTCATTTACGAATTAGAATACATAGGAGAAATCAGTGCACACGAATTCAGACGCAACGGTGGTCTAGCACTAGAGTGGCAGTCCCAGCACTAAAAGGATCCGAGTTCAAATCCAACCAACAATTTTTCTGAAGATTTTTTATTTTATTTCTCAGTTGCATCTTTTCCAGTAAACTGTATGCATTCATCAAAATATTTGTAAAACGTAAAACAACGATGTGAGTAATTATTAATAAGTTAATAATTATTTTTTCTTTACGCGTATTCTTTCACTCTAAATAGAGTGAGAAAGTCACTTTTACAAAAGAGTGAATTATTCAAAATAAGTGACTGTGTTTTCATGATGGCTTGGAGTAAGAATTCACTCTAAAAGAGTGAAAATCCAATCCAAAAAATTTAGAGAGTATATGCTAATTTGCTGTTATTTTTTTGGTTTTCATATTCTTTTCGTAAATAGAAAGGGGTTATCTATCTAATTGTTGTATAGTTATTTTACTCATAATGCTTCATGATAATAAAATAATTTTTTTATATTTCCTTGATTTCGACGGTATCAGTTCCAAAGATGTAATTATGATGGTATAAACATTTTTAACTTTTAGGTAATTAGTGTATACGAAGAAAGGCATATCTACATTATAAGAAAATAAATAATGAGTGTTCCAATTAGAACCATAGTGGAATAAGACTATTTTGAAAACTATGATAACATACTGAATTATTGATTGTTTAAATTATTTTTATTAATAATTTGTTATAAAAATAAGCAATTGTTTTATTTAAAATACTTAAATTATAAACGGCTGAATACTGTCAAAATAGACTTACACCACTATTAGCAAAGAAAACTACCACCGCGGGAGAGTCGCGCCACTGTCGACTAGTCCATATGGCCAATCAAAATATACATTTGACATAGGGTTTATATGGGAGTCGTAAGCTTTTATTAAAATAAAACTTTGTCTTCTTAAAATAATGGTTAACGCTTCAATTGCAAATATTATGAAAACTCATAAATGCAGTACGATAGTTCAGCGAAGTATTGAAATATCATAAACTAATTTTGTGAGCGAAAAGAACAAGCCAAACGCCGGAATTTTAAAAGTCGCGCCTCACTAAGCGTTGATTAATCCAATAATAATAACATTAAGACAATTTACCATAGTTCTGGAGCATTTAATTATCTTCCTTCAATAGCATACAGTCTCCAATTGTAGCAATAACACTTATTTTTATATAAAACACTTTTATTTTAATTTAGAAATAAATCTCCCATATAAAGTCGATGTAAAATGTATATTCTGACCGGCCATTGGCGTAGTTCACTTGATGCCCGCTAGTGTCGCATTGCAACTTTAAAATTGCGCCTGTTAAATTCAAATTTTTTGGGACTTTAAATTCCTTAAGTGGGTAGCACGACCGGCTTAACGTGGGGGTGCCTCAGCTCCTAATTCGGCCCTGGTCAGCGCAGAGTAACGTGGTATATCTACCTCAACGATTCGTCCGGACGTTACAGTTGCTGCTGATGTATACAGATATACTGGCGGTGCGTGAATATAAAATTCACTTTAGTTATTTATTTCTCACTCATCGAAAATTAATTAGTGGTGCTTTTTATGCATTAGTTTCTTCTGAATAACGTGCTACAAACCGTTTTTGCCTATCGTTGGCCGTTTCGGAGAAAAGTGCCAAAAAAGTTTTTTTATTGTTTTCCAACCTTCTGACACATTTTTGAACTTTTGGGTATAGGAAAAAAAAAGTTTCTAATGATCTAAAGATACTAAATAACCACATTGCATAATGGACGGGGAAAAGTGGATTTCAGACCTTCGTTTACTGGACCATTTATGATGTTGTTTTCGATACCTGTCTTACGTGTACAAACTGTGCATTTCTCAAAATGTACAGTACGCTTTTCAAAAGTATGAATATGCATCAAAATATTATTCTTTTCGAAAATATCAGTTTTAAATATATTTTCAATACAAAAAGAAATTTATTAATATTTAACTTAACTTAAAATAGCCATTAACAAATCACAATAAATCATAAAGTAACAATAAGAATAATACTATAAATAATAACAATAAATAATATTAGTAAATAAACTTTCAGTACTTGTTTGATTGTGTTAAACTTGTATTTTTATGACTACATAGTTCTCACATTGTACTCAATATTGCAGTAATATTACATGAGTACTAAATGCAATATCAAATATTCTTGTGATATATAGCGGTAATATTGCAGACTTTCGTATCACATGAATATTACGGGAAATATCATTACAATATTTTGGTGAAAATCAGGCAACGTTTCAGTAGCATAACAACAATATTATTATGGGTTTTTAGTTGTTGCGGTGAGAATGGGAAATATTGCAGTGATGTTGCAGGAATATTATTATCATTTCTCAGTAATAATGGAAATAGTAGGTAATATTTCAGTGACATTCCAGCAATATTATTATTATTTTATCGAAAGTATATATATATATATATATATATATATATATATATATATATATATATATATATATATATATATATATATATATATATATATATATATATATATATATATGGGTCAATCCATGCCAAAACGCACACGGCTCTGCCCAAAAATGGTAAAGACTTAGAAAAACTTGTATAGGGTCAAAATTTAGGGTTTTTTATGTAGAATCAATAGCTATGTGGCGCTTTTCAAAATTTTCAAAATGGCGGTCCCAAAAACCCGATTTTCTGACCAGTTTGCCGAAAATTTTCCGATTAATCGTTCATAAAAATATAGATAAAAGACGAAAATTGTGAATAAAGGTCATTTTATATGTTTTCGGGTACGCTGAATCCGAATCCGCTGACCGTTTAACCTTATCACTCCAGGATTTGCTCTAACCTCAAAAAATACCTCAAAAACGCTCAAACAGGCATGATTATGGCTAGATAAAGGTTCGTGACGATGCATTTGTTGGTTTCAAGGATTGCGTATTTCAAATCCAAGTTCCGTTCAGCTCGCTCAGTCCAAAATTTGCCCCTAGCCTCAAAATATTTTTCAAAAACGCTCAAATAGGCATGATTACGGCCAGATTAAGGATTGTGACCATAAATTTATACGTTTTCGAGATCGCTGATTTTAAGTCTAAGGTCCGGTTAGCCCGACAAGCCCAAAATTTGTCGCTAACCTCAAAAAATATCTGACAAACGCTCAAATGGGCAGGTTCATGGCCAGAAATGGACGGTTATACTTTAAATCACTACAACAACTTCCTTTTTATCACTTGAAAATTTTCTGATAATAATACTCTTGTTTCGTAGTGGAATAAAACAGTGATTGCTTGAAATTTGTAGGACAAAAGGAGCCTCGTCAAATCGTCTTTTTAATCTTCTTTGAGTGTTGCTATGTGTTACTTTTGAATAATAAAAGAACTTTATATTTTTTATTGAATGGCATGCCCACTCATAAAGCTGCTTAGCTGTTAAAATGCTGTTGATTGCTGATGCTTGGAGGCTTGCGTTCCTAGCTCCTATTTTAAGAGTTGCACCAAGGCCATCATGTGGGCCTTTTCCGTGAGCCGTCGCGGAAAAATGCCATTCTGCTTTGACACCAAAATCATTTTCATTATTACAAAAATTTTGGATATTAAATCGATTTTTAAAATGTTGTTTTGCTCCATCAGAAAAGTAGATAATCTTTGTAACTTTGTGTTGTTTCTTTAGGTAATCAATTATCATCGAATTACACACATACACCGCTGCAGAGTCATGAGTATTTGATTCACAAATCACGATTATATTTCCATGTTTTAATTCACCTTCATCTCGATAATAATAAACTACAGTATATTGTGTGGCTTGATTATTATTATAGTGAAAAGCTTGAGCTGCTTTTTGAACAACGAAAGCAAAATTCTCTGAATAATCTGGTAGCACAAGAATTTCCCCTGGCTTTAAGCTTCCCTTCAATTGCTTAAAATATTCTGATTGTTGTTCGTTAATATAATCTTGAGGTTTTAATGATTTTAACCGATGACCAAGAAGTTCGAGGAAATTTTCAGTAGTTGTGTTTGATGTAATCATAGTTGTTCTATCTGTCGAATGCCAAGAGCTAAAAGTTATATTCTTTACGTCTGCTTTTTCCAAACCTGATTCAAGCTGGGATCTGAGCTTATCGTAATTAGGGCAGTTTTTGCATTCGTTAAGAAAACATTCTCTATTTGAGTTACGACATACCATGAGATTAAGACAATCGGTATAGTTTTTTAATGGGAATTCCGATTTAGCCATCAGGTCAGATAAATTGATGGCATCAAGCAAAAGCTCGACATTCTCATGAATCACACATACGCAAACAATATGAGTACCATTACTTCCGGCTAAAACACAATTTTGAGGTCGTAATTCGCAAAACTTTGAAAGACCTATAGTAGTATCTGGATGCTCTCCACAAAATTTGAAATATAATTCTTTTAAGCTAAACAATGTCAGTCTCTTCTGTTTTAGGACTTTTTCTCCATCAATCTCAACAGATTTTTTATTTATATATCCTGGGAGAATTCTGCTGTTAGAATCACATTCATAGAATTGTTTAACTCTATTAAACGTAGTTTGTGGCAGCGATTTACCTATTTTTGGGGGTGATCTAGAAAAAGAGCCATTTGTGGCTTTTAATTCTTTAGCTTTTCTAATGGAGTAAGTCGTAGTATTGAATAGAGAACAAATCTTCTCTATTGACCATTTTGATGGCAGTATGGTTAGAATAGCTATCCTGTCGGGATCGTGCTCTGACAACGATGAAAATTTTTCTCTTAAACCTTCGATGATTTCATGGAGGTTTTACTCAGCATTTGAAGAAGTCGAACTGTCAAGATCTAATTGCACATTCTTCTCTAGGCTATCTTCATTTGCACTGTTAGATACAGAAGTATTGTTCAAATTGTCATTCACGTTTTCATCTTGAGTATCATCATTCTTGGAATTGTGGTTCATGTCTTCATTATGAGTATCATTACTAGTATATGATATTTTCCGACATCCACTGCAAATCATATTCTCTGCAGAAGCAAGCCCGAAATGTCTGCAAAGCCTAGCTGGTAGTGGTCGTAATGATTTGCCTATGTGAGCTACCAATTTGAACGGATTGCAACAGCGATCTGTTCGAAAAGACTTCTTCCTTTTTGAAGTCATGATCATGGAAAGCTAGCTCAAAGTCAATGCAAATACTGTGTTTATATGCGTGTGAGAACTATACGACTATATGTACGAGTGCGTATTTATAGCCTTCAAAATAATCTCTGGTAAAATTTTACGATCATCAATGCTATATTGATTATATTTATCCGTTAACCCGCCACGCAAACGTGATCTCTAACACGGAAAATATGACAACCCAAAATGCAAGCAAACCACGAAGCAGTAAAAAACGCTACCAGCCGCTTCCTTTCAAAGATTCCTTGACAATTTACCAATTATCACTGCTTCACTGATTATATTTTTTCGTTAACCCACTCAAACGTGATTTCTGTCTGTCGTATACTGTCCATCTGACGAATAGGACAATCATGATTACATCGAACACAACTACTAAAAATTTTATTTAACTTCTTGGTCATCGGTTAAAATCATTAAAACCTCAAGATTATATTAACGAACAACAATCAGAATATTTTAAGCAATTGAAGGGAAGCTTAAAGCCAGGGGAAATTCTTGTGCTACCAGATTATTCAGAGAATTTTGCTTTCGTTGTTCAAAAAGCAGCTCAAGCTTTTCACTATAATAATAATCAAGCCACACAATATACTGTAGTTTATTATTATCGAGATGAAGGTGAATTAAAACATGGAAATATAATCGTGATTTGTGAATCAAATACTCATGACTCTGCAGCGGTGTATGTGTGTAATTCGATGATAATTGATTACCTAAAGAAACAACACAAAGTTACAAAGATTATCTACTTTTCTGATGGAGCAAAACAACATTTTAAAAATCGATTTAATATCCAAAATTTTTGTAATAATGAAAATGATTTTGGTGTCAAAGCAGAATGGCATTTTTCCGCGACGGCTCACGGAAAAGGCCCACATGATGGCCTTGGTGCAACTCTTAAAATAGGAGCTAGGAACGCAAGCCTCCAAGCATCAGCAATCAACAGCATTTTAACAGCTAAGCAGCTTTATGAGTGGGCATGCCATTCAATAAAAAATATAAAGTTCTTTTATTATTCAAAAGTAACACATAGCAACTCTCAAAGAAGATTAAAAAGACGATTTGACGAGACTTCTTTTGTTCCACAAATTTCAAGCAATCACTGTTTTATTCCACTACGAAACAAGAGTATTATTATCAGAAAATTTTCAAGTGATAAAAAGGAAGTTGTTGTAGTGATTTAAAGTATAACCGTCCATTTCTGGCCATGAACCTGCCCATTTGAGCGTTTGTCAGGTATTTTTTTAGGTTAAAACCAAATTTTTAACTGATGGAACTAAACGCACTTCGGATTTGAAATCAGTGACCCCAAAAACGTATAAATATATGGTCACGATTCTTCATCTGGCCGTCATCATGCCCGCTGAGCATTTTTGAAGTACTTTTTGAGGTTAGCGACAAATTTTGGGCTTGTCGGGCTAACCGGACCTTAGACTTAAAATCAGCGATCTCGAAAACGTATAAATTTATGGTCACGATCCTTAATCTGGCCGTAATCATGCCTATTTGAGCGTTTTTGAAAAATATTTTGAGGCTAGGGGCAAATTTTGGACTGAGTGAGCTGAACGGACCTTGGATTTGAAATACGCGACCCTTGAAACGAACAAATGCATCGTCACGAACCTTTATCTAGCCATAATCATGCCTGTTTGAGCGTTTTTGAGGTATTTTTTGAGGTTAGAGCAAATCCTGGAGTGATAAGGTTAAACGGTCAGCGGATTCGGATTCAGCGTACCCGAAAACATATAAAATGACCTTTATTCACAATTTTCGTCTTTTATCTATATTTTTATGAACGATTAATCGGAAAATTTTCGGCAAACTGGTCAGAAAATCGGGTTTTTGGGACCGCCATTTTGAAAATTTTGAAAAGCGCCACATAGCTATTGATTCTACATAAAAAAACCCTAAATTTTGACCCGATACAAGTTTTTCTAAGTCTTTACCATTTTTGGGCAGAGCCGTGTGCGTTTTGGCATGGATTGACCCATATATATATATATATATATATATATCAGTCTCTATATGTAAGTTCCTTTTCATTTTATATTATTTTTGTTTCGCCGTAATGCTAGTACTATTATTAGTATTAGTAATATACATGTAATAAACGCCTATCAAGAATCGTTCATACGCAGCAGCTTCGGGACAACACACATTATCGTAATGTTTGAACTGTCCTTATATAGTAACTAATGACGAATCTTATAACTTGCGAGAAAACGCCAAAGCGTGATCTAGCGGCATTCTTGAGAAAATTGAGTTTCAAATAATGTACAATGGCAATAATTGGTTTCCCTCGATTTGTTTTTACGGAAACCTTGACTAATTATATTATTAAAACATTTGTACAATTATAGTCAAGATTTTTGGAAAAATAAAACGATACAATTAAAATGTTATCGTTTAACAAATTTAATGATGACTGATTTATTGCCATATGATGTAGTAGAAATATTTCCACAGTAATACTTTTAAATGTATCAAGGAATGTCATTCTGTAATTTTGCAAGAATATAGCTGTAATATATTAAAGTATTACGTCTTATAATAATATTTATGATTTATCACAATATAATATTGTAGAATTATTGCAGCAAACTTGCGTTGTAATTTATCATCGCGCAGTGTTACAAAAATATCACTGTAATATTACAATGTGATATATCGTAATGTAATATTATAGAAAGATTGCTGCAATACTGCATTTCGGTGTATATGTGGTCGTGCGGCCCTCGATCGCTGACGATAGGATGTGGTTTTCTCGCCAAACTACGTCCCCAGCCTCAAAGCCTGGGTCTCGGTGTTTGGCATTATAATTCCGCGCCTGTCGGTCGTGCGCCTCTTCAGAATGCTCATTTGCTTGCGCTCTCAGCTCCTCTAGGTCACGCATTCGTTCGCCCCATGCTTCGAGGGCTTCACTCTGCAGCCCTTCAGCTGTAGCTACGTCTTGTACTCTCAGCGTGGACGACGGTAGTGCCAGTTGATGGCCGTAATTAAGCATTGCTGGGCTCCTACCGGTCGAGTCGTGTACCGCTATGTTATAAGCGAACACCAGCTCGTTGAGGTGTTGATCCCACGTACGATGGTTCTCATCAATGTATGACGATATCATCGTGTTCACTGAGCGGTTGACTCGCTAAATCGGGTTGCCCTGCGGGTAGTAAGGCGGCGTTGTTTTGTGTCACACACTATATTTTTCCAGAAACTCATCCATTGTACGGTTCTTGAACTCCGTGCCATTGTCCGAAAGAAACACTTCTGGAGCGCCGTATCGCAGGAATATTTTCTCGTGGAGTTTTTTCTGGACTGTCTTCGCATTAGCCTTCTTGATCTCCAGCGAGTGAACAAATCCTGAAAGACGAGTATGTATTCATACTCGTACGCCGTCCTCGGTTTGCGGCCTATTATGTCGCCGGCCACCACTTGCCATGGACGACTGACAACACGCCGGCCTAGCAAGCCTGCTGGTACGCGTTGTTCCACCTTTACATGCTGGCACGTCAGGCACCTGCGTACGTACTTTCCGACGTCCAGGTACATCCTGAGCCAATAATAATAGACCGTGACCCGTGTGAGAGTTTTATCTCGCCCAAGGTGTCCAGAGGTAGGCTCATTGTGACACTTTGCGAGAATCTTGGCTTGCTCTTCTAGCGATACGGCCAGCTTCCGTGCGTCGTCCTCTTGCAACGACATGGGCAACGACTCATCTCGCCGATAAACGTACAGTTGCCCTCCTATGACTTTGTACAGCGGGTAATCGCTGGGAGTGTTGAGCACTTTCTCAATGCACCCCGCATACCAGCGGTCGTTGGCCATGTTGGCCCAGGCGATGGTTGCGACGGGTAGTTAGTCGTCCTCGAATAAGCGGGAGAGCGCATCGGGCATGTCAGTTTGAGGTTTCTTACTCGTATCATCTGGTCCTCAAATAATCTTGTAACTGGGTGCTGGCTGTCTTGGTTGATATTATTGTCAAGGATCGTAGACCCAGTTCTCTCATTGAGCACTCTGTTGATGTATTCATTGCGCAACTGTGTGCGCTATTCGAATACAGCTTCTGGTTCTAGGCTTTGCTGGAAGTCACCTTCCGAATATTCACCCACAAGCCATTTCTGTAGTCGAGCGGCTTGCTGCAACCGTAAGCCCCCGCGCTTTAGTTGCAATTCGTGCAGGGTCTCATCGAGCTCTTGTGCCTCGAGCGAGAAGCACCAGTTCTCCAAAGCCTCTATGGTTTGGCGTGACATTTTCGTTTCGACTGTACTTGCGCGCTTTTCGAGATTATTGATACACTCACACTAAAAAAAACTAATAAGAATATCGTAATGTGATTTTGGGATTTCAATGTCAATTCCAATATCACACTATGGCTGCCGTGTGACTTTAACTACATCCAGGCACACCTCTTTTTATAAGCACGATAAATCTTTCACGCTAGCAAACAGTTTTTCTTTCTTCTGCGCGTAACTTTTCCTTTTAATTAATAGGTTTGTTGCAGATTGAAAAACTTTTTCTCTAGGACAATTTGTCCAATTCTCGCAATGTAAGAAAAAAAAAAATTTTGTCCTTCCAAAAATTTTTTAAGTCCCAACCAAAATTTATTGAAAATTTTCTTCGAAAAGAAAACTTTGTCAATCGACTCAAAAATGGTCCTTTTGCAGTTAAAAAAAATTTCCAATTTCTAAGAAAAATTTTCCAAAAACTTTTCACCACAACACTTAGATTTTGGTTTGGGGAGAAAAAAAGTCCCATCCAAAAAGTGCTTAAAATAAAAAATTTTTTTTTTAAATCTCGTATAATTCGAAAAAAAAATTTCAAAAGTTTTCCTAAACTCGAAAAAAATCCTTAAATTCGATAATAAACAAAATAAAATGTTTGGAATTTAAAAATTTTCTAAAAAGAAATTTTCCGAAAATTTCCGGGGTTTTTCCAAGATTTTCCACTGAAACTATTTTTGGGTTTATGTTTTTCAATCTGCAAATACACACTGCACTGTTTGTGCTCTACACACACTCGTGCACAGTTTGCTCGCCTAATTTGCTGGGTTTTTTCTCAGCTTTCTTTGCGTCTTCGATTCGCTCGTTGCGCGCCGTTTATATTGCTCGCTGCTACGAATATTCTTTCGTGGTGTCGAAATAATATTTGCGCTCTTCACCAATGCCAGCAGTATCGAGTTTTTCACTCCTCGTTATTCTGCCTATGCTGAGCTGCAATCTGTTCGCTCTGCTGTGTATTGCTATACTCAGCTTACTGTAAACAATGGTCACCTTACCTTGTTTACAGCACCGCGTGCGGGCTCCTTGTGCTGCTAAACGCTCTAAATATTCTCGCTGAATATTGAGCTCGGCTAAGAGTGCTTTTATTGCGTGATTGTATTTCCGACGCGAATAAAATTTACGAGAGGGGAGAATTTATTTTTCCCTTATTCTGCTCGCGGTTCCTATCAAACTCTACACGTTTTTGGGCGTCATTTAACAGGAGGATTTCCTAGCGAGGCGAATGTTAATATTCTTGCATTAACAAGCTTATCTGCTTAACTACTAAAACGCGAGTATAACTCGCTTCAGCCGCGCGTACCTTTTGTACGGCGGCTACGTGTAGCCGGCTAGCTCCAGCTCGGCCTCGGGATCGTTCCTGCGAAACCAGGGGGTAAGGATAGGGACAGCGCGACAGGCAGTGAGGTCGTACAAATAATTGAAGAGAGGATTCACTGTTTGACAAAGCACGATATTCTGACATTGAAATTACACAAATGGGGCGCGCGCGAACTCCGAGTCTCGCGATTGTCGCGCTAAGAAAATCGAGACGAGCTCGTGAACGCGGTCGCGCGTACAAGGAGCCGAAGGAAGGGCCTCGTGCCGCGGCTTCCTCGCGGCTCTCTCTCTCAAGACCTATAAGTACTGCTGCATTAAATGTAATAAGGCAGGTCATGTTAGATGCATGATCCTGCAAACTAATGCGGCAGTAAAGCAATACATGTGCAAAACATGCACAAAAGGTGTTGCCAATACATCTCGCAGTAGTAATAAAGCAGCGGCTGGACATAACGTGACGTCACGCCTAACAGCAAGTGTGTCTTCTGGCATAGTGCGTGCGAGCATACATGCAAAGCCGCAACGCTCGCTGCCTAGTGGGAAGGCTGCCCCCACCACGCCGAGAAGTTCCTCGCCGCTGCTCGCTGCCGGCACACCTTTATCATCGCAAACGACGCTGATGTGGCAGCCGCAGACCAGTGTGCTCTCTGCTCCCACTACACCGCGCTTGCCTCTGTCTCTCTCTAGCGCTGACGTAAGCCTAAGAGGCAGTACTACCGATCAGCTCAGCTCCAGCGCGGGCCAACACCATGGGAGTCTCGTACCTGCGCTGCCTGCTGTACAGCGGGTTGCAGGCATGAAGGCGCTGAATCTTCACTCTTCGTATACGGACAGTGTCTTCTTGGACACAAGGGATGGGATTATAAATGGGAAAATTTGTATAAATGAATTGTTAACAAAAGAATGTTTTATTAAATATAGAAGTCTCAAGGCCCTTGCGATGAGACTTAATTTTGAATATGTTTTGCATAGAGGGGGCCGTTTCCTGGTGAGGAGGCGCGATGGCGACGTCTCTCATGAATTTTCATCTGCGGCTGATTTACGGACAATAGTGGCATCATATGCCATTAATCAACCATCTCAAACTGTAAATACTGTAAAAAAACCGTTGATATTGAAATCGTAATTGATAAAAATGTAATTTCGTCAACTGCTGCAAAAAATTGACTATCCGCACACACTGCTGGTGGGGTTCACTGTAAGGGACTGAGGGCAGGTTTTGTCAATGTTACCTCACTGAAGGGTCACATTGGCATGATTAAACAACACCTTTCAGCTCGTCCTGCCTACCATCTCTTTGGGGTTGCTGAGTCGCACCTTGACCCTGATGTTGGGAGTGATCCCATTCAGATCAATAACTACTCACTACTTAGACTTGATCGCAACAAACTAGGGGGCGGGCTAGTCCTGTACATTCATAACACTTTCAAGGCCAAATTACTATGCAGCTCTCCAACAAGACAGGAGGGCAGGCCATTTATACCTGAATATTTAATGTGCAGTGTTCAGCAGGGCAGCCTTCCCCCCGTCTTTGTTGCTTTAATATACAGACCACCACACGTACCGTTTTTACAGGGCTCTGACTTAATAGACAAACTAACGATACATACTCAAGACTTTAGTCACAAAATTATTATGGGAGATCTGAATGCGAACCTACTCGGAACGTCAGCCAATGCAAAATTTGTTAGACGGTTGGCTGATGATCTTAACCTTCAAATAATTGATCATGGTGCGACTCATCATCTCACGGATTCTCACACGTGGATTGATGTGATCTTGACAGATAATAATGACGTTGTACTGAGCAGGGACGATCGGCCGGCGCCTTTTCCCAGTCATCATAACATCATAGAGGTCGAGATTGGGGTCGAAACTGCTGCATCCCCTGTGGTTGAATCTTTCAGCTACAGGGGTTTTAAATCGATCCAGCAAGACGACCTCCTGTCTCACCTAGCTGACTGTGATTCGTCGCGGATCGATGGTCCCGCGGCGGGTGTTGATAGTCAATTAGAGTGCCTCAGTGTCAACCTCATGGCTGTGATAGATAAAATTGCACCGTTAAAAGAATTCATGCCGAAAAAGAAAACAAATCCACCATGGGTTGATGCTGAACTAATACATCTTTACAAAAAACGTGACTCCGTACGAAGACGCTATGCGCGGACCAATGACGACATACTGTGGCGGGAGTATCAGGGCCTTGCAGCTGAAGCTGAATTACGAACAAAAGAAACAAGGGAAAGATTTTTACAAAATAAAATTTCTGAAGCGATTGATAATAAGAAAGATATCTGGAAAAAGCTCAAGGCTCTGGGCCTTCTGCCAAAGACAAGAGAGGAGCTTCATGGTTTCTCACCGGTAGAGCTCAATGCCCACTTTGCAAGGGTGTCGATCTCCCAAAATGAGGGTGATGAAGAACTTGACAACGTCCTGACCACTGCCAGTGATGACGGTTTTGTTTTCCGAGAAGTCAGCTTCTCGGACGTGGTTCTGGCTGTTGCCCACTTCTCATCACAAGCCAGAGGGGAAGACGGCATTCCCCAAAGTATAGTGGCTAAGGCTCTTCCGTTTGTGGGAGATCTTATTGTTAAGATCTTTAACTCCTCTCTGTCCAGTGGCATTTTTCCGGGAACTTGGAAGGGAGCTCAGTTGGTGCCTTTGAAGAAGAAGTCTATCCCATCTACGGTGTCAGATTTCCGACCAATTGCCCTACTGAGTTTCCTTTCTAAGGTCCTTGAAAAAATAGTACACGACCAAATAACTGACTTTTTACGAGAAAATAATACTTTGGACCCGATGCAGACTGGTTTTCGACAGAATCACAGTATACAGACAGCACTACTGAAACTGACGGAAGACATAAGATCAGGCATTGACAACAACAAAAAACTATTGACTATTTTGTTAATGTTTGATTTTAGCAAAGCATTCGACACCATCTCACACACTAAACTGCTGCGTAAGCTGATGCGCATGGGATTCTCCAGGAGTGTTCTCCTGTGGCTTAAATCATATATTATGGGGAGGCGACAGAAAGTTGTCACAATCACAAATGGGGATTCAGGTTGGCTAACCACCAATCTTGGCGTTCCACAGGGCTCAGTCCTGGGACCCCTGCTTTTCAGCCTGTACATAAACGACTTACAAGACGCACTCGACTTAGATGGTGTTGAACACATACTTTACGCTGACGACTTGCAAACCTACATACAAGTGACCCTGAAGGGTCCTCGTGATGGTATCAGTCGCATGTCGGCTGTAGCACAAGCAGTGTCGAACTGGGCAACGTCAGCTGGCCTGTGCCTCAATGTCGGCATGACAAAGGCTATCATTTTTGGATCTGATAACAACATCACACAGGTTCAGAACTTTGACTTGCAAGGCATTGAGATACAGACCGGCGTACACGTTCCCTTGGTCGATACAGTCAGCAACCTCGGCGTGGTGATGGACGGAAGGTTGACATGGAAGCCGCAACTGAATGCAGTCAGTAGAAAAGTAAATTGAGCTCTGTATAGCTTAAAACTTTTCCGTTCAAGCACCAAAGAGATACTGAGGAAGCAGCTGGCATGTGCACTGGTACTACCTCACTTAGACTATTGCTCAGTGGTTCTTCTTGATGTGTCAGAGGAGCTCCAGACACGACTACAACGTCTACAGAATGCATGTGTGAGATACATATGTGGTGTTAGGCGAGATGAGCATATCACCGCCTATAGGAAAAAACTGGACTGGTTAGATCTGAAGGTGAGGAGGGAGTATTTTACGGGGCTGCTGCTTTACAAAGCGGTTGTGATGCGGCAGCCACCGTATCTTACTGCCCTCTTTGAAAAAAACCAGGCCAGGACTTCAAGTAGGGGTGGTATGAAAGAGCTCTCGGTTCTGGGGTCGCGCACCGATAAGGGCCTTTTCTCATTTAGAGTTCAAGGTGCGCACCTCTGGAATTTGCTCCCGAGCAGTGTGAGGTGCCTGCCATCTTTTTGTAAATTTAAAACGGCGTTTAGCAGGCACCTTAAGCATTTACATGGTGAAGAGAATGTACAGAGGTGACTCGAATATTTATTTAAGCTATTTATTTATTCGAATTATTTATTTATTTAATTTATTTATTTATTTAAATTTATTTATTTATTTAAATTTATTTATTTATTTATTTAAATTTATTTATTTATTTATTTAAATTTATTTATTTATTTATTTAATTTAATTATTTATCTGGTTTATTTATTTATTCGACGTATTTATTTATTAATTTATTTATTTATTTATTTATTAAATATGTTTAGTGTTAGGTGTGAATGTATTTATTAGCGTGATTGTTAAAGTGTCATGAATGTAGGTTTTTTAAATTTTGACGTGATAGTATACGCAAAAATTTAGCAAAGTATGTGTATGTATTCTTTTATTTTTATATGTTATCTCTATTGTATTTATTTTTTTATTCTATGTATTATTTTTTGACGAAGCGTGTTTCTGTGATATCTGACTGTGACTAGTTCATTACATTTAAATTTTATAAACTGACGAACTGATAAAGCGAATTATTATTTTAATAAGAAATGCAATAAGTGAAAGTTAAGATAACAAATATATTAAATCGACTGATATTTTAATTATAACTACATGTACATGAAATTGTAAGATTTTGTCTTTTGACGAATAAAAAGTATATCTATCTATCTATCTATCTCTCTCTCTCTCTCTCTCTGTCTCCCTCACTCTGCTACGACGTCTGGCCTACGGTGATGAGGCGGCCTCGTTCTCAACGGGGCTGCGGAGCACGGAATGGAAGACGGCGGCCGTGTCGTTGAGCTCCGGCGAAGATGTTCACCGCTTGTCGCTCTATCTCTCTCTCTTTCTCTCTCTCTCTCTCTCTCTCTCTCTCTCTCTCTCTCTCTCTCTCTTACTCTCACACATGCTCGCGCCGAATCTCCTATTAGCCCTTAATACGCTAGGCGATCGCTCTTAACAGTTCGGCAGCCGAAACGATAGTGCCGATTCTCCCGCCGCCCTATGTGCTCGGCACGCCGCACACTGTTGCGCTTCCTCTGCGCTGTTCTCTCTCGCGCCCCGACCCCCCTGTCGCGAATTATCTGCGCGTTTGAACTTACGACATGCACGTAAGGTACATTCGTTACAAGGTACTTATTACTAGTATTAAAATTAATATGTGTTAATGTTCACTATCTATCTAGAGAAGTTTTAGCAAGTGGTATATTGGTAGAAACAATGGCATATAAAAATGAATTGGTAATAATTTTTTTAGACCATTTTGGTCGAGTCGACGGTGCGATATACTGGAAGAAATATTAATTTCTTTCGCTTTCGAATTTCCTTATATTTTATCTAATGTCAGTGTTTGCATTTTTATTCGGTCAGATTAAACTCTTACAAGGCTTAAAGTGGGTCGCCGGAATACAAAAACGAATTCGTAGATAGTCTTTCAGACCATTTAGATTGATTCTACGGTATGTTATGCTGGGAGAAATGGTTATTTCTTTGTATTTCGAATTTTCTTGTATTTTATTCAGTGACCCTGGTAGAAAAATATCCAACGAAAATGGCTGGTCTGTTAATTATTGGTAAATTTGCTTGGCCAACACATAAAGACAATATTGACCAACGGGTAGTCAATGGTTGGTCAAGTGTGCTAATATAAATAATTACAAATATTTTTATTTTTGTCCCTCAGCTGTATAATAATTGAACATTTGGAACCTAAAATAACAAAAACAATAAAAAATAGAAATACAAATACGTAAAAAACGATCCATAGTTTTTGGTATCTAGATGTACGTGCTGATCGTAGAAGGTATCTAGGTGGTTATGTTGGCCGTTGACGAGATTCAGGTAGTGCGGTCAGTAGTTTTTGGTATCTAGACGTATGTGCTGGTCGTAGAAACTGTCTAGATAGGTATGATAGCAGATAACGAGATCCAGGTTAATCGCTCCATAGTTATTGGTATCTAGATGTACGTACAGATTACAGAAGGTATCTAGCTAGTTATGTCGACCGATGATGAGGTCCAGGTAGTGCGCTCAGTAGTTTTTGGTATCTAGAGGTATATGCTGGTCGTAGAAGGTGTCTAGGTAGTTATTGTATCCGATAACGAGATCCAGGTCGATCGCGTCATAGATTTTGGTATTTAGATGTACGTATTGATTGCAGATACAAAAAACTACGGAGCGTACGACCTGGAACTTGTCATTGGTTATCATAACTACCTTGATACCTTATGTGAGCAGCACGTAACTCTAGATACCCAAAACTGCGGAACGCACCAACTGGACCTGGTCATCAGTCACCATAGCCACCTAGACGGCTTCCAGGGATACTGTGTACATGTAGACTTCAAAGACTATGGAGCGTATCACCTGGACCTCGTCATCGGCCACTATAACTACCTAGATACCTTATATGACTAGTACGTACATTTAGATACCAAAAACTACGGAACGCACTACCTAGACCTCGTCATCGACCAACATAACCACCTAAATAGCTGCTGCCATTAATACATACATCTAAATACCTAAAACTAAGGTTCATACCACCTGGACCTCGTCATCGACCAACATAACCACCTAGACTCCTTCCTCGAACACTATGTACATCTAGACATCAAAATACGGAACGTACCACCTGGACCTCGTCATCAGCCACCATAACTACCTACATACCTTCCACGACCAGCACGTACATTTAGATACCAAAAACGACGGAACGCACTATCTGGACCTTGTCATTGACCAACATAACCACCTAAATATTAACTGCGATGAGTACATATATCTAGATATCAAAAACTACGGTTCATATCACCAGGACCTCGCCATGGACCAACATAACCATCTAGACGCCTTCCACGAACACTATTTACATCTAGACTTCAAAGATTACGAAGCGTACCATCTGGATCTCGTAATAGGGCACCAAAACTACCTAGATACCTTCTACGACCAGCAAGTACATTTAGATACCAAAAACTATGGAACGCACTACCTGGACCTCGTCATCGGCCACCATAATTTACCTAGATACCTTCTACGGCCAACACGTACAATATTGTTAAAAGACAATCCAAAATCAGGGTTATCTGTAGAACTTGATGAAATAAAGGAATTTAGACTAGTTTCTAATGAAGTCACTTTTTTCCCACCAATCATTTTTGCAGGCAAAAGATGTAATTTTGGTCTCGCTTTCCAGGGCAAAAAGTGGCCATTTTCGTTTAGATGGGCATACAAAACTTTTCTTATGTACAATTTTCTGCTTAATCGAAATCCATTAAGAGCCTGTTCTATTTCTCTTTTCTAATGTCATCCAAATGCCAAAAGAAATATTTTTTACAAACCGGACTGAGTACAGATACCTGCAGATCTCTGTAGAGTGCACTCTTATTTTAACATAATATTATTATAAGATATTGTATTTCGTTACTAAACGTAATCTGGCGAATAAATAAAATAAAATAAAATAAAAACTATCAACTATTTCAAAAACATTTATTAATGATTATAAACATATATTCAAGGAGAAAACATTTTCATTTTGGAGTATGTTTTATATTCTGAATAAGAATTAGATTTTTGAATTTCGTAAACGTTTCTTTTGTTTTTATAACTTTAATTTATAACAAAATTAGGATGCATATCAAATACAGATTTTATCAGCACAAATCGCTTAAAATCAAACTATAAAAACATTGCCAACTGATTTGGCACTCTGCTTTCTCAAACAGATGTGTGAAATTTACCTTTTATGATATTTCAGAAACGTTTCTGCATTAATTATTTTGATATATAATAAAGAAATATTGAAAGAATATTTCCGACCTTTTTTGAAATGTACATTAACCTGTAAAATACGTACATCTATTGACAAATATTCATTGCGGAAACGTTGAATAATTTGATTTTTTGGGCAGAGCCTGATGAGCAAAGTGAATCGGGCTAAGCCCTCTATCCCCTATAGGGTGCAAATTTTTGTCATTACACTCATTTAAAACTGTCCAACTGAATTTGGCGAAAATTTCTATATATGCTCTAGATCAGTTTAAGGGTGCATATCTCTTGAACCAAGTTTCCATGTCGTTTCGTTCAAGAGATATTTATATTTGGATCTTTATCTTTTTAATACATAAACTATATATGCATATATAGTAGGGTGGTACAGAATTCTCAAAATCTCAAATTTTCTTTTTGTAACCCTTCAAAAAATTGTAATTGGCTTGAAAATGTGATATTTGTCCGTCGGTTGCCGGAAGTTAACATTAAGAGGTTGTAGCACCACATTTTGTGTGTTACATATGAAATAAGAGAGTCGAACCTGTAGGCATAGTCGAAACCAGCTGCTCAGTACAGGTCCGATGCTCGACAAACCATACATTAGAAAAACTTAACATCGAATGGAAAGCGCAAATTGATGATAGGCTCTACGCAGCCTCGCATACTACCCTCTACTACACTGTGACCCAATACCTGATCCACAACACTATCCTATTCACTACACACACACACTAGTCACTGCCACAATACTTCCCCTCCATGACATAGAACATGCAAACTCCTCGACACCCTGAAGCAGTCGAAGAAGACGAACAGCTGCCATCCCATAGAGTCTCGCATAGTCTAGGCTTCTGACTGAGGTGCCCTGAGCGTGTCCTGGTGTCCCCTCTCCTTGCTCCCTTCCTCTCGAACCAACCTGAAAGTACATACAAAGGGTATTATTACCCTAGAAAGTAAGCAAAATTGTATTAGAACAATACCCACCTGGTTTCATGTTTTGAAAGGCATAGATGGGACCACCTTGGGCGGAGCGGCTGCTTCTGCGGATTCTCCAGAGGCCTACAGCATACACCCTAGAAAATATGAACAGGGGTTAGCCTACAGCAGATACGGAAAACAAACAGGAACTCTTTTACCTGGTTTGGGGGATTTATAAAGGCAGTGTGGCCTCCCAGACGCAGAATCGTAGCCCAGCTCCTGGCCCGCTTCTTCATACCAGCAGCAGCAGCAGTGACCGAAGCACTCGCCAGTCACCTAGAGGCAATCTAGCAGTAAGGAGAGTAAACAGACAGTGGTATATAAAAACACTAATCTCACCTGATAGCTGTAGTGGCAGTTGAAGACAGCAGCGTAGCAAGCTGTTAAGTAAATTGTATAACCTCTCCAAGGTTAACCGCGTCCCACAGCTTTGCTGTAAGTACGTAGTTCTGGTACTTGCAGCTCTCATCTTCCTTCCACTTTCTCGTCGCAGTTGCTCAGGTGCACTTCCTGCTGGTTCCCTCGTCGAACTTCGTCGTCCTGGCTTCCAAAACACCGTCTGCAAGCTGTCGACTGCGCGCCGTATTGCGTGACGTCGCCGCAAGCAGACACTTCACTTTTTGCCTCACCACGCGCAGGCGCTGCAACTGTAGCCGGGCTCGGTCGACACTAGCTGAAATGCACGTGCAGAGCCGCGGATACGAAGCGAGACTGCTTTGCTTGGTCCGTTGCGAAAACTTTGTAGTAGCTTGACCCGATTTGCTAACTTTCGTATTAGCTTCTGTACTTCGATTTTCCGTCAATCTTGTCGTTCCGTGTGTGCCAACCAACTTGTACTCTTCGTTTTCGAAGGAGATCACACCGGATTTTGGAAAGGGTAAGTTACACAGAGTACTATTGTGCTTATTGTGTATATCTATATATATATTGGAAATCTAGCGTCGCGTGCGTTTCTCGAGCATCGTGCCACGTGTCTTTTATTTGCATTCTTATTTCACCACTGTATATTCTGTAGAATTCGCGTCCCTGAGTACTACTTCTTCCTCTCTCGAATATATACCGTTTCTTACTGTATCACCGTGCTCACCGTAGTTAGTTTAGATTTATAAATAATTCTATGTGTCGATAGAATACTTGCAAAATCGTGCTACGAGTTCGCACATCTGGCGCTCAACACATTGTAATATAAATTTGACAAACCTCAAGTGTTCATGTTTTTATCCTAATTTGTTGTGTCGTACTTTATTTAAAACCTCGAAAAAACATAATATAATAGCTAAAATTAATTTGTCATATAGGATGTTTTTCTTTGTGAAAACTTTTATAATTCTAGCTTCCTGGGGACGACTGCGAGTGGTCAGGAAGGATGGACTGGCTGTGGAATAGTATGCGCCAAGAAAAATATTGTTTCTAGACCCGGATAGTGGTTGCGAGACTATGAGTCCACTCAGTATGTGAATTGATCGTTGAAGGTGTTTATATTTATTTGTTGTGTCCTTTTTATTCGGAGAAGGCCTTAGCTGTCGATACGGAGCTTATGTCTGACAGAGCAATTGCACCAGAATATTTAGTTAGATTGCATTGCCAGTTAAGAATATATTTATTACCTGTCTCTGTTATAGGCGGCGGACCTGCCAAGTCTATTTCTATTTTGTTTAGTCTATTTCTATTATTCTCAGAGTATCTGTAATGACCATTGATTGTTTTACTTTGTGTCTCACTAATTTTCGTTTTTGGCATTCGTCACAGTATTTTATGTAATTACCTATATCCCTTTTTATATTCGGCAAGGTAAATTGTTCTTGGATGAGTTCGTATGTTTTTATTATTCCCTTATGCCTACCGGTCAAAGATTCATCGTTTTCTTTGATAATATTTTCGCGGTCTTTATCCTTTGGAATGAATACTTTTCCAGTACATACAAAAATTGTGATTTTATTTTCGAAAAAAGTTTTGCGTAGTATTTGTGAAAAGGGTACCCATAATTGATCTTCTATTAATTACCTGTTATTACTAAACTTATAGAATCAATTTTAAGTGAATCGTCAGCTCTTTCAGTAAATTTAATTGATTGATTACTCTTTCGAAAATCAATGTTTTATGTTTTGTTTGTTTTATAAATAAATTAAAACCTTTCGAGTTTTGCAATTTTGAACTATAATTTCATTATTCAGGACGATGGGCTTGTTTGTAGTGCCAGGTTGTCCTCACTGAGCAATACCCTTATAGGTTAGGGTAAGGGTATTACTCAGGGGGTATTGCCCGTAAGGGTTGATCTCGCATAACGTGCAACTCGGTGTTAGTTATAGAGTAGGTGTAATTAATCGCGTAGCCTTCAGATATAATATTTTCAGACGTATCCTCAATTAGGACTAAGTCGTGAAAGGATGGGAGCGATGGTGTTGAATCATGATATAGGAAGTCATCTTATATAAATCTATCCATTGAATCGAATTAGCTGCCTGAGTCGTGATTATCGTTATTAATTGAGTGGTAGCTATTATTTGTGTAAAAATATATACATTTAGTAATATCTACCAAGTTTCTCGATATAGTGTCTGCGCTAGAATTCATTTTACCGGGTTTATAGTCATAATCATTTAGTTTAATCTTCCACCTCATGAGAAGATGTGTCTTTACAATTATTTAACTATACTAGCGACCTGTGATCAGTATCGAGGGTGAATTTTTCCAAAAAGATACGGTCGAAATTGTTTTACTCCAAAAATTATTACTAAAAGTTCTTTTACCATTATCTAATATTTTTCTTCTCTTTGATTAAGCGTTTTAGATGCAAAAGCGATGGATAAATCTTTTATCTCCATCCCTACCCCTTCCTGTTGGCTCAAAACGGCGGTCAATGCAAACAATGATGCATCCGTCGTGACAAAAAAGGGTTTATTAACATTAGGATATTGTAATATAGGTTTTGAGCAAAGTATGTTAATTAAAGTTTTCAAAGCAATCTTATGGTTATGTTGCCATTGGAAATGGACATTCTTTTTCAGAAGGTGTGTGAAAGGTTTTACTATTATTGAAAATTCATGAATGAACCAACGGTAGTATCTTACAAGTGCTAAAAATTGTTTGACGTTTCTATCATTTTTAGGGGTCGGGTTGGAAATTCTTTTACTGCTAATAATTTTTTCGAATATGGTCGCACACCGTCTTCACGAATTTGGTGTCCTAAGTAAATGATTTCTTTCTGTAAGAATTTGCATTTATCGGGCTGAAGTTGGAGATTCGCGGTTTTTAATCTACCAATTAATTTACTCATTTTTATCAGATGGTCTATTAGAGAGCTGCAGTGTATAATTATATCGTCGATCTATATAAATAAGTCTATAGATTGAAGTCCGGCTAAAATAGCTGTAAGAGCTGTAATGAAAGTACTGGGTGCTCCTTGTAATCTCATCGAGAGTATTTTTTGGTATATATGCGTACTTGTAGAAAACGCAGTTTTTGGAACATATTCGGGGTGTACTAGAATCTGATATAAACCTAAAGCGAGGTTTAAAACGTTGAAATATTTTGATCTCCCCAATTGGTCGAGAATTTCTGTAATATGCGACAAGGGGTATATATCGTTTATAGTTACTGTATTTAGGGCCCGATAGTCTATCACTAGACGACATCTTTTACATACGGTAGATTCATCATGCTTTCTTACGATCCATAAATGCGAATTATAGGGTGAAACTGATGGTTCGCTTATGTAATTCTCAAGCAACTCTTTAATTTGTTGATCTATCTCCCCTTTCAAAGAAAAAGGATTTCTATACTATTTTACTTTGATCGGTGTATCGGTAGTAGTGCGAATTCTATGATGTACGTTATCAATCGAGCCAAGTTCATCCCCGGGTAAGTGAAATTGATAGTAGTAATTATTCAATATTTTTGCAATACTTTCGCGTTCCTCTAAAGTTAATTCGTCTAGTTTTAATGCATTTTTTAAAATGTCTACTCTTTGTTGTATATCATTAGCTTTTGCGATATTATCGTCAGTGTTCGAATTATCATTATTGGGGTTTTGTAATTTTGGAGCTAGTTTGTATTCGAGTAATGTAACCGGCGGCATTAAAATAGCTATATCGTTTGCTGTATTATTCATCGCAAAAAGTCGGCATTTCGCGTGATAGTTTTTCAACAGTGATTCTCCAATAAATATCCCAGGACCAGCATCTATTCTTTCTAAGTATCTTTCCCTTTTTATCCTTCTTTAATACGTTTAATTCAATTAAAGTTTTTGCACTAGCAGGTAAAGTGAAGTTTTGATAATCATTGTGATCTAACAAGTATAAATCCCGTCCGTTAATTGTAAGTTTCTCACGATCAGAAGCACAGAGTGGGTTTATATATTTTTAAGAATTCATCGGTTATGAGATGTATGTCGCAAACTATGCAGTTTAAAGATATTCTAGTTTTTCCCAGTGTGTTAACAACGGTCGGGTTTATACCCGATAGTTTTAGTGTGTTATAAAAATTGACAAGGGATCGTTGTCTTAAAAGAGAATTTTTCAATATGCAGACCTCCGATCCGTATCCACGAGAAATATACCTTGATCATTAACAAGGTCTTGACTTTGAAAAACTATAGTGGGACAGTCTACTTGGTTGATTTTCTTTATAGAGAAGATAACTCTATTTTTTTAAATTGACGTGTTCGTAGGTATATATATATATATATATATATATATATATATATATATATATATATATATATATATATATATATATATATATATATATATATATATATATATATATATATATATATATATATATATATATATATATATATATATATATATATATATGGGACGTTTCACGTCAAATCGATCAAGGCTCTTGCCAAAATTTGGGGACACTTACAAAACTAATTTTCGGCTGAAAAATCTGTCTTTCCAAGTTCTTTAAGATGCTATGTGGCAGAATTCGAAAATCCAATATGGCGGCCCAATATGGCGCCCGGAAGTGTACAAAAAATCAAGATCCATCCAATTAACTACCTCTAGTGAACATATTATTGATGAATTCGCCTCCAAATGACTTTAATGGAGCTTTCGAGATCGCTGTTCATAAATCTTGTTATTTTCAGATGATTCAACATGGCCGTCTCTATATAACTGCTTAGTAAACCATAAATTACAAAATTTTTATGCAAACAAAGATCAATGGTCGATTTCACAGACAAAACAAGTTAGGGTAGTCATTTTGTATGTTTTTATAGTCAATGGATCATAAATTTAAGTTATTTCTATAGTATCGTATCACTTTGTGATCCTAACCTCAAAAGATATTGAGAAATCAGGACTTTATATTCATATCGCGAATTAAATCATTAGAGACTACTTATTACTCGTGTTTTTGGGATCACTAACTCGTAAATTAAAGTCGGTTTAATAGTAACATGCCACGTTCTGATACTAACCTCAAAAAGATTTTTTAAACCTCGTAATGCTTCACATTCTTAACCTAAACTCCAAAGAGACTTGACCTACTAAATCATGTGAAAATTAAACAACTTGATTTAATCAGTGCACCGATAACCATAACTTTAAAGTCACAATTAAATTCAATCCCTGTTTAAAGTATCAATTTAATTGAAAACTAACTTAAAAACATAGAGCTATTTCAACAAAAAAACAGCGAGGATAGGAAATTTAATAAAATAGAGAGGAAAATAATACCCAGGATTGAAAAGGGGCACTTGCTGGACCGTGAGGCTGCAGGTGGGTAAATCCAAATAAATAATAATAATATTAATAGTAATAATAATGTTTTCGTAGTGGCTGAATCGTAATTTGAAGTTTGTTTAATAGAGTCATATCATGTTCCGTATTTATCCTGAGGAAACAAAATAGAAGTTTGACATTCTTTATTCATATCACAGTATGGATTCTAAGATAGTAGTTATTACTTCTATTGTCGATCTCGCTGAATTCTAATTCGCAGTTGGATCGGTAGTATGATTTTTCATCCAAACCGCAGATACTTTGAGCACTTAAGATTCAATTAAAAATATACGTCACTATCCATCACCAAGACTGGAGATTTATTGAACCCCTAGATCTTAAATATAAAATCCATTTTACTTAGCCTCATATGATTTTTTTTTTTGTAAGAAGAAAGTAAGTATGTTTTATTGAGAAGTAAAGTATGGCATTAGTATTGTAATTCTTCTGAATTTTCTGCATTAGAATATCTCTTTATCTGTAACTTATTATCAGAAATAGGAATAAATGCATGATTCTTTTGTATACCGGGCACAGCTGGCACTTTTGTATATTTCCGATTGAGGAGCTTCTGAGTCCTGTCGTGATCTCCTTTGCTATAATGAAATATTTGCATATTACTAAATTTGGTTCTAGCCCAATTAAAAAGAGATGTTGAATTCAGAATTGCTTTGTTTGGATCAGCTTGAAGACTATAACGAACCGCTTCCCTCTTCAGAATCGCACCTAGACCATCGCATGGGCCTTTCCCATGACCAGTTGCATGGAAATGCCACTCAGCTTTTATGTTAAAATCAGTCTCATGGTTCATTAAAATACACATATTAAATCTATTTTTGAAGTGTTGCTTGGCACCTTCAGTTACATAAATAATTTTCTTGACTTTGGGGCAGACTTTTATTATTTCTGGTATCACAATCTGCTGCATCAAATATACAGATGCTGTATCATGAGCCGTGCAATCTGAAAGCAGAATGATGCTGCAATGATTCGTTTTAGTAACAAACGCTTTTGCATTCTTTTTTTACCATCATCATCATACACTACAACTGCTTCTTTTTTATGTGGCATCACTCTACTATTCATGTCACTCTCATAAGAACCATATACTTTAGAAATTGTCTCATCAGGTAATTTCTTCCCTTGTTTGACTGGTGGAGATGCTGACACACCATCGGACTTTCTCAGATCTTTTGCTTTTTTTACCATATGATAAGAAGTACCAAACTCTTCTGCAGTTTTACGAATACTCCAACAGTCAGGAGCTATTGTGAGTATTGATACTCTTAGCGGATCATTATCCGGTAAGCTTCGAAATTTTTGCTTCACGCCTTCCAGGAGTTCTTCTAATTCTTCTTCCCGTGACAAACATTGTTTCTTAGAGGGCGAAACATCGACATCTTCGGTCGAGTCTTCGGTAGACTCATTCAAATCTTGACTGATATCATTGCCAGAAGTATCTTGAGATCTAATTTTACTGTTGCATAAATTCCTGCATTGAGCGCAAATTTTAGAATTTGCAGAAATATGTGAGAACATTTTAAGAAGATTTATTGAGACTTTTCTTAACCCCTTGCCAACGTGGCCTTCGCCACCGAATGGATTAACACATCTATCAGCATGCACCTCCATCTGCTTGCCTCTGCTCTGCTTTAAATTAGCTATGATTATGACGAATACAGTTATAAAAGAGTTTCCCCAATGTGTCTCAAAATCAAGAAGAATACCCACCTGACCCCAGAAAAAACAAACACTGAGAATTTCAACCAACTATTCTGAAAAGGACAGTTGGGAAAATCACAGCGCAACACCGCCAAGAAACACTGAGAATTTCAACCAACTATCCTGAAAAGGACTGTTGGAAAAATCACAGCGCAATACCGCCAAGAAACACTGAGAATTTCAACCAACTATCCTGAAAAGAACTGTTGGGAAAATTACAGCGCAACACCGCTAACCAACACTGAAAATTTCAACCAACTATCCTGAAAAGGACTGTTGGAAAAAACACAGCGCAACACCGTCAAAAAACACTGAGAATTTCAACCAACTATCCTGAAAAGGACTGTTGGGAAAATCACAGCGCAACACCACCAAGAAACACTGAGAATTTCAACCAACTATCCTGAAAAGGACTGTTGGAAAAAACACAGCGCAAAACCGTCAAAAAACACTGAGAATTTCAACCAACTATCCTGAAAAGGACTGTTGGGAAAATCACAGCGCAACACCACCAAGAAACACTGAGAATTTCAACCAACTATCCTGAAAAGGACTGTTGGGAAAATCACAGTGCAACACCGCCAAGAAACACTGAGAATTTCAACCAATTATCCTGAAAAGGACTGTTGGGAAAATCATAGCGCAAAATCGCCAACGAACACTGAGAATTTCAACCAACTTTCATGAAAAGGTCTGTCGGAAAATTCACAACGCAGCATGAACGACAAAAATCGAGAAATCCCGAAAACTATCCTGCCAAGGGCTGTCGGATAAGTCGAAAACGTCACGATACCGCTGTGCAAAAGGGAGCACGCTATTACAATCAATACCGGGAACTAAATGTAACATAGATGTCCTAAAGTGAACCCTTAAGTGCAAGGTGTAATATTACTCTACAGTACCTCCAGCGACAACATTAGATTTGAGTGGTTCAAACTTAAATTGTTGTTTAAAACACATCTAGTTATAAGCTAGCTAAATAAAGTAGATTAGAGCAATACTTGCTTGTGGTCAAAATAGCTCTATGTTTTTAAGTTAGTTTTCAATTAAATTGATACCTTAAAAAGGGAAAATTGATTTTGATTGGGACTTTAAGGTTAGGTTCGGACGGTGCACTGATTGAATCAAGTTGTTTAATTTTCACATGATTTAGTAGGTCAAGTTTTTTTGGAGTTTAGGTTAAGAATGTGAAGCATTACGAGGTTTAAAAAATCTTTTTGAGGTTAGTATCGGAACGTGGCATGTTACTATTAAACCGACTTTAATTTACGAGTTAGCGATCCCAAAAACATGAGTAATAAGTAGTCTCTAATGATTTAATTCGCGATATGAATATAAAGTCCTGATTTCTCAATATCTTTTGAGGTTAGGATCACAAAGTGATACGATACTATAGAAATAACTTAAATTTATGATCCATTGACTATAAAAACATACGAAATGACTACCCTAACTTGTTTTGTCTGTGAAATCGACCATTGATCTTTGTTTGCATAAAAATTTTGTAATTTATGGTTTACTAAGCAGTTATATAGAGACGGCCATGTTGAATCATCTGAAAATAACAAGATTTATGAACAGCGATCTCGAAAGCTCCATTAAAATCATTTGTAGGCGAATTCATCAATAATATGTTCACTAGAGGTAGTTAATTGGATGGATCTTGATTTTTTGTACACTTCCGGGCGCCATATTGGGCCGCCATATTGGATTTTCGAATTCTGCCACATAGCATCTTAAAGTACTTGGAAAGACAGATTTTTCAGCCAAAAATCAGTTTTGTAAGTGTCCCCAAATTTTGGCAAGAGCCTTGATCGATTTGACGTGAAACGTCCCATATATATATATATATGAGAATAAAAGGTAAGGAGGTTTACATGAGGGTATGTATATATAACAGAAAAAAACTTTCTTTTAGAATAAAGTAACTCCAAGAAATAATTAAATAAAATAGAGTAAAATGTAAAAGAAGAGAAAAAAAATTATAATGGTATAATTACAAATTTATCCAAAATTATTCTTATGTAAGGAAGATATCTTATGAAAATATTTGTTAAGAAGTATAAGAAGTAATAAGGAAATAATAATGGGTTTGAATGAGATATAATATAAGATGAAAATTAGGTTTTTATTAAAATAAATCGATGATGGTATATACAATTGTATAAATTCGAATATGTATGTATATAAATATATAACTAGTATAAAAATTAGTTAATTATTCAAGCTGTAGTTTTCCAAAAGTTGTTATAATTAAATCGAGTTTCTGGCTAAGGGTGTCGGTTTCCTTTTTATTATCCTTTTTATGAGTTTGCAACAATAGGTACATAGAACTCAAATTATGGCATAGTTTGTCGTATGTTCGAGATTGATTACTTATATCCCTCCCAAAATCGTCCAACCCGTTTCCTAAATCAATAAGCTGTGAGCTATGATGTGTTAAGGGAAGAAGATACAGCAAACACTAAAATCCTTCAATTTAAGAAGAAAAATATTTTGTCTACAAAACATGTATAATGTAGAAAAAGATGACATCTTAGACTGGTTTTATTCAAATTCATCACACTTTGAAGTAGCCACTTTGAAAAAACCTGTAGAAACAGACATATGTTTGATATCACTGTGCGCAAAGGGTTACGATGGATTGGTATACACTTATTTTATCAACATTTCATGTGAAAATTAAGACATTTTTTAAAATTAAGAGCAATATTTTTAAATAATATTTTTGAACTATTCTGAGGTTATATTCTATATGAACAACTTATTGTTGGCGATATAAGCAGTATTTTAATATTAACTTATTAACTTTTAAAAATGATATTTTAGGTAATAATAAAAAAAAACTCTCTTTAAATTTGTTCAAAATATGTTAAAAAGAAAGTACAAAAATTTTCAGCGTGATTCACGAAGAATTGTTGTGCAGGCTTATAAAATAAGTTATGAAAATTAAGTTTTGAAAAAAATGAGTTTAAATATAAATATCAATAAAAATAGCATAATCAACCTTTTATTTTCGAAAGTAAATAAGTTCAATAAGTGTTTAACCGCTTAAAAAATTCGATTTTTTTCTTCCCTTAATTGTTCTTCTAACTTATCTATAGAGGCTTGAGTGGCCCTCGTTTTCCCTATTATATAATCGATTAGGACGTCGACTCACCTATTAAAAGTTCATCCTGGGTAACAAGCCTTTCGCGCAAAGACTTAGTCGGTAAAGTCATGCGAACAAAGAGTAAGAAAACGGGTTTCCATACACAGGACGTAGACATTTAACGTCTTGATCAGGAAACAGCCAGTAAACTAACAAAGGAAAAATATTCATTAATGAATTTCTAGAGCTTGAAATATTCCTGAAATATATTAGTCTTAAACACTTTGTATCGCGGCTAGGCTTTAAATATGTTTGGCACAGGGGTGGCCGTTTCCTGACCAAGATGCGAGATGGGGGTCAAACCCATGTTTTCACGTCTGACGCGGATTTGATCGAGATCTCTACGAGAGATAAAAGTACTGTTCAGGTGCACCTAGAAACTGTGGCATCAATATCACTTCACATCAACATACGACGCCAACGCCGAATGGCAGTATGTCTCAACCAGGTCCATTTAGTCCCGTGTGACTAGGCCTGCACTATCAGGGCATACCGCGCGGCAGGAGGCTCAGAGGTCTTTTCCAGCAATCCTTAGCCTCACATTTTCACATTTTTGGTGTTGCTGAATCACGCCTTGACTCTGTAATTACGGATAATTTTGGCCAGGTCCCTGATTATTCGGTCATCCGAAATGATAGAAATAAGAAAGGAGGGGGAGTGATTTTATATGTACACAACTCCTGCAAGATAACCTTGCTATGCTGTTCACACATAACGCGGGAGAAGAAAAAACCGCTCCGCCCCATAGCTGTTATTTATCAGCCACCGCAGATCGCATTCTCGAAAAATCCAGACCTGAAAGACAATTTGGTCAGGTTCTCAGCGGATTTTAGTTATAGGATCATAATGGGGGACCTGAACGAAGATTTTTTGTTTATATCTTCGGATGCGAAGTACATCAGGGACTTAGCTGCTGAACTGAGTATTTTGCTCGTCGACCACGGTGCCACTTACCATACGAGCACACGCACACGTGGATCGACATGATCTTTACTGATTAGAGCGACGTGATCCTGGACTTTAATAACACGATGGTGACATTTCCCAGTCATCACAACATCATAGACGTGACCATTAACGTCTAGACAGCAGCACCTACGGACACCGTCGCCACCACTTATAGGAACTTCAATTCCATAACTCCGGAAGAGCTGCACTCATATCTGGAGAAGTGTGACTAATCAGCGATGTCGGATGAAAACCTGGACGTAAACGCATGATTGGATGTTCTCAGCAGGAATCTTACGGGGGCCTTTGATGAGTTGGCACCGGAAAAACACTTCGTTTCGAGGAAGAAGTGCGATCCCCCGTGGGTAGACGCCGAGCTGAGGTATATCTACAGAATGTACAAGTCCGTGAAGCGTCACCATCATCCTACCAAGGATGACAAGTTATGGTTCGAATATTAATCTTTCTGTGTCACAGCAGAAAAACGCACAAATGCAGCGCGTGAGCACATCTTACAGAACAAAGACTTTAAGGCTCTACAACTCGGGCTTTTACCTAAAGCTAAGGATGGCCTCCACGGTCTCAGCCCTGAAGAGTTGAATGCACACTTTGCGGGGGTGTCAGACTCCCAAAACGAAACAGAGGAGGAACTTAAGAAAATTGCTGCTGCAGCCAGCGAGGACGGATTTAAGTTTAAGACTGTGAATTTGTAATACCACATTTTGTGTCTGTTACATATTAAACAGTTGGTCGAACCCGTAGGCATAGTCGAAACGAGCTGCTAAGTACAGGTCCTAAGCTTGACAAACCATACATTAGAAAAACCTAATTCCAAATGGAATGCGCAGATTGAAGATAGAATCTACGCAGCCTCGCATACTACCCTCTACTACACTGTGGCCCAATACCTGATCCACAACACTATCCTATTCACTACACACACACACTAGTCACTGCCACAACACTCCCACTCGATGACATAGAGCATGCGAGGTCTCGACATCCTGAAGCAGACGAAGAAGACGCACAGCTGCCATCCCATAGAGCCTCGCATAGGCTGGAGTCGGCTGGTCCTGACTCAGGTGCACTGAGAATGTCCTGGTATCCTCTCTCCTTGCTTCCTTCCTTTCGAACCAACCAGCAAACATATACAAAGGGTATTATTACCTTAGAAAGTAAGCAGTCACAGAAGCACTCGCCAGTCACCTAGAGGTAACCTAGCATTAAGGAGAGTAAACAGACAGTGGTATATAAAACACTGATCTCAGCTGATAGCTGTAATAGCAGTTGAAGAGAGCAGCGTAGCAAGCTGCTAAGTAAATGTAACCTCTTCGAGGTTGACCGAGTCCAACTGCTGTTGCTGCAAGTGCGCAGTTTTCGAAGGTAGCCACACCATATTTTGAGAAAAGAGTAAGTTGCACAGATTACTATACTGCTTATTAGGTATATATATATATATATATATATATATATATATATATATATATATATATATATATATATATATATATATATATATATATATATATTGGAAATATAGCGTTTCTTGCGTTTGCCGAGCATGGCGCCGCGTGTCTTCCATTTGCATTTGTATTTCACGTTAAATATTCTCTAGAATTCGCATCCCTGCGTACTAACTTCTTCCCCTCTCGAACATATACCGTTTCCTACCGTACCGCAGTGCTCACCGTAGTTAGTTTAAGTTTTACAAATAATTCTGTGTGTTGATAGAATACTTGCTAAATTGTGCAGCGAGGTCGCGCAGCTAGCGCTCAATATATTGTAATATAATTTGAATAAACCTCAAGTGTTCATGTTTTTATCCTAATTTCCCGTGTCATACTTTAGTTAAAACCTCGAACATAATGTTAAAGTCTGCATTTGTGGCGCAATAATCTTGGATTTAATTGCTAAAATTATTGTCATAAAATTGTCGCAGCAACGTGGGGCCGACAAAAATCTTGGTGAAATTTGGATTTAATTAAAATTTAATCAAACGCAATGAATGATTAGAAGAATTCGTAGAATACGTCAGTGCAGGTAAACTTATAAATACACACAAAGTGGCACCTGTAAGACAGTCGGCATTTTCGCGAGTGATATACACGCGGCCGCGGCGAGGTGCTCGACAACGTCGCGACGGCGTGTACCTGGCCATTTTTGCATGTGCGCCGCGAGGTAGTCTCGCAGGCAGCCTTTGTTTTTGCTTCAGGCGGTAGGACACTCTAGGAATATTTGGCATGAATATTTTATGCTGATTATTTTGCATTTTACAAATTGGCACAATTACAAAAAAATATATCCCCAAATTTCGACGTCTGTCATAAATAATTAGTATTGTATAAATACAAATATAGTATAATAAACAGTGAGTAAGTGCGTGGTGAAGTTTCGTCATTGTTTTTTCGAGTATAATTTTGAAAATTTATTTAAATAAAATTGGTGGTAACTATCAATAGATTCGAAACTTTTATGTACTATCAAACCGATAAGTTTAGAAGGTAGTTGAAAAATAAATTTGTTGGCAACACGTGATCATTAGATACAATATAGACTCTACCATCTACTTCAACATTTTTTTTTAAAATCGGTTTATTTAAAAATCTTTCTTGACTCAATTGCTATTCCATTTGTTTAACAATTTTAAATAATAGTGTAACAAATAAAATTTTGTTTTTGAATTAAAAATATTTACTGAAATTAGTAAATGTACTTAACAATAGTACATAACTGAAGTAATTATAATCAGATTTAAATACATTTTTTTACGAACACTTGCAATTGAAATTATTTTCAATTAAATGGACGTTGAATAAATACTTTTTTTATTTTTATTTTAAATCAGCATATTCACAACATAAATTTAGTAAATTAATCTTAATCATTGATGAATAGTATATTCGTCAATAGAAACGATATTACAAAATTTTTTTCTGAAATTTGAATACAAGGGTAAAGTTTAGAAACCTCACTCACTCGAAAATAAAAGGTAATATTTTGATTATTATTATATGATGATAATTTAATATTTTAGTTTATTTTGGTTAATGAAATTGTAAATTTGTCTGCTTTCATGGTAATTATTTAAACTTTAAATTAAAACTTTGATTATTTTGAAATTTTTTCGGTATTACCTATTCAATTTTTTTTTCTTTTTTTAATCAGTTAGCAAACCTTGATTACATTTGAAATATTCTTTAATTTTGCAATACTCTTTTATTCTTTTTTAAACAACACTAGCTTACAATAATCCACTTACGATACTATCAAACACACACCCCTCAACTCATATCGAACTTAAACAATACCACGACCCTATCGATTCCTACTCTACTACAAATTGCCCAGTAGTTGAGTTTTACCTTATGTACCTCTACCGCATGCATGCAGAAATACATGTATGGAACTTCCGTTTAGTGACCTTGCTTTTGTTTGCTAATTTCTTTTTTTTCTCGCATCGTCAATCTCACTTAACAAAAATTTCCCAGTTTTCTTAAGTAACGGTAATTCGGGAAGTTGTACGAACAATAATTTATCATCGTGTTTGTTCTTAAATATCTTAACTTAATAAAGTTTCGTCTGGAAAAATTTTCTCTATTTAAAGAGAAAACCCCTAGAAATATTTTTTGTTATTATGTCGCAATCATAAGCAAGTAATGTTATTCCTCCTTTGTAAATTTTTTTTTAGGAAAGCAACTTGAAAATTTTTCTTTTTCTTTTGTACTTGATTGGAACCCACCATCTTCCCTTTTATCCAATATATTCTTGCTTGCATACCTCACACCCGCTTACGCTTAGATAATCGTAATAATTCGCTACCACTTTTGTTTGCTTTACACATTGCTTATTAAACTATTTTTGTTGTTGCTTGCATTTGCGTGATTTAAAATTTGTTTTCCTTCTGTCGCTTGAATTTTTTTTCGTATTTTTCCTCTTTCCCTCTACTCGTTTATTCGTTTTTTTTCTTGCTTTTCATACCTTTCATAAGCAGCATTAAGCTGTGAAACTCGTAAAAATCTAATTTAAAAAAAAAGGTTAGCCGTCGCGGGACGCCTGGCAGATGTGAAACATCGAATTCTTATGTGTAGAAAGTATAAAATAGGAATGATGATCTATTGGAAGAATGGAAAATGAAAAGTAATTTTTATCTTATTAATTTTTTCATTTTGTTTTCAATGGATAGATCTTTTTATTTCATTCAAATAAAATTAATAAAAACATATTATATACTAAAATATTTAATTCTATTGAACATTAGGAAATGTTTCATCAGTTATTTCCGTGATTGTAGCAGTTGACGTTATTTCCGATGGTATGAAGGTGATGATTGGTCGGTGATAACTAAAATATGCGACGAACATGTTTGACATAACGTTATCAAGATATCTTACAAATATTGCATCTATTGTTGTTCCATATCTAGTTGTAGATTCTGTTGTTTTGTTATTCATAATTAAGTCGAATTCTTCATGAAGGTATTTAATTAATGGTAATGATTCTTCTCTTGCAAAATTCACATTAAAATCACCTGCCAGGACCATTGGAAGTTCGTGTAAGTTGTCATTTATAATTGCTGAACCTTTGTGACTGTAAGAAAGTAATCGCCTGTGTAAGAATAAAATAATATCTTTAATTTTCTGATTTGGAGAAATATACACAACAACCATAAGAAATTGTCTTCCATCATCCATTAAAATTTGAGAAGCACATATATCGCCAATGGCTGCTTGAGTAACTTGTACTTCCGTCGCATTTTGAATTGTGAGGTCTATATTCAATGTATTAATATGTGATATATTGTCGTTTTGATATATGGCAACTCCAGCAGCTCTTACATTTTGTCGTCTAAATTTAGCAATGCAATTGAAATTAGGTAACTCGATGGATTCTTCATTAGAAATACACGTTTCTGATAATAATAAAAAGTTACTTTTTATACAAACAGCATCTTGTAAATCTGGAGCATGTTTTCTGAGACTTTGACAGTTCAGAGTGTATATTGTCAAGCCGTGTGATGATGTAATGAAATCAGTGATCACCCTTTGCATTATAGTTAGTCTGTTTAACGATAGTCTTGTGAATTCTTCTCTCTTGTGAATTCTTGTGACCTCTTCTCTCGACATTTCCCTTACTTCTCTTTGACGTTGACTGATTTCTGAACGATGTTTTTCTCTGTACCTTTTATCATATATTTTTGCATCATCGTTACGCCTTTTCCTTTTATGACATGAATAAAAATGAAAAAGGAATTTTAATTTAATTATGAATGAGTTTTTAGCGAATTGAAATAGATGCTTTATAACATTTATATAAACACCTGACTGATATGGTATGTCTCGTGCTAGATGGATTATGTTCATTTCGAGTTTCAATAACAATATCCCCGATTTCTTGTGACTGTTGAGTACTGTAAAAATAAAAAAGAACAGAAAAATATTCATGCAAGTGCGGAAGAAATTTGATTTGATTTGATTTGACTTTATTTGACACCTTGGGGTAGAACCCCGTCTGGTGCTAGCTGAATTACAGATTTATATTTTACAGTTAATTATACAGTTACAATCGAAGTGCTTAATTATTAATAAAAATGCTGATAGGTAGAGGTACATAAATAACGGTGCTCTCTTATTTACGCAGCGGCTTGTTAGTTAACTTATCTTATCTTAGACTACTAAACTTATATGTACATTCACAGTGTAGAATTAAGCAATGTAGAATTAACGACGTGCGCATAATATTGGTTCGCGTGTGCGGAGTCGCTCAGGGGCGGAAGGCAGGCCTTCGGCGCGGACACGCTCTTCCCAGTCCATGACGTCACGCTCTAAGAGAGCATTCTTGAGCGACGATCTGAAAGAACCCAAAAGGTGTGATGAAAAGACAATCACTGAGAGGGAATTTAGCAAGACTGATGCTTGAATGCAGAAAGATTGCTTAAAAGCTTCAGTTCGTGGAGCAGGGTAAATGAGTACTTGCGGTGGGTTCCTCTCAGAGCGGCGGAGGGAGAGGTCAACGTCCAGTCGGGTGAAACGCGTAGCCAGATACTCAGGTCTTTCGTTAGAAATTACCGAGTAGGCGAGCGAGCCGCTGAAGTATTCATGGCGGCGCTGTGCCGAAAGCCAACCTAGCTCGAGCCGAAAAGGGGTGACGTGAGCTCGCCGAGGGATGTTGCCTACTACGAACCGGACGCATGCATTCTGAGTGCGTTGCAACTTGAGACGGCGAGTTGCGTCAAGGTCGCTGTAGACAACGCATGCGTAGTCAAAACTCGGAAAAATCAGGCTTTCTACAAGGTGCTTTTTTATGTGCTTTGAAAGGGCGCGTCTGTAAAATTTAAGCACGTAAAGAGCGCCATAGACTTTCCTAGTGACGTGTCTAGCGTGCAGTTGCCAATCGAGGGTGGGCGTGATCCAGACCCCGAGGTTGCGTGCTTGAGACACGTATTCCAGCAAATGACCGTCCACGGATAATTTAGGAATGTGGGCTAAATTTATAGTGTTGATGTAGGCTTGGCTGCCGAGTATCATTACCTTAATCTTGGCGAGGTTAAGTTTGAGACCGTTGTCTCTCGCCCACTGAGCCACTGCTTGAGCATCGCGGTTCAAAGAGCCAAGGGCTTCTAAGAGATCAGACGGATAGCAGTGAAGGTACAGTTGCGTGTCGTCTGCAAAAATCATGTACTTGGCGAGCCTAATGACGCTTGAAAGATCATTTATAAATATCGCAAAAAGAAGCGCACCAAGTACACTGCCCTGCGGGACGCCGGAAGCAGCACTAAGCCATTCCGAGAGTGAGCCGCCATCATCGATGACTGCTTGAAGGCGATCGGCAAGGTAGTTAAAAAACCATCGCAGGACCCGATCCGACGCGTTTAATGCTCGTAGTTTTGCCAGAAGCAAGGCATGCGGTATGAAATCGAACGCCTTGGAGAAGTCGAATAGCACTAGTATAGTGAGCATGCGTTTGTCTATCGCGTGTCTGACGTCATCAAGTACGCTTAGAAGTGCTGTCTGGGTGCTATGACCCGACCTGTACCCTGCTTGCCGTGGATCAAGAAGTCTGTTGACCTCGAGGTACCCGAGAAGCTGTTTGTGCACGACGCGCTCTAGGACTTTCGAAAGTTCTGGCAGCTGAGCGAACGGCCGTGTGTCAGAGGGTGAGCTGGGGGTTTTAGTCTTGGAGAGTGGTACTAAGAGTGCCTTCTTCCAAAAAGACGGAAACGAGGCGCTGTTGAGAGACGAGTTGCAAAGGTCGGTGAGGGGGCCCAGTAATTCGGGTAGTAGAGCCTTTAGCATTTCCACTGACATTCCATCAAGGCCTGAGCCTTTAGATGATGAGTTGAGTAACGCATTCTTAACCTCATTTTGTGTAACCGGAGAGAAGTCGAAGTAAGTGGAAATGTTAGTATTAAAGAGAGTGTCCCTGACCTTTTGATAATCCGTCTCTGATAAGGGGAGAGAGTGACTCACGGTGGAGGCATAGTGCCTGTTTAAGGTCGCGGGGTCGAAGTATAGAAATGGGGATGGCAAATTCGACGCCGACATCCCCATGTGTCGCAGCTCGCGCCACTTCGATTTAGAGTCAGGCGAGTTGACGAGTTTCGTTTCTAAGAACTTATTTTTCGCGGTGTCGAGAGCGTTACTAACCTCTGCACGTAAAGTTTCGAACCTTGTGCAGTCGGGTTGTTGGCCGGTGGTGCGAGAAATCTTATAGGCGCGGTCGCGTTGTTTCATTCGAGCTCGTATAGTAGGTGAGATCCATGGTTTATGCTTCGACGAAATTGTTATCGAGCGAAGTGGTGCGACGGCGTCATAAGCTGCAACGAGAGCGGTAGTTAGGTTCCGCTCGGATTCGTTGATGTTATGTGAATTGGGTCCGAGGATGAGGCAGGAAGAGGGTGACGTGGCGAGAAATGTGTTTGAAGCGAAGGGGGGTGAGCGGGAGACGCGCGCGAGGTTGGTACGTAGTAAGGAAATTAGTGTTTCGTGGTCGATGTTTTTTAGGTTTCTCGTGCGTATAACCTTAGTGAAGGTTGGAGGTTTGGTGCAGCAAATGTCAATTTCGATGAAGTCGTGGCCTGCAATAAAAGGAGCCTCAGATTTGGTCAGTGATTGGACTGAAGAGAGGTCCTTCACCACGAATAGGTCTAGCCATGTGTGGGAGCGATTGGTGTGATGGGTGGGTTCGGATGGGACTAGAGAAAGGGAGTGCGATTCTATAAGGGCGCTTAGGTGGTTGGAAGCGGCGTTTGGGACGGCCATGTTGATGTTAAAGTCGCCTGTGACGATAACGTTTGTGTAATGTGGGAGGTAGGTGGAGAGACAATTGAAGAAGTGCATAGGATATGCTGCAGAGGGGCGCCGATAAACAACAGCTACAAGTATTTTTTATGAAGTGTTTATTAATTCACATATAAGAAATTCGGGCGTATTATCGTATATAGGATTAGATTGCGATAATATTTTTACTTTGTAATTATCATGCACATATAGTCCGACGCCTCCACCTGCTTTCCCATCGCGGTCCACTCTAAAGAGGTTAAGCTTGTCGATCGCTAGGTGAGCATCCGGCTCATTTTCTACCAAAAAGGTTTCAGTCACGGCGAGAATGTCGTACGCACGAGCGGAACAATGCTGCTCTATAAGGGCGAAGTGGGCTGGAGTGTTCAGTCTGTTAGCATTAATGTGGCCAATTCGTAAGAAATCGCGATTTCGTGCTGGCACCGACCGAGCTAGAGACTGTCATGCAGTTGTGGGCGCGGCTAAGGTCTCGGGCAAGGGCTCGAGCGCCGCGAGGTCGGCCTCGTCATAAACAGGGATGAGAGGTGAGTTTCGTGTTTGTCGCATGCAAACGACCAAGTTTTTCACGATTGGTCGGTCGTAGCGGAGAGCCTTGGACGCAATAAGCGCTTTACTATAAAGTATATATACGGGCTTGGGCCACACAGGGCTTATGTAGACTTTGCCTTTGCCGCCGACTCCGAAGATGGTTTGCGCGTCTGTATTTTTTAGGCTGCTCGCTTTCTTTAGAACTGCATCTCGTATGGTTGGTGACGTAAACTTAATTACGAAGGCTTGAGCGGGAGGAGGCGCGGAAACGCCGACTAAATCGTTAGCCGAACTGCCGGGCTGCACTAGATGTGCCTTGCCGGGCCACGGTCGCATCTCGAGTGAGTGGAACATGAGGTTGGCGAACCCAATTGCGGAGAGTACTTTTTCGGCTAGTTGAGGTGGTTGGGCATCGGCAATAACGGGGATACCAGAAATTCGTATTTCGCACGGGTCTTCCAGAGTGCATTTCTGAGAAACAGCGGCGATCTCGGACCTTAAAACATTGAGTTCGGTAGTGTGCTTAACGTCTACTTCTTGAAATTTGCTCTCTAGGGCACTGACGCGGGTCGCAAGATTTTTAATTTCAGCGGCATTGTTTTCAAGTGCTGTCTTGTTCTCGGAGTTAGCTTTCCGGAATTCGTTTAAAAAGGTACGAAAATATGCAGGAGCATCTGGATCGGACATATTTGTGGGTGCTGTGAACGACTGTGGCTGAATCAAACGACGCGGTGTTAGTATTTTTGTTGAAGCAGCTGGCGTGAGAAAAGTCGTAGTGCGGTGCTGTTTGCTACGCGACGTGTTGGATGGCGAGGGAGGGGAGATGGCTGAGCGCTTGAGGGAACCTATATTAGAGAGAGGCAGGGGGAGTAGTGGTTGCGGGGGGAGTAGTGGTTGCAAAGGTGTAGTAAAAACAGCTGATCGGCCCGACGCGCAGCAAAATATGATGTTTGGGGCTGTATACCACTCTAGAGCACAGCAGTCTTTGTGGTAGAGTGTCTTGCAGAAGCTGCACTGTAACGCGATATCGTGGCGATTTATGCATGATCTGCTCATTGCAGGCACGAATTGTTAGCGCAGAATGGCACAATGAACTCGCTCACGGAACGAAACAGAGCTGTGACTCGTAGTTGCGATACGTCACTAAGAGTCGGTACATAAGAAGTAATTAGTATAACGCCACCTGTTCATGGAAATTTAAAGTACCACGTGCGAAATTCTAATTACCGACTCGCGCGAGATCGCACCACGGAAGTCACGATGGCCGCGGGGCATGCGCACGTTGGACAATTGAAAGGTTTACCACGAATGATTCTAGCTGCAACTGTAATACGCATAAACAATGCACTATGACACGCAATTAGTATGCACGGAGATGAATGCGCGTACGAATATGTAGGGATTTAGCACAATTTCGCACACACATACACTTATGGCTAGGGCCGCAGTTTTGTACTCAGTTTATGTGTGCTGGTACTTGCACAGTCACTGAACACGTCACTCGCCGATCGAGAACAGATGCGATGAACAGGTGTGTGTGGTGATAGGCGCAATGTAGCAATTGGCTCTGCGAGGCTGTTTAGGCGGCTATGGCTGGGTGGTGACGGTCAGGACGATAGTAAGCAGCAGCGACGATGACCGGTCAGCATGGCGGCGGAAGAGGCGGCGAAGTCCGTGTTTTTGGCGTGCAAAAAATGCAAATCTCTGGCTCAGTGGTGAGGTCGGCGTCGCTTGTAATTGTATAAAGCGAAAGACAGCGTGGTTAAGTTCACTCTGGAAAAAATCTCGCCTCGTACAAGGCAGTATATCCGTGTACCAGAGAGAGGGAGAGAGTGAGAGAGAGAAAGTTTTTATATAAATACATATATAAATATATTTTATTTATATATATATATATATATATATATATATATATATATATATATGCATATTCATATATAAAAGAGCGAGAGAGAGAGAGAGAGAGAGAGGAGCGGAAGAGAGAGGGAGAGAGAGAGAGACGCGCAGATAAACCATGGGGGATGTTTACCCACGTGCTCAAGTTGTATGTGTTTGTCTCAAATACAAACAAACGTGCAATGTAGACGTATGTTACATTCTATCTCTCTCTCTCTCTCTCTCTCTCTCGCTCTCACTCTTTCGCTCTTTTATATATGAATATGAACATATATATATATATATATATATATATATATATATATATATATATATATATATATATATATATATATATATATATATATATTCATGTATAAGAGAGCGAAAAAGAGAGAGAGAGGGTGACAGAATGTAACATACATCTATATTGCACGTTTGTATGTATTTGAGACAAACACACAACTTGAGCAGGTGGATAAACATATCCCGCATGGTTTATCTGCGTGCGCATCAATTTCAAACTTCGTACGTATAACAATATAATGAAATAATCATGTCATGAAATTAAATTACCTAAGATCCGAATCACTTGATTGTGTAGCGTTGATTTGTTGAGCACGTAAAGGCGGCATTTTACTTGTACTGGGTTGTTGATCATCGTGAAATTCGTTTTTTTCTCCTATCCGAGGAGGTATATCATCTCCAAGTTCCTCACTGTCACTATCACTCATATTTTAAATAATTAATTCACTGAATATTATACTATATATTAATCTCTCGTCTGTACACTAATCTTTCGTTCGTAAACCTATACAAACTATACAGCGCATCAGTATAGGTATATCGGTTACAATTTGCAAAGCAGTAAGTAAGGAGACGGACTGGAGAAGAGACGCGCGCCGTGAAGGGGGACGCTCTGCTAGATGCTCGTGAGAGGGGACGCTTGCTGAATAACGAAGCTATAGCTGCGTGTGAGAGGGGACGCTTGGCTATAGAGAGAAAGAGAGAGTGGGAGAGAGAGAATGACGCCGAGTGTAGCTATAGCTGCGCGTGGGGACGCTTGCAGACGCTTGACTAGGGAGAGAGAGAGAGGGTGGGAGAGAGAGAGAGAGGGTGGGAGAGAGAGAGAGAGAGTGAGAAACTGACGCCGAGTGTAGCCGAGCATTGCCAGAGGTTCACGATAAATCTCGTTTCATCATTTTAGGCGTCATTTCATTTCGAACGCTTTCACTCCCGTACCGCGGCAAAAGATGTTTCACATCAAAAATAATAAAATAATCAACATTTGAGAAATTTGGTAGGAAAGCAAACAAAAGTAAGCTAACTGGTAACTTCACAAAACGTACCTCCCGCCCCTGTACAGCTTAATTATATAAAACGTACCCTTCAAAGGTTAAGCAAATCAATTCATAGGGGATTCGTATAATATAACTGTTTAATACTTATTCGAATGAATTGGTTGCGAATAGTTTACGAAGATCAAGGCTCAATACAGAAGGTTCACGAGCACAACGTCTGAACAGATTAGTTCGATTTGACCTGCGAAGGCTATTCGGTAACCAAGGGGCTGCTTGGGATCCAGAAGTAGATAATGCCACTGAACGAGGAATAGAGTCCCCGTCGAAACAGCCCTGAATGAGGGCCACGAGGAGTTACCAGTAAATAAGGGGTTGAATCTTGTTCATAGTACCCCGAGTTCTGGGGCGGCATATATCCCACCGGGACTTCAACTACCGGGAACATCTGTAGAACCTGTAGGACTTCCAGTTGTCCACTATTGTCGAATTAGGCGAAGTCAAGTACAGTACAGCTGATAGTGGCACTACACCGACTACACTATCAAGTACGGTAGGAGCGACGGGGGGCGCCACTATGCAAGAACAGCAACTACGTGGCAGAGATTCATTAAGAGAAACCCTACATTATCCGATAGTCGGTAGCAATGTGGATCCAGCCTCGACAAACAACAATCTTCAGTATTCGCAGGCAAATCTCGCGGGGACTCAATAGCCACCTTTACAGGCAGCTGGTATTCAAGAACATACCACAGAATCAATAAGAAACATTTCGCCTAATTCTCCGCCTACAGATGGAGATACATGATACATATTTTATCGTACGAACCTCCCAACCTTCACAATTAGTGCACTATCCTACCGTTCAAACCTCTCAACCTTTACAAATAGTGAACTATCCTACCGTACAAACCTCCCAACCTTCACCAATAGTGACCTATCCTACCGTACAAACCTCCAAACCTTCACAAATAGTGAACTATCCTACCGTACAAACATCTCAACCTCCACAAATACCGACCTACCTTAACGTCCAAACAGTCACAAATACCGAACTACCCTACCAATCAAATCTCGCAACCTACGCAAATACCGAATTACCCTACCATCCACATCACCAAACCCTCACAAATACCGACCTACCATACCGCCCAAACCTGCCAACCTCCACAAATACCACACTACCGTATCATCCAAGGCCCCCAACCTCCACAAATACCGACCTATCGGACCATTAAAATCCCCCAACCGTCACAAATACCGATCTACCTTACCGTCCAAACCTCCCAACCTACACAAATACCGAACTATCCTACCGTCCAAACCTCCAAACCTATACAAATACCGAATTACCCTACCGTCCAAGCCCTCGAACCATCACAAGTACCGACCTACTTTACCGCCTAACCCCTCCTACTTTCACAAATACCGATATATCCTACCTTCCACACGCGTCAACCTCCACAAAAAAATACTATCCCTACCGTACAAGCATCGCAACTCACAATAATATATCCACCCCTTACCACTGAAACATCTGATCTTTCACAACCACAGACTCAGTCTACCGTGTAAATCTCCCAACATTCGCAAATACCCACTATCCAGTCAGTACAAAATTTGCAATCACAAATGTCGATCTACCATACCTCGCAACTTACTCAACTATTACAAACAGCACCATGTCCTACCAACAAAATTAACCAACACCAACAAGTAGTAAACCATATACTCCCATCAAACTATACCACCTAATTGCTCGCAAATTCCATCGGATTCAAACTCGAAAAATTTTAATTTATCGCAACCAAGCACTGCCCCCATCCTGCAGACACGGAACCCTTAACATCCTTACTAAAATATTCACAATAACTGCTCGGATAGGTCCCAAACACTACCAAGTAGTAAAATATACCCCAATAATTCGTCGCACACACCAGTTGCAGTAAATTCTACAAATAACCCAAATTTACCTCCTAATCTCGTAGGGTATCCATTAATGAACCCTAACACCCAAGTCCTAATCTCTAGTAATCCAAATTGGTATTATCCCTTCGCACAGTTTCCCCTTGGGTACGGTATCCCCCAAGAAAGATACCCTTACAATACATCGAATACCTTGCCATACGGTTAAATGCTTCTTAATCCCGAGCGAGTAAATTCCCAGAACTCGAATAATGATTCCTCGTTCCAGTGCGATCCTAAAGTAGCCAGTCTCATACAGAAGTATAATGTAAGCTTCAATGGAGTATCAAAAGCAGATCTAGGGGAATTCCTCTCCCGAATAGAGGATTGCCAGAGAAGTTGTAATATGTTTGTATTGGGCACGACCGTTGCTACAAAACTGCCGAACATTGGAGGAATTAAAAAATGCCATAACACAATATGGCAGACCTGATTGCCAACTATAATTAGAAGACGATATTAGAGCAAGATCGCAAGGACCCGAAGAATCAATTGTTACGAACCTATTGTAATTTACATGAGGATTAATTCAACAAAATAAATAGATATCAATTCCACATATTTGAAGAATTACAGGCCTTGAGACAACAAGAAGAAACGCGAAGGGATCGAAAGAAGAATTATAGACTCCGACCGCCACCTGAATATTCGTTGTGCCCGCAATTAGCATACAGACCACCACCAAGGAAAATCCGTATTGCCGCTATCAACACGGTGCAACAATACATCGACTCAACGGACGAAGAAGATACTAACGAAGTTGCAACCGTCAACAACATCGTAAAAACAAAGACAGAGCAATTAGTCGAATTCTCACGGAAACAAGAAGTCGGAAATATATCAAGCATATCGAAACAGAAAAACTGGAATAGTGGCAATGATAACAAAACCCGCCTACCGACCCTCCCCACCCCCCCCCCCCCCCCTAAAACCCCAAAACACGAAGCCTACTCATTCACCCAATTGTAAACAGTTGCAAACACAGGAGCAGATGTGACATAAACTTCATCGATTAAACAACAACAAAGACTAGATAAACTCGTATTCGATCTCACCATCCCACCACCGGACGCAACCCCTGGAGTAGCTAACATAAAACCTCATGAAATAAGTGTAGAAGGTTGTAGTCCGATAAAACAACGTATTCGTTGAATCTCTCCAAAACTTTTAGCTGCTGCCCACGTGGAGGTAGATCGCCTCCTAGTAGAAGAAATTATTGAACCCCCAAACAGCGCTTGGAGTAGTTGTCCCGTAATTGTACCGACATCGGACGGTAGAATAAGAGAATATATATAATATATAATAAGAATAATACGCTTACCCCTTACTTCATGTGAACATATTACTAGACAATCTAAGGATCACCAAATTTCTCTCGAAAATAGGCTTAAGTCACGCGTATCACCGAATCCCCCTCGCAGCAAATAGTACAGAATTCACAGCCTTTGGAGTACCCGGAAAAGGATTATTTCAGTTCACAGGACTTCCGTATCGCGCCTCGAACGCTCCGAAAGTTTTCAATCGGCCATGGACGTGTACATGGATGATATCATAATAGCCAGAAAAACTTTCGAAGTTAAACACCTGGGTTATGTCGACAACAGGAATGGATTCCAAACATATCCAAATAAGATTGCCCCTATTCTAAACTATGCACTACCTCGAAACTTAAAGCAACTTCGCCGATTCCTCGGTATCGTAGCATGGTATGTTCGCTTTATTAAAACCCTTGCTGAAATAAAAATTCCCCTTACCGAACTTTTGAGGAAAAGTGTCCCTTGGACGTGAGGAGAAGATCAACAACAAGCCTCCGAAAAACTGTTGATACTTCTAACCTAAGCTCCAGTTTTAGCCCGATCAGATCCCACCCTACCGTTCTACCTACAAACAGATAGCAGCAGCTACGCTTTAGGGGCGGTGCTCACCCAAATAATCCAGGGGGAAGAACAACTCATCGCCTCGGCCAGTAGGACCTTAACAAAAGCGGAACGTAATTACACAGTGACAGAACAAGAATGTCTGACCGTTATATGGGCAGTAGATAAATTTCTAGGATATCTACTAGGCGAAAAATTTACTGACATTACCGACCACAGTAGCCTTACTTGGATGCCGAATTTAAAAGATCCAGCTGGCAGGTTAGCCAGGTGGGCAACAGCTCTTTAAGGTTACAGTATGGAAATCATACATCATAAGGGAGCACTCAATAAAGTACCTGATGCGCTATCTCATTCGTTTGATGAGGTTTGCTGTTTAACAGCAACGGGACTGCTAGACGTAGATAACTGGTATACCAATCGCATAGAAATGGTAAATAATAATCCAGAAAAATATCCAGATTGGAAAATTACAAATAATTTTGTATATAAGCACCATCCCAACCCCCTTATCGACCCAATCGTAACCAACTTAGACAGTTGGAAACTCGAAGTTCCAGAACTCGATCGAGAGAGAGAGAGAGAGAGAGAGAGAGAGAGAGAGCTATGTTCGAATGTCATAACACCCGCCAATCAGGTCATTTGGGAGTCGATAAAACCTACCATCGACTGCTCCAATCGTATTTTTGGCTGAGAATGAAAAGTGATGTTATTCGTTATATAAAAGAGTACCCAGACTGACAAATGTATAAAGTCCCACAGCAGGCACCAGTGGGACTTATGCCTCAAAGGAAAATAGAAGGACCTTGAGAAATCGTAGCAACTGATTTCATGCGCCCGTTGCCAACTAGTAAAGGGCAATGTCGTTATGTCGTAGTATTTCAAGATTTATTTACGAAATACGTCGAAATCAGACCTCTTAGGGAAGCTAACGCTAAGTGCATAGTAAAAGCTTCCGAAAAACTGATATTATTTCCTTGAGTATGTCCTAAATATTTCGTAACCGATAATGGAACGGAATTTTCGAATAAACTTATGACGTCAAAGTTGGTTATTATTCAAACGACGATAGCCCCCTACCACGGTCAAATAAACCCTGTCGAGCGTAGTAATCATACTGTTAACCAGATGATCTCTATCTTCGTAAAACAAAATCATCGTAACTGGGACATTTAAGTGAATTCGCATTTCCCGCGAATACTTCAGTTTATTCGTTAACATTGTTGACTCCGGCATTCCTGAACTTTGGTAGGAATCCACGGCAACCTAAAACCCTTAAGCAATTCCTCGAAAATACTCAAACTCCTAGTCCCCCAAATTCGGTAGCATGGGCAGAGAGAGTAAAACGCCTTGCAGCAATACACAACTTAGTTCTTAAACACTTCGATAAGGCAAGTGAACGACAAGCAAGGTATTATAATAAAAATTGTAGAAATATCACTTTTAACGTGGGTGACCTTGTACTCCATCGTAACCACATGTTGTCTTCGGCGGCAGATAACTTTGCTGTGAAACTCGCTCCAAAGTTCGTGAGTCCGTTAAAAATCGAAAAAGTCTTGTTGCCTGTCGTGTATCAGCTGCAGTACGTAAATAGTCAGAGAAAAGCGAAAGTGCACATGTCAGACCTAAAACCATACTCTGTGCCCTCTAAACAACCTATTTCTTCAACAGGTAACAACACTAGTAGCCAGGATGCGAGGAATGGGAAAGGGTCGTGGGTACAAGATGCCACATCAGGTCGTCGGCCGCCCGGGTACAATATCGGAGAAAGTGGCGTCCGCGGTACCATCTCCGCTGCCGACAGTCGAGACATGAGACAGGTGTCCCAACCATGAAAGCTGGCTAAGCCAGCAGTGGTGCTCGAACGTCTGGAGATCGGAAGAAGAATCAGCCAGCCTCGCGGGCCGCGACCGACCTCGAAAACTCCAGCCCGTGGTTCTCCCCTCCACCGCAGGGTTGCGGTACCTCTGGACGAACCAGAACTACTATACGACCCCTTCTCGGGGATGTATCGACCCAAGAGACCGATTGACAAATCGATCGTTCGAAGGGTGCTATACCGAAGGGGACATATAAGGAACTGGAATATCGGCAATACCTTGACGGAGTTTAGGACCCCATACGTATCGGCTACCCCAGCGATTCGAGCCGCACGACGAGAGGAATGGACCACCCAGGAACCAGTCCTGGTCGAACACCCACCATTTCACCCCATACAACAAAGAACTAACCCCTACCATTCGATCACCATCCAACCACCCCTCCTACCGTAAACCCGCAAGACCCAAGAAACTGAAAACCATCCCGTCATTAATGTAATGAACGATCCGAACGAGGGACAAGTGCGTATTAAGACAGATGACTCAATCACCTTCACCAAGACGGTTACGACCCAGACGAAGTCGGAAAGGGAAGTGCTGATCGAGAGAGGGTGGAGCCTCAGGGAACGAGTCAGCGTCGAGTCGGTACAACCTATATATTTGATGGTCAAAATTAAATTCGTGAGGGAAGTACAACTCAGCCCGACACCACTCGCACCGGCTTCATTCATTGGGGGGGAAACCATCCCCAGGTTGATGATGGACTTGAAGATGCAGCCTCCAGCTCCGTACCGACCTGACGATACGGCCTCCGTTTCTTCGCAAGGGTCCTGCTAGAACTGTAAGAAAGAAGGCTGTCGATATTCAGACTGTAAAAGTCCGAGAGACAATAAGTTCTGCTTCCCACGTGGCCAACCTAACGTCGACGTACACACTTGCCCGCGATGCACAGGAATACAATCGCCAGGTTATCGGACGTCATTTGACCAACCACGCAAGCCACCGGCTACTCCTTCCATTCAGGCTGTATTGGGAGCGATCACAGGTCCAACGTCAACGCCACCACCCGCACCGACGCCTGTGCCAACGCCAGCGTCCATACCATCGGGTATTTATGGCTCTGCTGCACAGACAGTGCTAGTAGCAATACCGGGTGCTACGGTCTACTTCACGCAACCCCAAAAATAAATAAATCCCCCCCTTTCCTACCCCCTCTCCATCTATCGATACCGAATTTCCTACTGTAAATACAAAAATCCTCCTATCGCTAATGTCGAGAACCCTATATCGTCAACACCGTATATTAACTCCTCAATACCGCAAATTTCCCTATTGCCAATGCCGTATCCCCCTCTCGACAACATCATAAATTTCCTACCGAAATCCCCATAGTCCCTTCTATCGTCAATACCGAATTTTCCCTAATGGAAATCCCAGTCCGTTCCTACCGAATGCCGTAAGATCCCAGCTTGAATACCGAAAACTCATAGAAGTATCCCGTAATCCTCCTTATTGGAAATAGTATCCCCCCTCCTACCGTGATCCATACTTATTCGATAGTTTTTCACTTGTAGGTATTAGAAACCACAGCGTTACAAACCCATTACGACAACCCCATGCGACTTCCGTAGTCCGATAACAATTTATAGACGTATGAAATTGTGCATACATAAAATAGAGTAGTATAAAATAAATTAAGTTATTTAAAAAAGAAAAAGACAGACATGTATTATTGCACAGGCAGATTTCAACTACCTCGCTAAAGAATTTAAATCGTATATTTGGCCGTGGGTTCGTTACGAGAACTCACCCAGAATCCACTCATTGGTAAACTAACTTGTAGTAAAATCAGCATGTAACCAAGTGCCAACTACATTCACAAATTACTGCATTAACAGTTTATATAGGATTCTGTTTCTTTAGAATCTCATTACATTAAGCACAATATTATAAAGTGTTCCTTACTAAATTAGGAAAAATTTAAAATTGAAGAATTTAGTCTGTAAGAATAACGCTGTATATAAATATGTTCTTATCTTCTTTTTTATAGATACAATTATACTACTCACGACTAAACAATTGTACAGCTATAATGTAAGTAGTCATTAGTACTTATAGATGCATTGTAGCGCCAAATAAATATTCATATTTAATAAATATCCATAGTTCATCAAGAGATCAAGATGAAATGACAATTGAATGAAGTATTTAAGTAAAACTGTACATATGCGTAGGATAAGTATTTAGCTAGCTAGAGAGCATTAAACACAAACGATTTAGCATAGACTAGGTTAGTATATAAGTTAGTTAGTTGCGCGCCGGATGAGCACTTCCCAAGTAAACTGCAAACCGCGTAGTCCGCGGTTCGGTTTAGTAGGGGGGAGTTTGTAACACCACATTTTGTGTATCTTACATTTTAAACAGTCGGTCGAACCTGTAGGCATAGTCGAAACCAGCTGCTCAGTACAGGTCCGATGCTCGACAAACCATACATTAGAAAAACTTAACATCGAATGGAAAGCGCAAATTGATGATAGGCTCTACGCAGTCTCCTATACTACCCTCTACTACACTGTGACCTAATCCCAGCTCCACAACACTATACTACTCAATACACACACACACACACACACACACACACTAGTCACTGCCACAACACTTCCCCTCGATGGCATAGAGTATGCGAGCACTTCGACACCCTGATGCAACCCAAGAAGACGCATATCTGCCATCCCATAGAGCCTCGCATACGCCGGAGTCGGCCGGTCCTGACTGAGGTGCCCTGAACGTGTCCTGGTGTACCCTCTCCTTGCTCCCTTCCTCTCGAACCAACCAGAAAGCACATAAAAAGGGTATTATACCCTAGAAAGTAAGCAGAATGGTATTAGAATAGTATCCACCTGGTTTGATATTCTGAAAGGCATAGATGGGACCACCTTGGCCGAAGCGGCTGCTTCTCCGGATACTTCAGAGACCTACAGCATACGCCCTGGAAAATATAAAGAGGGGTTAGCCTATAGAAGATACGGAAAACAAACTGGAACTCTCTTGCCTGGTTTGGAGGGTTCGTAGAAGGAGTCTGGCCTCCCAGACGCAGCATCGTAGCCCAGCTCCTGGCCCACTTCTCCATAACAGCGGCAATAGTAGCAGCAGTCACAGAAGCACTCGCCAGTCACTTAGAGGCAACCTAGCATTAATGAGAGTAAACAGACAGTGCTATATAAAAACATTGATGTCATCTGATAGCTGTAGTGGCAGTTGAAAAGAGCAGCGTAGTAAGCTGCTATGTAAACATAATCTCTTCGAAGTTGATCGCGTCCCACTACTGTTACTGCAAGAAACGCAGTCCTGGTACTTGCAGCTTTCGTCTTCGTTCCCTTTCGTCGTCGCAGTTGCCCAGGTGCACCTCTTGCTGGATCCCTCGGTGTAGTCCCTCGTCTTGACTCCCAAAACACCGTTTGAGAGCCGTCAACTGCGCACCGTATAGCGTGACGTTACCATGAGCAGACGCTCCGCTTTCCGCCTCACCAGGCGCAAGCGCTGCGACTTCGGTTAGGCTCGGCCGATACTAGCTGAAGTGCGTGTGCAGCGTCGCGAGTACGAAGCAAGAGATTCGCTCACTTTGTATTGAGCCACACTCGTATGCACCTCGTGCTCTGCTTGCTTCGTTTCGAAAACCTTTATATTAGCTTGCTCCGATTTGCAAATATTTTCGTATCAGCTTTTTTTTTGCAATTTTCCCGTCGATCTTCTCGTTCCGCGTGTGCCAACTAACTTGTACTCTACGTTTTCGAAGGAGGTCACACCGGGTTTAGAGAAAAAAGTAAGTTGCACATATTACTATTGTTCTTATCAAATATATATATATATATATATATATATATATATTGTGAAATACAAATGCAAATGGAAGACACGCGGCGCAATGCTCGACAAACGCACGCGACACTAGATTTCCAATATATATATATATATATATATATATATATATATTGGAAATCTAGTGTCGCGTGCGTTTGTCGAGCATTGCGCCGCGTGTCTTCCATTTGCATTTGTATTTCACCGTCATATATTCTGTAGAATTCGCGTCCCTGAGTACTAACTTCTTCCCTTCTCGAACATATACCGTTTCCCACTGTACCATCGTGCTCACCGTAGTTAGTTTTAGTTTTATAAATAATTCTATGTGTTGATAGAACACTTGCAAAATCATGCTATTAGTTCGCGCTCAACATATTGTAATATAATTTGAATAAACCTCCAGTGTTCATGTTTTTATCCTCATCACCTGTATCGTACTTTATTTAAAGCCTCGGATAAACATAATGTTAAAGCTTGCATGTGCCGCACAATAATCTTAGCTTTAATAGCTAAAATTATTGTCATAAGTTTCGTGGATGCTGTCCTTGCAGTGGCTCAGTTCTCCTCTCAAGCTAATGGTGAAGACGGCATCCCCCAGAGTGTGATCACCAAGGATTTTCCGTACCTTGGTCACCACCTTGTATGCTCTTCAGCTCAACACTGAAATCTGAAGTCTTGCCCATCTACGGTCTCAGACTTCCGACCTTTTGCGCTACTATGCTTCCTATCAAGGGTGCTGGAGAAGATCGTTCACGGGTAGATGGCGGAGCACCTCCGGTCCAAAAACGTTTAGGACCCTCTGCAGACAGGTTTTCGACAGCTTCATAGCACCCAGACGACCCTATTGAAGCTCACTGAGGACATACGGCAATACATCAACAGCAATAGGTAGCTCATAACTGCCCTATTGATGTTTGATTTCTCGAAGGCCTTTGATACCATCTAGCCGTCCAAGTTTCTGAGAAAACTTCTTCGGAAGGGCTTCTCACGTGGAGTTGTACTTTGTGTAAAATCATATCTGAGTAACAGAAGACAGATAGTCTCTACTCTATCATGCGGCGACTCCAATGGGCTATTCACTAACCTAGGAGTGCCAGAGGGCTCTGTCTTAGCTTAGGGCTTCTATTATTCAGCATGTATATAAATGTATCTGCTGTACGCTGATGACATGTAGGTGTACACGCAAACCACCAAGGAATACCTGTTGGAGGCAATTGAACGTTTAACAACTGTAGTGAGAGCAGTGTCGGAGTGGGCTGCAGGTGCCTCCCTGAAACTCAATGCCGGCAAAACTAAGGCAATTATTTTCAGGTTGGACTACAATAGACACATGGTGCAAGAACTAGGATTGCCAGGCATTGAGATGCAGAACGGAGCCTGTATGATCTTCTCCGACACTGTTACCAACTTAGGCGTAGTTTTGGACGCTACCATGACTAGGAAACCGCAGGTTGATGCGGTGAGTAAAAAAGTGGTACCTCGAAAACAGCTCGCATGTGCACTCCTGTCTCATAGCTCGACTATTGCTCTGTGGTATACCTTAACGCATCAGAAGAGCTGCAAAAGAGACTGCAGCGTCTGCAGAATGTATGTGTTCGATATATAAGTGGTGGCAGGAGTGACGAGAACATCACTCCATATGGGGAGAGACTAGGCTGGCTACGTATAAAGGAAAGAAGAGAGTATTTTTCTGTGGTACTATTGTACAAAATTATTCGCATGGAGCAGCCACTGTACCTTGCCGCTCTCTTTCAATGAATCTGTCCAGAAGCTTTGATAGGGGTGGTGTCAAAGAGCTCTCAGTACCGTTCTTTCGATCGAACACAGGGCTGCACTCGTTCGTGGTGCATGGTTTCAGATTATGGAATTCGCTTCCAGAGGATGGGCGATGTAAGCCCTCGTTAGTAGGTTTTAAAAATGCCGTCCACCTCTCCCGACCCCACGGTAACCTTCACGCAAACGGCTAGCGGATCGACTGATACTCTAAATGAATGTTATGTATGTATCTTTAATTTATATATTACTGCTGGATGAATGTATTTATTAGTGTAAATTGGAATCAGTGCATGGTGTGCAATTGATTGTGTATATTATTTTATGCGCTGACGCGATAGATATGTAAAATAATAAGACTAAGCAGCAATCTTACTAACCACTACGATCTATGATCCGTTAAAATGTAGTTCCTTATACTATGACTGTAATATAAATTATGTATTCCTTTTACAAATTGACTGAAAGGCTGTTATTAGAAGCCGTCTTGTTAAACTAACCTGTAAACTTTGCTGTATATGTATAATAATAGCAGTATTGTATAATATTTGTATTTTGTTTTGAAAAAAATAATATATCTATCTATCTACCTATTAGTATCAGCTAAGCGTATATATAATTGTTTTTCTATAAAGATTCCTTGATACTCGGGAATCATGAGCTCGACTGACGATGTATGGCTGAGGAAAGATCACTAACCAACGTTTAATTGATAAAATCGATGTATAGGGAGTATGTCTAACAAATGGATCCTTAAGTAGCCGAACGTTCTTCGTTCTTATCTGCTCTGAATAATAATTGTTATTAGTTCAATGAGTAAATATAAATTACATATGTAGAACGCAACAGGTTTTATATGGAGACTATCCAAGACCCTTAGTTACTTCAGCGAGTGAGAAAAGTATACATGTAATTTAAAAATCCATGTATCGGTGGGACTAGAATTACTATTAAATGACTTATCTCATAACCTTTGAGATGTAAGGACTTGTAACGTGATATTTAACTTGGTTTATAGTCATCGTATAAAAATAAATTGTTCTGAGCTTATGGAAAAATTATTTTTATACTAATATGAGTTAAAAACCTCGAACCTGCTTAAAATCTAAATGAACGCTAAGATGAGTTTTTTCTATAAAGAGATTAAATTAATTCTACAAGTAAGATTACATTTTTGTTAACCTATTTATTTATGTATTTATTTCATTTAACAGGTCGAATAACCTAAAGTACATAGTTTTGAACAAAATTAAAATCTTTTAAATATTTATATATTTTCCTTTTTTTTTTAATTGGTAAGGGCCCGTCCACGCCTTTACCTGTGAGGGTCATTTCTTTAAATAAAGAAATATATAAATATCAATAACCCTTCCATTTTCATTATTTTACAAAAAAATAAGAAAAATGATGAAAGTATAATTTGTATTACATGTAAATGTAAAAATTCAAATTTATTGAAGAGGAATATCATATCTGCTCCCACGACGTCCATCACATACCGAGTCAGACAAGTTTCTTTACGTCTCCACTCACGGGATTGTACTGAACTATGGGATCGTGTAAAATCAAACAATAAGCAAATGTTCTAGCGGGAAAATTGTTTCGCACTTCCAATTCTAGACGCACGTCGACTGACGCACTCTTCAAGGCCACGGTTTGCTTTGAGCAATCGATCACTATCAACGGCATGTAATTGCGATAGTGCAATTTGTTTCACATAGGTTCAGAATTCTTGCCGTAGTAAGCATTATGGAAATTGCTGGTAATATCATATAGTATGGCGAACTAATTGTAGTTAACGTCGAGGTTGAGGTTGCCATGCGGGTAATACTGCGAATTCAGGAAGAGTATTATGTTATTGATGTTGCAGTGATCGAAGTTACCAGCATTGACCCCTCTCTGATTTTTTCGATTAGTTTGAAAGCCTAGAATGACAAAGTGAGGCTTTTCTAGCTGATTAGCTGTCTTTACAGTCCAGACGTATGTTGAAGTAGTCGGCAGAAGTGGATACTCGTACAATTCCTAAATAGGAAAACTTACGGAAATGGGTTTATCTTTTCTTATTGAGTTGAGCAATTGAATTTTACGTCTATCAGCTACGTCTATCATGTTCAGAGGTATGGACACACCAAAGTAGCCTTCATCGCTGGTTAATTTCTGATTCTTTTCGACATCGATACAACCTGCATTTTCGACGATCAATGTTTGACTCGAATTGAGCGAAAGCCATCCTTTTATGATTGTAGTTAATCCAACGTTCTTGCATTTATCAATTTCTATGGTATTCAGGTCATAGCATATCTTCTCAAACATGTGACAGATGGCTTTATTTACTAAGTTTTTTCCACTGCTTTATCGTCAATCAGAGTACGTTTGCCATACGAATGAAAAAGTGTATTCCTGGTGTGCGTGGACTTCGTGTGCGATGGATTCATCGAATGAGACAGGTGACTATATGCTTAGAATCTCTTCCATAATTTCGAAAGCAGCAGATCAATATGCAAGTTACTTTCCACAAGGGACGACAAATTTTATACCTAGACTTTTTAGAAACTAAATCTTTGCCTCGTTAACGCTTTGCATGCTCGCTGATAACTGATGGCTGGTCAACATGTTGATCTGCTTTTATAGCCTTTACCGACTTTGGCATTGTAAACATTACCCATTATGCTTGCTTAAGATGTAGTCTGATTGTTATTGTTTCACCTCGAAAATTAATCAAGTCTCCGTCTTGATCAACTATGCGTACTTGCAAATGATCTATCCACTTTACAGTAATTGAAAGATAAATTACGTGTGAAGGAACCTCGATGATCTTATATACAGGTGATACAGCAGGATAGAATTTGTGAATCGTGTGTACTCTCTGTCCGTTTATATAGACTCTTGATGTGATATTACATTCAACTCTTAAAGCGGTCACTTTGAAAATCGTAACTGACAAATCAGAACTGTGAGCGACGTTTGGTTCTAGAACACGTGGAGCGAAACGCAGGAGTCGACCATTAGAATCTTGAGAACGGAAGTCGGTGTGATGAGTACTCTTGATTACTCTTCAAAGTGTATTATTGTTGGGTTTCAAGCTGATCGTAATATTTTCGTATGTTATCTCTTGCGTTATGTCTAGGTATTGAATTGAAAGTTACAAGTGACCTCGTCAACTCCAAGTTATAGCATCAAGTCCCAAGGTGGTTGACAATCACCAAAATTATCAAAGTAGATTACGTCGTTATCACGTTTTTGATATGATACCCAGTGCGTTCCAGGTCCACTCTCATCATCCAGATTTACGATACCTCATTTGCGGTAATGAGGAACTCTGACTGGCAAAGCGTTTCGCATGAATGCACCACGAAAATTTTGAATTTTTAAAATTTGCGATTATTTTAACAGATTTACATTGGTAAGTGCTCTTTGTGGTAATTTTATTCTGAGGAACTTGTTTTTTTAAATCACTTCCGTCATAATACTCCAGGTGGAAACCAAGTCCGGTTTTATGTGGTTTTAGATAAAGACCTTCACCGAAGGCTATATCCTCCAGTTTCTTATTTAGTCTTCGACGCTCCTCCAATTGTTGTTTTACTGCCCTTGGGGGTCCAAATGTTACACAATGATCACGTCAAATCTGACATGACTTTTGCACAATTTAAGAATTTGTGATTAAAGTGTTGGAAAGATGATAAGTACAGCTTCCTCCGAATAGATAAAAACAGGCCAATAAACAGTGGCAGATACAGAAAAGGATTCCACTGTTTTTCTATGAATATAGCGTGCATGTAGCATCAGTTAACAGTTTATTATTGAACGTTGAAGCGACAACATGGAAAAGTTCCGACGTGGAAAAAATATTTTGCGAAAACTTGTCATATCGCAAGATGCAATCAGACATAAACAAAATTTATTAAAGCTTGATACAGCTAGTTTTGATAAGGTGCTGTCTGAAATGTATAAACCAATTCTCGATCCGCTTGCAAAGCTTGTAACTTTAACTGAAAAATGTGAGGGTACGTTATCTGAAAATGACTTTTAAGAGGTAGACAAGCCTGATAAGATTAATAATGAGTTTGATGACAGTCTCGATGATAGTCTTGATGAAAGTCTCGATAAAAGTCTCGATGTAATTCTGCAGAATACACTGGATGCTCACAAAACCTAATTCGAAGCAGCTGGCAGCGAAGATGAAGATGGTGATTCATCAATCAACAAATATATTCTAATACTCAATTCACTCAACTCACTTTGAAGCTGATGTCATCAAGGTTAAACATGTGAAATATCTAAAAACTACAGGATTGATGAAGTTGCTCATCACAGAACATCCTGATAAAAAATGTACGAATTCGAATGATATACAGAATTATCGTAATATTCTGGAAACGAATAATGCTCACAAGAAACGTCACAGGAGTGATGAAACCTTTCGAGCTCACAATAGCAAGAAATTCGATAATATTATATATCCTCCATTTTCTAAGAGACCTAGAAAAAAGGAAAGTTAGGAATTGCCTCAATACAAAAGTGTTAGAAAAGACACAAGCATGGATTAAGTTTACTGGGACGATCGCAACGAGCTCGTTGATCAGCTTCGATTGCTTATAGCTGAACAATCAGCTGGAAATCCAAGTCACATTAATTCACTCTATCATAGAGGAGCATCGTGTGGGTGGGTATATATATTGAGGTGCATGTAAATAATTGTCTCAGTATCAAGATGAGTGTCGATTTGTTCGTTCGTAATCTTAAAAGGAACGAGAGTAGTCGAGGAGCCTCTGGCGTGGGATATAAAATTACAGCTGGTGGTCATTACGACTTGGAAAATAAGAGACTGTGCAACTTTGCCACACTTCAAAAGTCGATTGATGCCGTCAATTAAGACATTCCACAAAACTTTATTAAATACGAAGATCGGAGCCTATACGAAGTTACAGCTGATTTAAGGTCTGAATTCAACGATGTACAATCGGAGCTAAAGGGTTTCAAGGAAGAGTACATTGTGAAAATGAAAGAAATTGATATAGCTATTCAAACATTGTACGATATGTTATTTCAAATCTCACTGTCAAATATTAAAGAAGATAGGGTCTGGAAAAAATTGTGAATCAGACAATAGTTGAGAAGCTCCATAAACCTGCTCGACGAAATTATTCTTGACGAAAGTTCAATGTACGAGGTTTGTATTAAACGACTTTCTCTTAAGGGACTGCAGAAGAAGACGTCTAAATTCAATGTCGGTGATAAAGTACGAGTGAATAATGTAAAGCAAATGTTCGAGAAAGGATATACACCCAACTGTTTGATGGAGATTTTCACAGTTGCAAGTGTAGCAGCTTGGAATCCAACGATCCAAGCATCTACATATGTGATTGGATAATTTGGTTGCATAACTTTGCCAGGAATTTGTAATCCATCAACATTTAGAGCTAAATAAGATAAGTTAAAATGTTGAAAGTTAAACGGATTCTCTTTCTTATTACCATTAAAGGCTTTATTTGATACCAAATCAATTATTATACGTTTGGGTATTTGAGCAAGGATAATATTATCGAGAGTCTCGCCAGTTATACCCGTGTGTAATGTAAAAGATTTTACTTCTACACGAATCAATGGATATTTTGCTGTCCCTTTAGACAAAGTTTTATAGTGTGCTAGTAAGATTCCTGGGTTTATTTTAGCTCTGCGTATTCTTACATCAGACGCATCCATGATTCTTACTTTTACATTTTCTTCCTGGTAGTCAATTAAGCAGAATGCATGTTTTGAACGTATGAGCCGAACTCTGATTTCTACACCATTAAGAGGAGTCCGTATCTACTGTCCTTGTCTAATCCCGTTTTTGCTATTTATTCAAGTTGTAGTTTGTTAATTGAAAAAATAAAAGTTGGCCCTAATTGGTATTAAAATAAGGAATATTTTGAGATCTTGAAAAGTATCTATAATTATTTCCTTTTTGAGAAAACTTCGGAACACGAAAATTGAAGTTAGCTTTTCCATTCCGAAGTTTTCTAGAAAAGGAAATAATGTTAGATACTTTATAAGGTCTCAAAATATTCCTTACTTTATTACCAATTATTTACATCACAGTGGAGGTGTCCAGTTAGATCACAGATTTTTCAACCTTTAACAAAATGACGACGTTTGATTGTTCCAGTGTTATTTGACATATGTGGATTCGCTGTAGTAGGTTTTGTAAGAGGATCATTCACATGCCCAGCAGCATCATTGTTCCATAATGCTGTAGTTAAATGTGATTTCTTAGCTTCTTCTGAATAATTAAGTAGTGTCTCTATATATGCACGGTACGCTTAAGCATTATTTGGTGGTGAGACAGGTTTCTGATTAAAAAATACATCTACTTGATTAAATAAACTATGTAGAAAGTTATTAACTGTGGCAACCAGAGAATCGGTGGTTATCACTTCATTTCCTTGTTCAAGACGTACACTAACACATATCATTGTATGCGCTAAGTCGATGTAATCATCAGAAATGGTAGTTACTGATTTATATTCGATCCACTCTGTGGATTCTATAGACGTTTGAGTAGGTGTCAGAGTAAATAAATCAAGTTCTGATTTTGCACATTCCCAGGAATGTACATGCACGAATGCTATTTTGAAAATTATACAGGTCCAAAAATGTCTCGTACAGATCGCTGTTTTATCTTCCCACTTTTATTTTTCTTACTTGACTTTTTATGATTCTTTTTTTGTTTCGTCTTTGAAGAGCTATGTTTCCTACGACGCGTGCACCTCGACTGACGCTTACGCCTTCGAGCTCTACGTTTATATCCAGAACCTTCCATGAGTCTTTCTATTTTCTCTTCAGCCTTTCTTTTTAAATTACTACCTGATTCCCGAGCTCTATTTTGTAGAGTTTCTTTGAATGAGACATTATGTGTACTTACATCATCCATAATATTCATCTCAGCTCTGAGAGCTTCTTCACCGATGGCACGTGTGCCGCTTTTCAAAAAAGGTAAAGCTCTTAGTAAAAGCCCTCCGAGAAATCTCCCTATTCCCCCATGTCCTTTTAGATACGGGGAAACGATATAAACATGTTCAACTCCCTCATTACCGACCTGCGAGTCATAGTATTGAATGTAATGACTCATTTTGATAGTTGTTATTCAAGTTGTCTAAAATGAAGTGTTACTGTTGACGTCCTACACTCGAATGGTACTCGTATAACACTGCCAAGATGAATTCTTATATCTACAGTGATTGATCTAAAACAGTTCCTTAAAAGAGGTATATAGTTCATAGGTGCAAATATTTGGTACTGATTTGATGCAAACACATAATCTTTGTAATTTATAGGAACGATACGCAGTAAAGATGTTTGAACATCACCTACAATAATATGGGGCCTGCGGCGGCTCAGTCGGTAGAGTGTCGGATTCCCACGCCGGTGACCCGGGTTCGAATCCTAGTCTCTGCCGATTGATACAAGCACCTCTGTAAAAATTACATGTGCTTTGTTTACAAACACACCGCAGACCCCCGTCGTCGATTAGCACCACATGGAAGCACAAACATGGCACCGTTAAATAATAATAAAAAAAAAAAAAAATCACCTACAATAGAAGGCTCACATACATCTGAATAAATATACAGTTGTTTTGGTAAAGCATTTAAAATATTAGCAGGGCGTGTGGTAATAGATGGATTATAGTCTACACTCAGATAATCTTTTACTCCAGCAAAACCTAGGATACCTAAAACAGCACGAGTTAATTTCAAAGAGTGCTCATAATTACAGTCGTTAGGATTACACTTACGTTCAGCAAAAACAAAAGTGTTGTTATGCTCAATTGAAAATTTAAATATAATATGTGTATTACTTAATGCTTCATTTAAACGTTCTAAGAACTGTATAATATTCACACATAAACCGTAAGGAATGCTAACAGTTTGAAACTCTATATCATTAGTTTTGCTTCCATATTTATCTTTAAATATTGGAGATAAAGTTTTTGCAACTGTTATTTCTCTTTCTTCTTTACGTAAATGTAAAAAGGATCGAGGAAAATGAATTTCTGCTATGCCAACTTCCCACGAGCCTCGTAAATTGATCTCTTGAGGTAATTTAGTGGTGTAACAAGACGTTGTATTATCTGTAAATACATTCATGCTGCTGTTACTGGGTAAGATCATAAAAAACTGGTTTTTCATTTTAAAGATGTTGTAAGTCTGATGCAAGTATCCAAGAGTTAAATGTACTTGGGTATCCAACCCAGCTGATAAAATATTTTTTCTTTTACCCGAACCACTTGTTTTTAGTATTTTATCTGTTATAAATTCAACGTTCGCTAAGTCTTTTTTAATAGGAGACAGTTCTTCTTCGTAATATATACCGTCTATTATCTCACCATTAAGATCCTGAATTTCGAACACAGGTGGCTTTCTATGTCTCAAAATTCTTATAATTTTTAAAACTTCCTCTCACCAGTTCGCTAGATAACCTTCCTTGAAGGTTCCTTTAGTACGACTAATACGCATGAGATCTCCCCACAGAGTATTTAGGCTTTCTTTCTTCTATTTTTTACCGTGAATCCATATTCTTTTTTGCTATATGAGCATTATATATAGTTACTGACGCAGGCGCCATCTTTATCGTAGAATGACGAAAAGTGTTATAACCCTTCACAAGATCCAGTAAAATATCAATGTAACGTTTTGTATTTTTAAGTGTAAAGTAACGCCACATCCTCTTTTTCAATGTACGATTGAATCTTTCTACAATAGCTGCTTTAACATCTGGGTTTCTGGTTATACGATGTATAATATTTTGTGACTTTAAAAACGTTTGCATTTCTTTGCCTAAAAATTCGCCTCCCTTATCAGTTTGAAATATTCTAGGAATCCTGTTGTTACTTCTTGAAAGAGTATTTTTAAATGCTTTTTCAAATAATTTATGCTCTTGTTCTGACATTGTTTTAAAGAATATTTTACAATGAAAATGTTAACCAACCACTGCTCTTCTGTCTTGTTTCTAAACTAGTGTATGTCCGTCACGTTCTCCTCCTAGATTTATTTGTTTTAAGAACGAAAGAGAAATAAAAATTATTTTATTCAAAAAATATTATAAATTCTTTTAAACTAAATTAAATTTTATTTTCATTATTAAATTACAATATTTACAATGGTGGCATAAATTCCGGAAACAAGACTCGCTCTACAGTGTTTGTCTGACTATTTAACCTTATAATATAGTCTTTATGATTTTTGGTATGAACAGGACATAAAATATTATCCGAATAATCATATTCACCGACGTGTATATCGTTACAACCAAGTCTGAAAAAGTTTATATCATTCCGTTCAATATATAATACAAGCTTGTACAAACATGAATTTTTCCATGTGCATGTATCATCGTATTTAACGGTAATTGTCGGTCTTGTAGCGCCTTCAGCATCGCATTGACTGCTATTTATTTGATAATAAAGTGAATCAAAATAAATCCTTGCAACTCTCTTAAATAAATTCAAAGAAAGATGAAATTCCGCTATACGTTTTTCGAATTTTAATTTCAATAAATGATTAAGTTCTTTATGCATCGCTAATCCTGTTAATCTTTTCTTATAATTTGGAAAATGTTTGCATGTTGGTATCCAACAATTTTCGCAACATTCTTCTATATTCTCAGCAGTCAAATAATCTAAAACAAAATAGTAAAAACAAAATTTCCTATAACTCAACAAAATATTTTTACAAGAATTTTATCTACGCATTCTTTTAAATTCATAAGATAGTGATGTACAATTACACAGGCACACAAAGGAAAAAAAGTTCTTGTTCCCGGAACTAAACTAGTATATCTTTATATTTTTTGGGTCGCTGAATCCGAATCCGGTGACCGTTTGTCTCCATCAGGTCAGGTTCAAGGTCATTTAAAGGTCAAATGATGGAAAAATGGTCAAATCGATTAAAATTATTATTCCTATATATTTTGGGGGTCGCTGAAACCAAATCCGATGTTCATTTGATCCGACAAGGTCAAATTCAAGCTTATTTCAAGGTCAAATTTGTTTGTTCTGCTAAACATGAATTTTTCACTGCAGATACCGAAAGAACGGGAAATTTTACATCTAGATATGTATTTAATTTTTTGATAACATAACCCCCAAGGTCATTTCAAGGTCACTTCATGTTGTTGTATGGAGGATTTATATGAAAATTGCAAAAATCAGAAAATGTGTCTTCACGGGACTAAACTACTGTCAATACGTTTTTGGGGTTTCTGAGTTGGAATTCGAGGTTCGTTTGCTTCCAATATGTCAGGATAAATTTCATTTTAAGGTCAAATCCAACAAAAATCTTCAAATCTATTCGCATCATCACTCGGTTATATTTCTGGAATCGCTGGAACGTGCATTTTTTATCTCACTATTCTACTTCTTCATCGTTTCGCCTTCTTTTATATCGTACTCGTTTATCCTCAAAAGATCTGTGCAAGGGATTTCTCTTGCGTTTTTTTTCATTTTTCCGTGCTTTCTCTCTGCAACATCCAACAGAAATCTGCCATCATGTTTTCATCCCATCTGCCCTGAAATCTTCGTTCTAGATCTTTGAAATCTTGGTGAAAACGTTCTTCTTCTTCAAAGAGCGTCCGTGGCTCAGTTGGTTAAGGCGCACGCTTTAACTAGCAGATATACGCTTGCTCCAGGGGTCGAGTATTCGATTCCCGGTGAAGGCAAAACTCGGATTTTTTCTGAGTTGTTTTTCAACGGGAAAAGTACCCTGGACTCCGGCTGTTTCGAGGCGAGTTTTTCCCCGAAATTTTCCTTCAGTGTAGTTCCGGGTTGGATTTGACCTTAAAATGAAATTTATCCTGACATACTGGAAGCAAACGAACCTCGAATTCCAACTCAGAAACCCCAAAAACATATTGACATAGTAGTTTAGTCCCGTAAAGACACATTTTCTTATTTTTGCAATTTTCATATGAATCCTCCATACAACAACATGAAGTGACCTTGAAATGACCTTGGGGGTTATGTTATCAAAAAATTGAATACATATCTAGATGTAAAATTTCCCGTTCTTTCGGTATCTGCAGTGAAAAATCCATGTTTAGCAGAACAAACACATTTGACCTTGAAATAAGCTTGAATTTGACCTTGTCGGATCAAATGAACATCGGATTTGGTTTCAGCGACCCCCAAAATATATAGGAATAATAATTTTAATCGATTTGACCATTTTTCCATCATTTTACCTTTAAATGACCTTGAACCTGACCTGATGGAGACAAACGGTCACCGGATTCGGATTCAGCGACCCCAAAAACATAAAGATATACTAGTTTGGTTCCGGGAACAAGAACTTTTTTTCCTTTGTGTGCCTGTGTTATCTAACGCACGTATTTTTACGCTATTTACTTTACACGTTTTCGTTTCTTCGCGTGTAATCACCTCGTGAAGTGCAGTACGACGAATCGCACTGAACGAGTGTGTAATTTTATCTTCCGTCTTTAAAACTAGTGACTTAATTTTATCATAATTTAATTTTGTCGTTGTAGAGTAATTCAGCGTTATTCATTTTACTTTACATACTTCATGGAATGACCCATCAGATCTTTTTACTATATATGAATACAATTTTGGGCCAGCTGTTACGAATGCAAATATGTGAACTATCCGGCCCGTAACCTTCAAGCTTATTAGTCATATCACCTAATAACAAACCAGTAGATACCTTATACTCGCCAGGTTCATTTTTATTTATATAAATACAGCTGTCAGTGTCATAATATAGGACCCTTTTATCTAGCTTTTCTAGGTAAGAATACAATTTTAAACGCGCTTGCGTAGTCGTGTATGCTGCTATAGCTACATTTGTTATGGAAGATGGTTTGCCCTTGTATCGCCAAGATATGTAAAATACACTTTGATTGACTGGTAATACATTCGTTAACTCTACCTAATGATTGTAAAATTTCAATTAATTTTGCACCATCGTTAACTACTTCTGTAACATACATATTTTCTCGCTGACCAAATTCCCCCAAAAACTGTTCAAACATAATTTTGAGAAAAAACACCAACCTGCGTTTTTCTCGATTTTTTCTTTTTCGACTTTGATCCCTTCTTTCGCCTTATTTTCCTTTATGTAAGTCTCACACGAATCATCGTCTGTACAATTTACAGGCCAACCACTTTCATGTACTTTTAACTTCAAAAATATATTGATATACTCGACAAATAACCCTCCACTACTACTACCATCATAACGAGTTGTTTGATATTGCCATATTTCATATATATCAGAAATCTCATATCCGAGCGATACAACTTTTTTTAATTCATCTGATACCCAGGTACCAGTGAATTCTCTATCGCAAATATCTTCATGTGTGCAATCTTCTTGTTCTAAGTTTTCACAGCAGGATCTACATCAAGGAAACATCAATCGATTGTGCATTCTTACAGGTAAAATAGGTAAAAAAAGATCCCGAGGTGGTAATACTCTACACTTGACCAATCCTTCTACTGTGTTTAAATCATATGTATCTCCCGTTAATTCTTTACATTTATCTCCAACATAAACTTTAGGATGTCCTATTGGAAATTTACCTGTCTTACAAATATAAGGATAAAGCGAACAGATATCAACCTAATCAATAGTTTAATTCTCTTTAACCTCAACTAATGATACGGTATTTTCGGTACGACCACCGAAAATGCATCTCGAGGATTTAAAACATCACTCATTAATATCGGATTATGTAATAAAACACTCTGCACATACGATTGATGTTTCTCCTTATACTTTCCAAATTCACAACTCCAAATTTCTACTAAAATCTAACCTGCTGATTTAATGCGTTCAGAAACGCTCAAAGTTTTCACATATCGTTCCTCTAAAGTGGATTTATACGTTTGTTTAAATCGCTGCCAACTCGCACAACAAGAAGGGCAACCATGCCAGAAACATTCATGATATTGATATATGTATCGTCTACCATCTTCCGCCTCATAAAAACCATCAACTAAAATATTCTCTCGCAACCTAATTTCAGCTCCTTTACCCGCGTGCAGTGTATCAAAACCTGTCTCCTTTTCTTTAAGAACCATTCTAACGATTCTTTAGAGTGAGTGCTTCTTTTTCTGTAACCACCTGGTGGTACAATACCTATTTTCTCATCTTTTAAAAAGTTTTTCCGGTATACACGTGAACATGCACTAGCAATTGTTGTTGCCTCAGTAAAAGGACATGTGTTTCCCACACTTAAAAAACTTTTTCTAAATGCCGAATATGCTTTTCTTAAAATATCTACGTTCGTCTTGCAATATAAAAATATTTCCTTTTGAAAATTAAATTTATATCCTGTAATAACCTTTTCATTATACCATTTTACAAATTTAGATCTTTCACTCTCTGTCATAGTCTCTGGATCATAATATTTCATATCAGGCATTTCTCATTGTAATCATAATATTTTCGCTTATTAAATAAACGTGGGAAAGTCCCTTTTACAATATTATCATCAAATCCAAAAGCATTAGCGAAATCACTTAATTTCATATAAAAATAATTTATAATTGTCCAAAAATTTAATTCTTTCTCCTAGAGACATCATCACTATATTTGATCCATTCAATACAAGCTGTGGCACAATTTCTGTATTTTCGAGAATGTATTTTAAAATGAATTGTCCATCGGAGGTTTTACTATTATGAGCAATGCATATTGTCCATTTAATATTTTTTGGACGCTCTTTCTTCTCGTCTACAACATATAGAAAATTTCGCAAAATATTTTCACCTTTGAAAACTTCAAATATACCTCCACCACAAAATTTGCAAAATTCGTTCATATTAGAATCCATATAATTTTCGCAGCAGAGTTGTGCCACACCAAAGTTAATTTCATGGATTACTGAAGGTTTGCTAGAGTTTACATTTATTTTCTCCTGAGTCATTTCAAAATCGTAAAAACGAAAAGCGTGTTCTACGATTTTGTCGTCATCCCCTATAATACTATCATTAATAGATTTTTTATTTTTTACTGTAGGTATGTAGCATAAATGATTATACGGCTTAGTACGCGCACATATTGAGCAGTATTTATATCCACATTTATGTTTACTCTGCTCAATTGAAACAAATTAACCGCACGTACTGCACTTTTTCTGCGCTTCGCAAACCGACTTATCATTTCTAAAAGAATCAGCTTTTATATGATTTTCAAGGCAAATTCGACCGTAAAATTGTAGTCGACATGATGGACAGGTGATTATTTCAGCATTTCTATTACACATAGGACTAGTCATGCATCTATCGCATTTGTAAGGACATTTATGTGTAGATACGCGTTCTGTACCTTCGTTACGAATTTTACAAAAATTATCACATGCAGCTATCCCTGTTAAACTTGTTATTGCGTCGTAGTGAGCCTGATTCGATAAAAATAAAATGTTTAATGTATAATCGATATCTATGTTATTTTCTAATAATATACGATAACCGTTAAACAAAGGTTCATCACCTATACCTACATGTCCTTTAACATAAACATTAATAGCAATATTTTTATGTTTAAAATAATCTTGAATTCTTTTTATTTCAGCGTATCCACGCCCTCTTTCCGCATCAAAGTTAATACCGGCATCTTTTATTAACTTATCAGCTAATTCTAGCTGTACTTTACATCTACTATTACGTATTCTATCCCAGTGATTCTGCGCGTCTATACGAGGGTAGTTCAATAAGTCTTTAGAATGACCAACAGATGGCGCGCGAATCGCTCCAAATCATCTGTTTTCAGTCAGCACCACTCCCGACTAGATATATGGTGCAGTCACAGTCCACATCTTCTGAGTTTACGTGTTTTTATAACCAATTGAAAAAAGAAAAATTGCTTGTTAAGAAAAATGGAAAAAAACGAGTTCAGAGCGGTAATTAAACATTTTCATTTAAAGGGTTTAACTCCATATGAGATAAAAAATGAATTGGACTCAGTTCATGGCACATCTGCCCCTGCCTTAGCAACGGTTTATAACTGGGTAAATGAATTTAAGCGTGGTCGTACATCAATAAGTGACGAACCACGTTCAGGAAGGCCCGTAGAAGCAACTACTCCCGAAATCATCAATAAAATCCACGATATGGTGTTGAAGGATAGAAGATTAAAAGTGCGTGAGTTAGCTGAGGCCACAAGGATATCTATAGGTGCAGTTGTTTCAATTCTACATGAAAAATTAGGCATGAAAAAGCTATCGGCAAGATGGGTGCCGCGTTTGCTCTCAGCTGAGAATAAACGCAATAGAGTGGTCGCCTCTGAGGCTCTTTTGGCGCGCATAAGTCGGAATCCTGAGGAATTTTTTCGTCGATTTGTGACTGTAGATGAAACATGGATACACCACTACACTCCTGAGACAAAGAAACAATCCAAACAGTGGATTTCCACAGGCAAACCAGCTCCAAAGAAGGCAAAGACCGTAAAGTCAGCTGGTAAGGTTATGGCTACAGTTTTTTGGGATGCACGTGGAATTATACTTATTGACTACTTGGAAAAGGGTAAAACAATTACTGGTGAGTATTATGCATCATTATTAGAGCAGCTGAAAGAAGAAATTAAAAAAAAATGACCACATTTGGCGAGAAAAAAAATTCTCTTTCATCACGACAACGCCCGAGTTCACACATGCTTCGTTTCAATGGCTAAAATTGAAGAACTAAAATTCGAATTGGTCGAACACCCACCGTATTCACCAGATTTAGCCCCCAGAGACTTTTTTTTTATTTCCAAACTTGAAAAAATGGATCGGTGGACAGAGATTTACGGACAACGAAGACGTCATTGCCTCTGTAAGTGCTTATTTTGAGGAACTTCCGAAAACGCACTTTTCTGAAGGATTAAAAAAACTTAAAAAGCGATTGACCAAGTGTATAGAGCTCCAAGGAGATTATGTTGAAAAATAAAAAAAAATTTACCCAAAAAAAATTGTTTTTATACTTTATTCTAAAGACTTATTGAACTACCCTCGTATTATTATTTTTCATTTTTTGTGCATGCGCAAGTGCTACGACTAACTCTCGTGGAAAACATTTTCCATCTTTGTTTATAATAGTTACAACGGATTTAGACTTAATTAAATCATCATATGATAATTAAACATTTTTCTGTCCACCTTTACCTAAAGGGGCATGTATACGTACAATGTTAATTTTAAGGCCAGGTTACTCCAAAAAACGTGATTTTTTTCAATAAATTTTATTCATAATACAAAATATGTTGAGTAATCAATTTTTTTTACATATAAAAGCACATATATTAAATTAATTGAAAAAAATTTTTTTTTTGTTCAAAATGGCGGTTTTGAAAATGGCTGCTGAAACTCGTCTGATTAGTAGATGGATGACATCATTTCTTGGAATCGAATTATCTGAAAGCAAAAAACAAAACGGTTTCATGTTCTGTATCGAATTGGCTATGGCCTCAAGCAGAATGAAACATTTTCAATGAAAAAAAACAAATGGCGGACTTTTGAATTTTTGTACCCTTTTTTTTCACTTTTAATTGTTTATAACTTTTTTAAATAATAATGAATATTTCTGGTTCTGCTTGAGGATATATCCAGACATCTAAAGAGTAAAATTCCGTTTGGTTCATGTCGATAAGTGCAATAGTTTTGAAATGAGAGTGTCATCCATGTGAAAAACCGTGGTTCGGAGAAAAATCAGTTTAAAGTTTTTATTCGTGAAAAATCGTAAGAAAATTGATTTTTACTCACATATCCATTCCAGCTTCATACACAACTCCTTCCTGGTCTTCGTAAGCATCATTCTGAAGAATTCTTGCATTTCTTAAAACAGTTCTGTGTTCCTTAGACGCTTCAGTAGCTTCTAGCTCAGCTCGATCAACACGCCTGTTGTTGGCCCTATCAGCAAAGTGCCTTGCTTCCGGGCCGATTCTGACACCCATAACTTCCATTACTTTTAATATGTGTAAAAGCCCTTCATTAAAAATGCAAGCAGCACTGAGAGCAGCAATTTCAAGCGTTTTTTCCCAACAAACTTATGTTTAGGGTCTATGTTCCAGACACACGAGTTGTAACTTTCGTTATTGTTTTGCGTGTTAGCCCCTAAACATCTCTCGAGCAACTTTTCGTCGGTTAGTTCTTCATAAATTGGCTGTAAAAGATCTTGAATTTCCCGATCGAAAGCTGGAGGATGGTTGTAATTCTGTTTTGTAGCTACTTCCTTTTGATAAGCGCACCATGAATCTGCTCCGGCTGGACAATACTGGTGTTGTGGCTTAGCATCGGTGGAACACTTGTGATAAAATGAGGCCAGAATTGCATTCTTCATGTCTGGCACAGAATCGGGGTGAGTAAGCACAGCTTTTTTAATATAGCTAGATAAGAGCGACAGTTGCGCTTCAGTAAATTTTAAAGATTTTACGACAGGTTGTTCGCATTTTTTAGCCATCTTCTTTTTGGGTACTTCTTCACCTCTATCTAGTGCCTCTCTTTTTTCTTGCGCTTTCAGAGCTCTCTTTATTTTTGCATGGTTTTTTTGGCTTCTTTACCACGTCTATATATACTCTTACCTACGTGTAAAACACATGCTTTTTTCTTTACTTTGACAGCCTCGCCGTACGGTTCAAATTCTTCGAGTCTCTTGAAAGTTTTAGCATCACCGTCGCCGACATAATATTCATACATAACACCGTGCTGCTCCACAGACCTCCGAAACATCTCTTCCACTCCTTCAACTTCTATAAGACCGGCACTACCATCATGATCCCTTGTGCAATTGCCTGCTTCACAATGTTCGGTAAACCAAGCATCAAACTCTGGCGTATTTTCGGGGAATTTTTTTGAATAGTTACTGCATGCTTGGCAAATCTTTGATTTTACTATAACATCTATGACTTTGTTCGTGTACTTGCCGATCAAACTAACAATACCGAGTAAAGCTGTGAATCCTCTTTTTGGCCAGAAACTATCGCTCGAAACAGTAAGCCTATCTTCGGGTAATCCTCTCTCTTTATTCTTTTCTTGCTCTTCTTTAGCAGCTTTTTTAAAAACTATTTTACTAACAGCCTTCAATGAAATATAAACCTGCTCTATGCATTTATAATAGCCAGTTATACTTAATGCAGTTGCTGAGATATCCATCAGTCCACAAAAATTCAATAAGCCTTAAAATCCAACTCCTAACAAGCGCATTGCATAAACTATTCTTCTGTTTATTTCATAACCATTTTTAATTTTTGGAGATGAAGGGATTGGTTCACTCTCCTCACAATCACAGATAATTTGTAATTTGAAACCTAATCCTTTTTCGTCACTTTTTGCAAATTCCACTTTTTTATTACACTTTGCACAAACAACTCTCTGTTGCAATGTAGCAAATACAGACCACTGAACGATCACGTAAGTCAGCAACGGATGGATTTTCACTTCAAGTTGAGGAACGGCGTTTTTCAGTTTTTTTGCAGCAGCACTGGTTTGTTCTGTATCATCATTTGAAGTATGTTGATTACCCAAAAAACTCCTTCTTCCCAATCTATGTGGGACACCACTTCTTCTTTTTTTGTCCATGATAAATTTTGAGAGCACACAAACGAAAAATTTACCGACGCGTGCGAGGACTGAAGCGAACAACCATCACCAACGAAAATTTCACTTGTACTGCCGTATATTATATACGAAGGACGCTCTCTAATTGTAAAGGACAGAATATTTTCGAGAAATAGAGGGGAATCAAAACAATAAGACGATCCGAAGGCACGCAGCAGCTGCCGGTACCGAAGGCGTTCGAGCGGCCGGATTTACCGCTTGGCGCGCACCGCTCCCCACTCTTTTATACCTGCTTCTCGGTCTTTCTGACCTTCGGGACTAATTCTATACTATTTCTACGAGTATACAGTAGCAATTTATGAAAAAAAAAAATTTCGATTTTTTCAAAATTGTTTGGAGTAAGCTGGCCTTAAAACTTTAGTCTCCTTGAAATTCACGCGCACTTTGGGAAATTAAATTTATTATTCTCCAAAGCTCTTCAAAAGTGTACTCATTTAGTAATTTGAAACAATGAATAGGCCCTTGAGGTAAGGTATCAGTAGAAATTGTTAAATCTACGTAATAAGTATCAACGAAATTTCGCGTAATATATTCAAATAGCCTACGAATATAAATGTCTAAATTCGTAGAATCGTCATTAGTAATCGATGATTCACGAAATTTCATTTGAATATTTCTGGCTACCGTCACGAATCTTGCAAAATATTCTTCTGTTTCCGCCAATATTAGAAAAAATTCACCGATCTTCGCGTCATTCGAGTTTTCGCTACTAGAACCAGCAGTGTCACTAGACCCTGCGCCAGTATGGACATCACCTCGCTCATTCTCGCTGCTGCTGCCTGGAACTCTTTCGATGCCACCATTCTCAATACAGACACCCGTGTTTTTTGTACCTGACTGCTCATTGTTACTGCTATTAACAATGTTGTTGTTATTTTCTGAAAATGTAAATTATAATCTTAATGTCATGTTGAGATAAACAAAATCATATAAAGAAATTATAATTGCAACGTTAAATTATGATACTTATAAAGATATAAAGATAGAATTGTAACCATTTAAAAAATTATAGCTTTAAAAATATTTTTTATTTTTTTTTTTAAAAAGAACAAATGTTTTTAAAACAAAAAAACTTACCATTAGATATGTGCTGGTAATTCTCATACTTTGGTTCCTGTTTTTGATCGTCAATCTCCCTGGCTTCTTGGTCAATTTCTAAAAATTATTTATTAATAAATTTTTGTAAAATGTAAATTATAATATTAATGTTATGTTGTAATAAACAAAATTATATAAAGAAATTATGATTACAACGTTAAATTATTATACTTATAAATATATAAAGATAAAATTGTAACCTTTTAAAAAATTATAGCTTTAAAATTATTTTTTATTTATTTTAAATAAATAAAGAACAAATGTTTTTTAAATAAAGAAAACTTACCATTAGAGTGCTTTCACAGTGACGTAATTACCATAGATAGTCCAGTAATATTAAAAAAAATACAAAATACTGAAAGGATGATTAAAATATTAACTCAAGGGTTGATCGAGGCTATAACCCATTACCGAAAGGATCGCTCGAGATTATAGTTAGAAGCCCACCCGATGTTCGACCGGGGCTCACACTCACCCGCGAGGATCACCCGTGGGTTAGCCGAGACTCACCCGATATTAAACTGAGGCTCGACCAAGGTATTAGCCGAGGTAATAACGCGGTAATAGCCGCGTTTCGTACAGCGGCAATAGCCGAGGATCTTACCGCGATAATAGTCGCGTTTCTTACCGCGATAATAGCCGAGGTTATTACCGGGGTAATGGTCGAGGTTCGAGCCGAGGTTATAGCCGAGGTTCGAGCCGAGGTTATAGCCGAGATTCGAGCCGAGGTTAGAGGCAAGGTGAGAGCCGAGGTGAGACCCGAAGTGAGAGCCTAGGTACGAGCCGAGGTTATATAAATTAACCTCGGCTAACTTCAAGAGAAAAACAGAGGCGTTGGAACGTCGGAACGCCGAACCGCGGAACAGCAACTTCAATGACGTTATTCGCCAACAGATGGCGCCAGTACTTTTAAAATGGAGAGTAGCTCCGTCGGCGCGTTTAGAGCTTCGCTTCGAGCGCACATTTTGTGCAGTGTTATTATTTGATAATTAAATGTTACAAAACTAGTGAATTTTCTAGACTTAAGAATTGGTATACAAGCCCAGAGAGTGTATTGCATAGAATATTTCAATAGTGGTGCATTGCTTAAACTTAAATCTTCCTATATATATCCTTAAAGTATATAGCATCATGCCTGTAGATTTCTTGACTTTTCTGAAAGAAGAAGGTATACTTTGCTGCGAAGGACTTGCGTCAAAATCACATTTTAAGAGCATAGTTCGTCTTCTGCTCCCTGAAGAGTCAAAAAACTGTAAAGGTATCATGCAGTACACTGTGAGGGCTTGTATATCAATTGTCATGTCTAGAGGATGCACCAATATTGTAATATTTAACTTTCAAACTTATAATCTTAATGATAGAATATTTCAATAGTGGTGCATTGTTTAGACTTAAAACTTATTATATATACCCTCAGAGTATATAGCATCATGCTTGCGTGGTTTTTTTATTATAAACGCTGGGATGTATTCGATTATATATACCTCGTTTTTCGACGTTCAGTAATATATCATAGCTTTTTTTATAAATTTATAGACGTAAAGCTATGTGTCTTCGAATATATATTATTAATTCGTATAAAAATAACAAAATATATTAATAAAAAATCCGTACAATTTTAAAAACATTTAGTATAAGAACGAACTTTTTTCGTAAACAGTCCTGTGGAGCATGTATATAATAATATACACGCACCACAGGACCGTTTATGAAAAAAGTTCGTTGTTATATTACATGTTTTAAAATTGTACGGATTTTTTAATAATATATTTTGTTATTTTTATACGAATGTATAATATACATTCGAAGACACATAGCTTTTCGTCTAAAAATTGATAAATAAAAGCTGAAACGGTTTACGAAAAATGTTCGTTGTTATACTAAATGTTTTTAAAAATGTACGAATTTTTTTTTAATAATTTTTCTAATTTTTACACTAATATTTAATATATAATCTATTTTCATCTATAAATTTATAAAAAAGCTGGGATATATTACTGAACCTCGAAAAACGAGGTGTATAGAATCGAATACATCCCAGTATTTTTTATCAAGAAACCACGCAGGCATGATGCTATATACTCTGATATATATAGGAAGTTTTAAGTCTAAGCAACGCACCACTATTGAAATATTCTATGCAATACACTCTCAGGGCTTGTATACCAATTCTTAAGTCTAGACAATTCACTAGTTTTGTAACATTTAATTATTAAATAATAACACTGCACAAAATGTGCGCTCGAAGCGAAGCTCTAAACGCGCCGACGGAGCTACTCTCCATTTTAAAGGTACTGGCGCCATCTGTTGGCGAATAACGTCTTTGAAGCTGCTGTTCCGCGGTCCGGCGTTCCGACGTTCCAACGCCTCTGTTTTTCTCTGAAGTTAGTCGAGGTTAATTTATATAACCTCGGCTCGTACCTAGGCTCTCACCTCGGCTCTCACCTCGGCTCTCACCTTGCCTCTAACCTCGGCTCTCACCTCGGCTATAACCTCGGCTCGAACCTCGGCTATTACCCCGGTAATAACTTCGGCTATTATCGAGGTAAGAAATGCAGCTATTACCGCGGTAATAACCTCAGCTATTATCGCGGTAAGAAACGCGACTATTATCGCGGTAAGAACCTCGGCTATTGCCGCTGTAAGAAACGCGGCTATTACCGCGTTATTACCTCGGCTAATACCTCGGTCGAGCCTCAGTTTAATATCGGGTGAGCCTCGGCTAACCCACGGGTGACCCTCGCGGGTGAGCGTGAGCCTTGGTCGAACATCGGGTGGGTTTCTAACTATAATCTCGGTCGATCCATTCGTTAATGGGTTATACCCTCGATCGACCCTTGAGTTAATATTTTAATCATCCTTTCAGTATTTTGTATTTTTTTTAACATTACTGGACTACTCATGGTAATTACGTCACTGTGAACTTACCATTAGATATCTGCTTGTCATTGACATTCATTGGTTCCTGTCTTTGATCATCAAGCTCCTGGGCTTCTTGGTTAATTTCTGCAAAAACATTATTTATTAATAAATTTTCTGAAAATGTTATGTTTTACACTACTGTACTTGAAAAAATTTTAAATTATATCTGAAATAGTAAGGTGTTAAACAGAATATATCTATATATATATATATATATATATATATATATATATATATATATATATATATATATATATATATATGTTACTATAAGCAAATAAAATTACCCATTTTTCTTAATTATTTATCATTATATGCACTGACTTAAAGTATTTATATTTTACATTCTAGTTCCGGTTACAATAAATCGTATCTTTTAGGTATAGTTGTAAACAATTTTAATGTTGTATTGTAGAAAATAGTAACGAGATATTAAATGGACAACCAAAATTAACTTAAATATATTTTTACTTTTTCAAAAACTTACCATTACTTAATTCCTGATTATTAATTAATACTTCTTTGCATACGAACAGTCCTCTGCTCATCAAACTCTTGTCTTTCCTGGTTGTATTCTAAAAATAAAGTATTAAGTTATAATTTAAAATTATATTTGAAATAGTATATAATTTTATTTATAATAATCAATAACATTTTTTTACACATCAATATTTCTTACCTTCAATGAGCCGATTGTAAGATTGCAGCAACGAGCGTACACACTCATCATTCCGTTTTTCTTGTCGTCAATACATTCCAATAAGATGTATATAAATTTTAAATTGTTCTGAAAAATACCGCGTAAATGCAATCGACATAAAAAGTTTACATTTCTGGTTTTCACGAACTGTTTAAAACTTTTTGTCAATTGATCCCTTAAACTTCGTATATAAAAAGCCCTCATAAGACTTTCTATAACACTACATTTAGAACTAACACGACGATTTAGTTAAGTTAATTCTTTCTAATTCAGCATCTATAGCTGATATACTACAAAAATTATTTTTCAAGTCTTCCGTTTTAGCTGCCTCCAAAACTTTTTTATAAATCCTAAACACCGTAATATTCGACAGCTCCATATTAAAATTTCACTTCACTTGCTGTACTAAAAATACGTTTAACAATACACAAACTGTTGGTGCACGAGTGGTGAAAATAAGTCTAGCAGAGTCAAAAGCTGAAGTACACACCTCGCTGTCAGAAATGAAAATGAGCGAAAATACATGTCCAGCTGGAAATTGAAACTTTTTTCTTCATTACTTTCCTTCCGTTCCTTCCTTCCATTATACACCTTCTTCTTCATTTTCGCGAAAACTGTTTTACAATCGTCTAGCACAATTTTTAAATACATTTTAATCGTATATTATAAAATTTATGTGGCTGAAAGTTCCTTGTAACATACATAGACGCATTAACAGGTCATTATTGTATACGCATAATACCTACCAGGCAATTAAGACTTCGATACAAAATCACTGCTCTGACTCATATCTCATTAAAGGGTAGCTGACAGGAGTGAGTCTGTTTTAGCATAATGATCACGTCATTATCGTTTAGCTTTGTGTGTACATATTTCTTACGCTTTCTTATACTTTCTTTCTAACAAATATTTTCGTATGATATTTGAAAATATACAGTAGTCTTCTCTTCTATTTTCTTTCTATGATTATTCACACAAACGTACTTTATATTTACCCTCTCTACTACTACTAAATAGCATATATTACATATTCTCGCAGTATTTAAGGGAACGCAAAATGCGCTTCTGCAGTATTCACCTAAGCGCGAGTTCAGCAAGAACATAAGTGAACAGTGTAGTGTTCAGTACGCGTAACATAATGCTCTTTTAAAGTGAATTTTTAGTTTTTATTGGCAATAATCATGAGTAACAGCACGCTGTTCAAAGATAAAAAGTCTCAATATATTCAAATGGCCTCTTATAATTGTAGAGAAGAAGCCGCGGATTATTTGTCATATACAAGAATTTATCCTTTGAATACATCATGCACCAAGAAAATTGCTATAGGTCTTGCACCTCAAAACGACAACAGTTTTTCTTGTGTAGTTAAAATAATAAATCAAACCTTTTTCGGCATTACCTTTATATTGGACGCATGGAAAGCATTCAAAACACATTTTAATAATATTCAAAGTTATTTTAATGAAGAAGAGAAAAAATCAAAAGTCTTTGAAAAAGTTTGTTTTCACGGTATCACTTTAACGTACACGTCTTCGTATGGTGCAAAATCTATAATCTTGGATAAACAAGACAGCGTTTGCAGTTACACTCAGGATGTATCGGAGACCGCTAAAGAAACCTATGCTAATAAAAAGAGAGAAACATACTCTCCCGCTCTTGTTTTGCAACAAACATCCATCGAGGGGCTTATTCATTTAACAACGTGCATCGACTACAACATTGAAATAAATGAAAAAATTTCATCTTCAGTGACAATGTGTAGTAAAGCCATTGTTGATCAAATTTGTGAAAAATTCGCAGAAAATACTTCACTTCCAAGAACAAATATTTTTATTAAACATTATATAGATTCTCAAAGAGTCAAGATCAAAAGCAAAATATCTGCTATTTTTGATGAAGACTGCAACGAATATTGTTTTGAAATTATTTTTAGTGAACTGTTAATTCTACATATTAATAAAATATCAGCTCAAGTTACTTCTATTCTCGATGTAAATAAATAAAAGTGTAATATTGCTCATATATTATAAGCAATGTACAAACAATGTATATACATATTTAAATATATGTAAAACATAAATTTATATACTTATTATTTTTTATTTTATTCCTCCACCTACCTACTTTTCATTTATTTACATGTATCACCTCATTGTACAGTTTCATAATATTTTAAACATTAACCTTTTAAAATACACGCAAATGCATTAGTATAATACAGAGTCCTTGTTTTCTTATTCTTCATGACTATACAACAATAAAGTTCTTAATAATACACCGTTAAAATGTGCAGACACTGAAGCTTTCGAATGACGAAGGTTCGGACATATAATGTTTTCAATAGTTAAAGCCTATACATTACTCTCGTAATTGAGATTTTAGTTTGCTAGCCAAACGCATGTGTATTGACAAACTCACGCTTATACTCTACACCTAATTAGTGAATCAGCGAGCTTATCTTTCGCTCCGACTTCTCCAAACTAGTCATAATGCTCGAACGCCCTCATCAAACATTAAGCTTCAATCAACCTGTGCATTGTGCACAGTGTAGGCAATGCACAGGCTGACTCATACACGCAGTACATAAAGCCGAGCTAATTACGCACGCTCCAACACCGATACGGCGCCTGGTCTCCAACGTGCATAACTCGGACCCACAGCTTCGAGACGCCGATAATGCATTACACGCCTTCCCTGTACTCTCAGGACGGCCAGGACCTACAAACCACACCACTACCGACCCACCAGGCGCCAGGCACCTCGATGCGCGGGTCAGCTATAATGACTGAGCCGACCATCACCGTCATACTTTCTCTATTCTCTCTCTAACTCACAACTTCGTGGCACCAATAATGCATTACACGCTTTCCCCTGCATTCTCGGCCAGGTACTACACCCCCACTACCACTACCGACCCATCAGGCGTTAGCCACCTCGACGCGCGGGTCAACTATAATGACCGAGCTGGCCATCACTGTCATACTTTTTCTACCCTCCCTCTAACCCACGACCGCCGCCATCTTGTTTCTATATTCCCTCATATACTACTCTACTCATGAATCACCTGACCAGCTGTTACCCACGGACGAACTCCACATAGAAAAGTTTTTCACAGTCGACATAACCCAGCAGCATCCAATGCAAGACAATAGCTTCAGAAGGAATTTTGTACGCGCAAGCTACTTAAGGTGGCTATCTAGTAAAATTAAATTTTTCTACCGTTTTTATTTTTATGAATTGATACTTACATATCATATTTGTACTGATATTATGAAGTCATATACAAATTCTCAGCCATTTATCTCTCTTAGATTTAGAGTTTTCCTAGGAAGTGTGTTAAATTTGAATAAAAATATGGTTACGATGAAAGTCATCTTGGCACACACCTAATTTTTGAACCTGGATGAAATTTTTAGGATATATTCTTTAAAATATGTATACAAAATGTATGTATTTGGATTTTCTCAAAAATTTATTATTAATTTTTAAAAAATATAACATTATTGATTTATGATGTAGCTTAAAAAAACACGAGTATTACAATAATTTTACGTGTAATGTCTTTTAATAATAAAGTTGTTCAAAATAATTTAAAAATATAATGCACACTTTTATTCTAAATACTTCAAAGAATATTCTCCTAAACTTTAGCCGGTTTCAATAATTCGGTATAGGTCAAGATAAAATTAAAGTTTAAAAAACAAATTAGTCAGAAAACAGTATTTAGATAAAAATAGTGGCTATATTGAATAAACTCACAATAATATTAGAACACTATTCTAAAAATTATTATTCACTTCAAATGACATAAAAATCTTTCCGTAAAGCGTTTGTTTTTCATTAAAAAAATTAATACCATCATAAAAATATTTTTTGCAACACAAGTACGATTTTCGCGTTTATCTGTACCTATTAAGCGGACCTAAAGGACAATATTTAGACCGGCGAACGCAAAAGTAACTTTTGCGCCCGCTAAAATTTTTCGTAAAATTGCTATTATATATATATATATATATATATATATATATATATATATATATATATATATATATATATATATATATATATATATATATTTAGCCCCGCTTAATATGCTAGAAAAATGTAAAAATCAATACATGCGTTACAAAAAATATGGTGTGCACCAACGGCAAAGTGGGTTTTTTGACTTCGTGTGGTTGCAGTACTTGTCTTCGGCTCTCAAACGTACTCGCCTTCAGCTCGTGCTAGCTCGCCTTCGATTCGTACTGCAATCTCCACACTCGGTCTAAAAAAGTCCACTTTGCGCCCTAGGTACACAATATACTATTTATTTGATAAGTTAATAGTTCAACTGACTTTTTAAACAAAAATTTTTTTTTGAGAATTTTTGGTCGAAAATCACTATACAGCCACTTTAAATATTATGACAGGCCTATCGTAAGTGAACTGGAGTGATCTATTAGGGGATTCAGATATTAACTTGAAGGATGTTCAATTATATTCTTTTCCTAATAACTGTATTGAACAATACGTGCATCTTTGTCACACTAACTCCACTTCATTCCCTGTATGGTATTCCAGTGAATTAAAAAATATAGGTATAAAACATCCAACCAATTTAGTGACTATATTATCGTCAAATAAACTTAGAGCACAGTACGTTAAAGAGTCTAATCCTTGTTATATGAATTATTTAAGTAGAATTGAACTCTCCTTAAGGTAGAAATTCCGTCGAAATCAGGGAAATAGAGAAAATAATTATTTAACTGTCATAAAGTATTATGTGTAAAGTAGCTATACAGCATTGATCAGATAAAACCTAAAATATTACTGGATATCGCTAAAAATTGTATATTTGACTTTTTGGGATGGCTGATTACGAAACTGAACTCTGATTTTGAAAATTCAAAATGGCGGATCCAAGATGGCAGCCAAAAATTTAAATATTACTGGATTAAAAATTATTTACATTTTGTGTACAGTTTCTCAATCAATCATTTTGAAGATCTTTCATTCTTCGCAAATGAAGCATATAAATTGTAGTTTTTTGTAGTATGAAAAAATATTAATATAAAAAAAAGTTAATAATTCGTCTTTGTGGTTATATCTTGGGTTTTCCACTCTTCGTCTACTTATCAATATCAATAAACTCTCTAGAATCATTCTCATCAGAACACTCCGGGTCGTAATCACCTTCACCTTCTACACTTTCGGAATCATCTTCAACACCAGAATCACATAACCCATCAATAGATTCAGAGTCACTAGGAATATCAGTGATTTCATCCATACTTAAAAAATGTATTACAAGATAGTTTCTTTTGAACCAAGATATAAAAGAAAAGTGAACATTAGTCGTGAAATCGTTTTTATATTCATTTGTTTATCTTACCTACATTAATTGAGCTTTAAGTGATCTGAAAAAGCTATCAGTAAGCCAAACAGACCGCACATCTATATCTGATAAAATATTATTTATTGAAAATTACCCCAAAATTCTGCATGTGATTTGGCGCTCCACCGCTAGGTGGCGAATGAATTTTCGTGTCTATAATCAAATTATAAACTTTTAGAGTATATATTTTACTGGGCATGATTTCTCTACTTTGTGGGGTAATATTTATGTAATAACAACTTTTCCGTGTTAGAGATCACGTTTAAGTTGGCGGGCTAACGGAATAGTAAATAGAAACTTTTTTCGTTCATTCTTTGTGATAATCGCATAATTCTCTACCAGTCGTTTTCACGACTAATATTCACTTTTCTTTTATATCTTTGTACAAAAGAAATAATTTTATAATACATTTTTCAAGTATGGATGAAATTGCTGATATTCCTACTGACTCGGAATCTATTGATGGCTTGAATGAGTTGAATGATGAGTTTATTGATATTGATAAGTGGACGAAGAGTAGAAAAACCAGAGATGATATTTCATTCACTGAAACTTATGGTTCAAATATTTCGGAGAATGTAACCACACATATGGAAATATTTTTATGTTTGTTTTCTAATGATCTATTAGATTTAATTGTCGAGCACACGAACCTTTATTCACTACAAAAGAAAAGTAAAGCTAAACCAATAACTAAAGACGAATTATTAACTTTTTTGTTATTAATATTTTGATGGACATTAAAAAGTCCCCCTCTTACAGTAATATTTGGTTATCAGATCCAAAATTGAATGATTTTATCTCAACCATTTACAGTTGTCCGACAGCAGTCAGGAACCGAAAAAGGGGATAATAACTATGATAAATTATACAAACTGAGACCAATATTAGAGATACTAACGGATACTTATAAAAACTGCTGGAACCCGAATGAAAATCAATCTATTGACGAGTCATGCAAACAACACATGCCAAACAAGCCCATAAAACGCGGATATAAAATTTGGGCGCGCGCAGACTCATCACGATACGTATGCGATTTTCAGATGTATACGGGTAAAGCTGAAAGTGCTGAAAAACAATTATTTGCACGTGTTGTAATGGATTTGCCGCGTAACTTAGTGGCGAAAAATCACCATATATTTTTTGACAATTTCTTTACCGGTCTTAATCTTATGAAAGATTTGAAGAAAGATAAAATTTTCGCTTGTGGAACAGTTCGTAAACACAGAAAAGGTTTACCAAAAAGTGAGATTCCTGCTAGAGAAAATGGATCGTGGGCAATATGAATACCGTACTGGTGGTGATGGAATTAGCTGGATCAAATGGATGGATACAAAAGCTGTTTTCTTTGTATCTAACTATCATGATCCTTTTGACGTTACTGTTACAAATAGGACGCAAAAAGATGGTTCAGCTAAAAATATAAATTGCCCAGTTATTTGCTCGGATTATCATAAAAATATGGGGTATGTTGATAGATCCGACCACCTTGTATCAACTTTCAAAATTGATAGAAAGTCTAAAAAATGTTGGCATCATATATTCTGGCATTTTGCAGACTTAACTATAATAAATGTATTGATTATTCACAATTCAAAAAATTTGGAACATAGTATGAAATCAATAAACTTCAGATTACTTTTGGTTGATCAACTAGCAAATGATCGTTTTCCAACACCGAAAGGGAGGAAATTCCAAGAAAAATCTCCTCCTAATGTAAACAATTAACCTCAAATATCTATTGAAAAAAGCGCTCTCAAACTGCTCACATGCCTCTAGTTTTGACGACTTTGAGACGTTGCGGTCTGTGCAGTACCAAATCTAAAGCTTGCAGAACTAAATTCTTTTGCAGTGCTTGCAATGTGCCACTCTGCATAAAGGAAAAACCAAATTGTTTTTACAATTACCATACATAAATATAAATCATATTATGCAAATAAAATAGAATTTTTCCAAATAAGTTAAAAAAAAACAAAAACCCAAAAAAAGATAAAAAAATTAAATGAACTGCGCTTAGTTGATTCAAGTGACACGTACGTGGACATGGCGATCATTGTCTCCATCTTTCTTTTTATTTAATTTTTTTATCTTTTTTTGGGTTTTTGTTTTTTTTTAACTTGTTCGGAAAAATTCAATTTTATTTGCATAATATGATTTATATTTATGTATGGTAATTGTAAAAATAATCTTTTAATTTTTTAAATTTAAGACAAAAAATAACACTATGCCACAAAGAATGTTTTTCAATGATGAGGAGTTTGACAATATTGATGATATTACAAATGCCTTTGCTAGTCACTTTGATGCTATGTACAAAAGTCCGGGCAATACTCGTATACATAAAATTAACTGTAATACTATTTTAGATATAGTCACTATTACTCGCGATGCCCTTGCACGCTTTTTCGCTGGATCGAATGATAATGCTAACTCAGGTCCTGATAATATCTCGGAATTATTTGTAAGAAAATGCTGGCCTGCCCTGGTGGAACCATTACTACTGCTCTTCAACTAATCACTCGAATGTGGCGTGTTTCCTTCTCTCTGGAAGCAATCCTTTATTTATTCAATTCAAAAATCAGGCAACTGCTACGATAAGAAAAATTACAGTATCCCAAAATTGTTGGATTTTATTGTAGCTGATAGAATCTCAGATATTTTTTCATCGATGATAATTAAACAGCAGCATGGTTTCACCAGAGGATGATCAATACTGAACAACTTGCTACTGTATAACAACCTCATGTGAGAGGCTTTGGGAAACTCATGGCAAGTTGATTCGATTTACACCGACTTCTCCAAGGCCTTTGACACAGAAAATCACAAAATTTTATTGGACAAAACTGTGAAACTTTGGAATTACAGGTCCCTTTCATTCCTGGATTGTATCTTATTTAACTGGCAGAATTCTATCAGTTAGGTTAAGCTCATCGATTTTCAAATCCATCATTGTATACGCGGAAGTACCCTAAGGTTCGCACATTGGTCCAATATTGTTTATACTATTATCCAATGTCATTGGACAGGAACTATCTAACTATAAATTTCTGATATACGCTGATGATGTTAAAATTTTTAGAACCATTAAATGATTATCAGACCCCTCTAGTCTACAATAGGATCTAACGGCATTTGTCAGATAGTCCCATTGAGCTTGGACTAACCATATTAAAATGTTGTGTTACGCTTTTTGCTAATTGTAAACCTGAAGACCTCTTTGCTTTCAATTGTACGATAAATAAAGCTTAAATTCTGTTGATACAGTGAAAAATTTAGGAGTTTTATTTAGCAATAACATAAATTTCAAACCTTACATCAACCATATCCCAAGTCTGGTCTCTATTCATATTAAATGAAATTCAACAACTCGAGAAAGTTCAACATAGAGTCCTCCGGTACCTTGCTTTCAAGATTCACCAACCTTTGTCGTATTTTTTCCATTACTATGGTGACATTGCAAAGAAGGTTAGGATTAGTACGATATCGTCTCATCGTAAATTAAGCCCTTCTGGCTTGTAACATAGCTAATAATAAATTCACCTGCGATAGTCTTAATAACTAACTCTCGGACAGAAACTTAACTTATGATCTAAGAAGGCCAAATGTTGTAACTGAATATAGATCAGCTTAAATACCGTGTTGTACTCTACTCAAGCAAGACTGCGAAGAATGTAGAATGGCACTTTAAATACTATCATAAATCTACCATCATTACTACAGTATAAAAATGCTTTAAGATATACGGTCTTGCTTTTTTCCTAAATCCTATAGTATTATTAAGATAGAAATGGTGAATTTTGATAAAAATATAAAAAAAAATTTATTGAATTTTCTTAATCTTTGTAATTGTAAGAATGTTTTGAAACCTATCAGATGTTAAGACTCGATGTTTTAACAAAGTTATACGCATTTTAGTAAATCAATTTACATTAGATAATATACAAAATTGAAACTTTAAACGTGTTTTTCTTGCAACTAATTTTCCTAAATTTGAAAAGTGACTTGCGCATGAGGTTTTCATGAATGTTTTTGAAATTTTCATAAAATATACCTTAGTATATTTAAACATAAACTGTTGATTACATTTAAATTTTTTTCTTCTTATCTCATTTTATGCATGTGTCATCATTAAAATACATGATTTCTTAAGCATTTTCATAAATCAAATGGAATCTAAATTATTTGAAGGAAGTAGAAGACGATTTTTGAAATTCTGCCAACAGTTTCTTTTGTTTGTCAAATAAGGAAGTGATTCAATTTTTTTCAGAGCTTTTTGTCAAAATGCTATGCGCAAGTGACATTTTGAGAACGGGTCATTTTCGATTTAAAAAATCGTATTTTTTCAATATCTCTGAAAGTAATCGATATCTTGATCTAAAACTTGTTACAGAATTGATCCTATTGATACTATTAATATTATCCTACATAAGCCTTTAAAATTTTATCTCGTAAGAATGAACGATCAAAAAAGTTTGTCTTTTCACCATAGTCCTACCTTAATTTATTAAGTAATTAATTATCAGAGCTTTATAATGTTATCTATGCATGTAACAACTATACTTCAATGTTTGAATAATATTAATATTAAAATAAATTTACTGCAATTTGTAAATATAACAGAATTAATTTAAATAATTGTACATTTGTTGTAAGGGCCCATGCAGCCCGTATATTTTATAATAAATAAATAAATAATATCGTACATGACATATATAGCTCATACATGCAGTTTAAAAAAGTAACCGAAAATGTATCCGTCGGATACTTTAGTATCCGACAAAGTATCTGTTGGATACTCATTTTTACATAAATTGTTAAAGTATTCGAAAAAAGTATACGACGGATACTTTTTGGGATACTCCAGTATCCGATAGATACTTTTTCGGATACTGGAGTATCGGACCGAAGTATCCAACAGATACTTTATCAAATACTTTCTTTAACTGAATGTATCAGCTATATATGTCATATATAATATCTAAAAATTATTATTTTTTAGTTATATTCAATATCTTGTTTAAAATGAAAAAGTGTCCGAAAATGTTTTATGGTCGAATACTTGTCAATCTATGGTTTAAGGCTGCAATTTATAGCCGTAAGATCGTCTTGAAACCATTAAGTTGTTTCCTTTCGCGATCATTTCGCGGTTCATGTTCGAAAACGCGCGTCCGATCTTATTCGTACATGAACTACAAAATGATTGAGATGAGAAGAAAGTTGAGAGAAGCAGTCGGTTCTCTAAGTCGATGTCAAACCCGTTCGACAACTATAAATTTCAGCCTTAATTTTATTCGACGATAAAAATTACAGAAAAAATAGAACCGATTTAAATAAAAAACGCTCGTAAAAGTAAAAAATAGTAATTACTGTAAAAAAGAGATTGAGAAAGTAATAGGCTTACGATCAAATGCATATAGCTTATCATAGCATAAATTATAATTTATGTAATAAACGTTTAGTAATTTTCCAAAATTTTTGACGCCGACACCAAATAGTTGTATTTTGAATTCAAATTACCAATATGTTGACTTTATTCAATTAAAATAATAAACATGTGATCGCAAGTCTATAATTTTCTCAATCTCTTGTTTACAGTAATTATTATTTTTTTCGTTTTAGAGCGCTTTATTTAAGTCGTTTCTAATTTCTATTTCTTTATTTTTATTCAACTCTTTTTATCGTACTGAATTATACGTGTATATAACATGTGTATGCGTGCGTGTGTGTATATGTGTCTGTGTGTGCCAAAAGTGGTACCGCCATTGCTAAGTAGGTAATTAATGTAAAAATTGTAGAGAATTTATTGATAAAAATATGGCTTTTGTTTGTACTGGTATTATACTGGGCCAGTACTGACCCCAAATTATATAGGATTATCGCAGGTTGACCCTCTATTTAATGTAAAAAGAATTTTTTCAATCGGTCCAACAGTTCCTGAGTAATCGGTAAACATACTTCTACGAATAAGTATAAAGACACACTGGAATCATCAATGAATAAAAACCGGGTTTTGGCTTGTACTGACCTTGTGATGGCCCAGTACCTGTCGAAATTCTTATGAAACCACCGCAGGGTGACCTTCTATTGATTGTAAAAAGATTTTTAAAATCGGTCCAATCGTCCCCGAGTAATCGGTGAACAAACTTAAACAACTAAATAAGACACCCTGGAATTATCGATGAATGAAAAACGTTTTTTTGCTTGTGCTGGACTTGTACAGAACCTGTCGAAAGTTGTATGGGGCTACCGCAGGGTGACCCTCTATTTAATGTAAAAAGAATTTTTTCAATCGGTCCAACAGTTCCTGAGTAATCGGTAAACATACTTCTACGAATAAGTATAAAGACACACTGGAATGATCAATGAATAAAAATCGGGTTTGGCTTGTACTGACCTTGTGATGGCCCAATACCTGTCGAAATTCTTATGAAACCACCGCAGGGTGACCCTCTATTGATTGTAAAAAGATTTTTAAAATCGGTCCAAACGTCCCTGAGTAATCGGTGAACATACTTAAACAACTAAGTAAGACACCCTGGAATTATCGATGAATGAAAAACGTTTTTTTGCTTGTACTGGACTTGTACAGTACCTGTCGAAAGTTGTATGGGGCTACCGCGGGGTGACCCTCTATCGAATGCAAAAAGAATTTTTAAAATCGGGCCAACTTTCCCTAAGTTATCGGTGAATATACATAAAAAATAAAAAAAATACGAGGCAATCATCATAGAACCTGCTTCTTTTTGAAATCGGTTAAAAAAGAGAAATGTTATCAAAAGCAGTGGAGTTCTCCCTTAATATTTTGATTTTTCTAATTTTTATGTAAGATGAAATTCTTCAATTTTATATTAAAGGCTTTACTGGGGAATGCAGTAGGAGGAATTCTAATAATGATGGGTGGCATTTCAGCTATGCGGCATGCTGAAAAATACATAAATCTCAACGAAGTTTCTGACGAAGAATTATTAACCCATCCAATCTTCATCCATAACTTCATTATCTGCATAATCTCACTATTGGGCATGATTCTATATCTCGTGCCTACATGGATTTTACTTGACGTTTACAAATGGGTATACCAATTATTTTCGTATAAATATTGTTTAATAGTGGCAAAGGTTTACAACTCATTCTAAATACATTTATTGATCTACATTATTTAGCAGAAGAATAGGAATAAGATGCAATTGATTGAGAAAACTAAAAAATCAAATATACAAACTGACAACTATAGATGTTCAATGTCTGGAAAAAGTGATAGCTTCTCTCATAGTGCCCGAATAAGAGAGCATAATACAGATTTAGTAAGTACTAAGACACTTATGAACTTACATTCACAACGGGAGTACACGGAGTCCAGGTTACGGATTTTGATGAAACTTTGAGGATCGTTTTCTGGTACCTAAAAATAAAGCCCAATGCCGTTAGTTTTATCAAATGGGTCCTGCAAACCTGAGATAGAGCTAAAAAAATTACTATATATACGCAATGTTAGAAAAAAGATATATATATATATATATATAGATATACTATCAATGTTAATGAAATAGGCTGTATAGGCGGGCATCGGGCTTCAATTTAGGTATGAGAAGACGATCTCTAAAGTTTCATCAAAATCCGGGACCCGGACTCCGTGTACTATTCTTGTTAGTCTATCGCCTTTATTACAAATTACAAAAAATTATCAGGTATAAGAAATCTTATTTTATAAACAAATTTATCAAAATTAAATAAATTAACAAATCAAAGCCCTGCAGGGGCCAACATGAGATCGGCTCCGGTTTGTAGTACTTTCGGTCCACCTGGATACTAAATCTTATCACTCCAAGCTAACTATAGCATTTATTATTTTTACATATTTTTAAATTTATAAATGAATAATTGTAATTATCAATTTTAATAATTTGCCATTATAATTACAATTAATTTGTATAATTATAACAATATAATGTACATAAACTTTGTTTATTTTGCTTTAAAAATTTAAATTTGGTACAGATTTCGTACGCTATTTTTGATATCGCGGGTATTTCACGAAATCTAAATATCGAATACATGTATACCCGAACATCACAATATTTTTCTGGACACACGGTGAGAAATGGTTTAGTAAAAAATACTATTTCGTATTTCAATGGAGAGTTGTAATATCTTAATAGTTACTTTTATTACAGTAGTAAATGACATATTAATAACATTTATTGATATTTGTTTATTAATATGTACTAGCGAATATAGGATAATCTGCTAAATTATGATATAGTAAAAATTGCAAATCATAAAATTTATCAGAAAATGTAGCCGGTTAAGGTGTCTTAAGGAGATTCGTACGCTTTAAATCGATCATTTTTTATTCTGCGTAGTTAAAACTTATTATTGTCGATATTTATATATGTTAAAAAAGTGTACATTATGAACATTGAAATATAAATTTTATCAACAATTGTGATTTTGCAAACATAATTATAGCCATTAAAAAAAAAAATTACTAAAAGTACAAAAACTTTTTCGGTATTCATACAGGTTTAATGTTTGAGATCTTATTTTGTTCCTTAAATGATTTTTTATAAAACGGCCAAAACATTTTAAAATAAATTTTGGTTACTAAGAAAGAGCTTATAGTTTAAACTAAACTTATATGAACTCACGTAATCTAATGAAACAATTTCTTAACAAACAGAATATGTAATTGGAGATTTTTAATGCAGAATCTAATGACATCATCATACATTTAATTAGTAATTCATTTTGGAATTATGAATTGAATTCTATTTAATTCATAACTACAAAATTAATTAATAACTAAAAATAAATTTAATTAATAATTAATTTTGGAATTATGAATTGAATGCTTTTTAATTCATAATTCCAAAAGGAATTACTAATTAAATTGAGTTTTAATTATTAATTAATTTTGGAATTATTAATTAAAGGTCATTTAATTATAAATTTTGGCAACCGTTCTCTGTGGAGCCGTTAGGACGAGGCTTAAGAGAGAGAAAATAATATGCGAGGCCGCCACTTCTACTGGTCCTAGTGTCGCGGGCCACTTTGTAGGAACGCTGAGGAGGTGACCTGAGTTCGCGGACACCCCGCCCTTGGCTTCCCATCAAACGAAACGGTCGAAGAGAGCGTCCGAACGGTGGCCCTCTAACGCTTGTCTATCTTTCCTTAAAAGGATCGGGGGAGGGTTCCTGACGGATGCTCAGCGGGCCAACCCACTAACGATAGCGGTGGTGGATTAGAACTACCCCGAATGTGGGGTTCTGCTCGCTTACCCCGGAGCTGTACACACAGTTCCGGTGGGTGGTCAGAGAGTGGTATATGAACTTGCTCGATAACGAATGGCCCAGGTTTGACACATCAGTCTGTAAAGCAGGAGCCTTCATCCTAGTGGCTAACAAGCCAGTTGTGAAAGAGTGGCTAAATCAAAACTTACCCACTATTAACTAACCTTTGGACGGCCGTAAGCTCAAAGTGGGAGGGATTGAACTCCTCCAGGATCAAGTGTCGTCTGGTTCCAAGGGCCACCTGAGAAACCGGAGACGATCCTGAGTATCCTAGAGGACTTCAATCTATCCCTAAAGATGGACATACGGTGAGTCGTCAATGCCTCGATTACAAAAAAAAAGAACTGGAAGTTAGGGAGACAAAAAGTTCCTGGTTCTGGTCGTTCAAGAATCAGAAGTGGAGACACTGACCGCTCTAGATGTCATCTTTAAAATGACACGTAGAAGGACATGGATAACAGAACAATGAGGAGAGGCCGAAGATGGCGTCGTGAAATGGCGCCATTACACCGTCCCATCATTCAGATTAATTTGCACCACACTGAAAGCGCCTCAGCCATCATGCAAAGGATTCATCACTGTGGTGCACACGAGCATCGCGTTAATCCAAGAACCTTGGGTAATATACGGTCCGATAAAGGGGTTAGGAAGCTTTATCTGTTTTTGGAATCCCAAGGCAAAGAGGTCCAGGACCTGCATACTGGCCAAAGGAACCAACGCAATACCGCTACTCGACATCTCTACCGGAGATCAGACGGCAATTTCTCAACTTCAGTAGAGACAGTAGACAGAGTAATACTTGCCTCTGCCTACTTCTCATATGACATTAAAGACAACCTACCTAGGACAGTATGTAGGTTAGTAGAATATTGCATGGAACATTAGATACCATTGATTTTAGGGTACGATGCAAACTCTCATCATAAGGTATGTGGGAGCACGGGCGTAAATGCGAGGGGTACTACACTTCTAAACTATCTGGTAGGAACCAATCTAGATATTCTAAATGTTGACAATGCCCCTATGTTTCGTAATGCGATCAGAGCTGAGGTCCTCGACATAACCATTTGCTCTAACAACATCTTGCATATGGTTAAGAACTGGAGACAGAAACGACCTACATGGTTTCGCGACCCTAGACTCACGCACTGAAATAGCTACAACATGGAACTGGGTGCCATACTAAAACGGGTGCTCGTCGACATACAGGATGAGGACACTCTGGCTGGAAACCATTGAGAGGAACTGTGACCTCAAAAAGATCAGAACCAAAGGCGAGGTCACTTGGTGGAGTAAAAAGCTGGAGGTATTGAAGGGGAAGACCACTAATCTTCTCAGAGAAGCTAGGAAATCACAAAATGTGACACTATAGAGCTCTTATAGAGATGCGAGGGATAAATGCAATACCCCGGTAAAGAAGGAACGAACCAAAAGTTGGTCCACTTTCTGCGAGAATGTCTATGGAAGAAAAGAGGCGGCAAGAATGGACAGGATTCAATCTAAGAATCCACAGACCATTCTGGGCATGCTCAAACTCTCAAATGGCCAATATGCCACTACGGACTCTCGAATAGACTCTCTTTTACCTGATCTAGGTGCACTTTCTGGACTTTAGAAGAACCGGGAAGGACGAGCAAACCCCCGACTCCTTGGAGTCTAGGGATTGTTGCAGGAGGTTGTTAACCGACCTAGACGTACGACACGGGCTAGCGAATAAAATCGTCACGCCAGCCAGAGTCAGATGGACAGTGGAGCCCTTCAGCCCATACAAGTCACCGGAATCGGATGGTATATATCCGACCGTGCTACAAAAAGTGAAGGACGATATCATTTATCGATTGACAAGATCAGCATCGGCGAGTATTACGCTAGGGCTAGTCCCATCCCAATGCCGGGGAACGAGAGTGGTGTTTATACCGAAGCCGGGTAATTGCGGATATACTTCCACAAAGGAATCCGCCTAATCAGCCTGACCTCATTTCTACTCAAGACTGTTGAAAAGCTGATCGATAAATACATTCGGGACACTGTTCTGGACAAAGAACAGCTCCATAAAGACCAACAAGCCCATAGAGCTGAAAGATAGATACTGCACTTTTCAACGCGGTCTCATTCATCAAGACACAATTGGAGGCTAAAGGTTATGCCCAGTGATGCGAAATGATGGTTATTTTTAAAATAGTCATATTACCGAAAATATGACCGTCAACCGAAATTTATCTTAATCGAGACGTTGAATTGGGGCCCAGTTTTTAAATACTAACAACTCGTTCGTTTGTTCGTTCATCTGTTCGTATATTTGCTCTCAAATTAAGGTATTTTTATCATCTTTTAAATAAAATTACGCACAAGTATCCATGACGTAAAATATCGGAAGTAAATTAGATCGTACTATGACATAAACCATTTAAAATGCTACAACAGTTGCACAATATTGAGATTGGAGCCGTTTCTATTGGGATGCTGAATAAGTTCTCGCTGTTTTTCAGCAGATAACATTACTAGTACTGCGTGCATATAGTTGAAGGTGGCATATCTATATAGAAGTACTATAAGCAAGCTTGAAATTCAGTATGTGTCATTTCGTCGATACCGTGCTATATTGGAAACAACATGCAGAGATTGGTTTAGACGCTTCAAAAATAATGATTCTGATATTGAAGATAAAGAACGCTCTGGTACACTGAAAAAGTTTGAAGACGAAGAATTGGAGGTTAGAGACTCATGTCAGACGCTAGCTGAACTTGCAGAATCATTAGGAGTTGATCACACAACAGTTTCGAAGCGTTTGAAAGCATTAGAAATGAGTAAGAAGTAAGGACATTGGATGCAGTACGAGTTGAAGCCGAGAGACGTCGAACGGCCTCTTTCACATGTGAACAGCTGCTTAAACGGCCGAAAAGGAAAGGTGTCTTGTATCGTATCGTGACGGGCGATGAAAAATGGATACACTACGATAACCCTAAGCGTAGCAGATCGTGGGGTAAATCCGGCCAAGCATCAACATTGTTGGCAAAGCCGAATATTCATGGTATCAAGCTTATGCTCTGCATTCGGTGGGATCAGCTGGGTGTGGTTTATTATGAGCTGCTCAAACTGGATCAAATTATCACAGGAGATCGCTATCGACTACAATTGATGCGTTTGAGCCAAACATTGGAGGCAAATCGGCTGCTATACACGGAGAGACACGACAAAGTGATTTTGCATCATGACAACATTCTAACAAAGTCCTATCCCACCCGCCGCACAGTGGGCTGACGGAGCAACAAAAAATGATCAAAGGCCCATTCCATACGGATTCTTTTCAAACTTTGAGGTCAATCTACATCAAATTTCATGAGACTTTTTTTTTTCTTTTTACCGAAAAACGGTTCTGAAGCCCCGTGGCACAGTATCAAAGATAAGGTCGTAAAAACGATATTTAAAAAATGAAAATTTTTTTTTTAAATGGTTGCCATTTCGAGCCAAATTATCGTATGGAGACAATTTTTTTTGAAAATGCGGGGAATTTCATCAGATTTCACGTGTATTTTTTTTAGATTTTATATAGCTCCAATAATTTCCAAGATTTTCCTTAAAATTTCATAAATCAGCGTAAAAAGTAATATCAGCTGTTCCGAATATGTGATGCTCGTTCATCTATATGCCGGCTGCGCAGTAGAAAAATAGCGAATACTTGGACGCAATTGCGCGGCCTGGCATAAATGAATGCGCATGTTGGTGACGTCATAAGAAAAACGCTCTAGCTCTATAGACAGCGCGGGGCGCATGGCGCGGCAATCACGGTATCATTGTTCTGATTGCTCTCTAGCAAGTGAGACTCTGAACCAGACTCAATTAGACTAAAGACTGAGATAATTTGAGTGTAGCATCTATTACAGTGTTATCTACGTTTGATTCTCGTATGTCTCGTAATATGTACATCTTTTTCCGTCAATTTGCTAGTACTCTTCTTTGGATAGTATTCATCGTGTTATAACAAGTACGTAACCAATGTAACTATGCATTAGATATTTATGTGCCAGGAACCTATCAAAGGCGAATATGGCTGAGGAGGATGCTCGCTTCGCTCGCTGCCTCGGCCTTATGCTATTCCGCGCTACCAAACATATCCTCAGACGTTTTCGCCTCTTTTCATTCATTCCTGGCGCTTAAAACATTTAACAGCCTTGGCAGAGGACGTATGACGGTTTTACGTGCGGGTTACAATCAATTAGTAAATCGGTGGCGTGCGAAACAACTGTCGTATTAATGCGACCGAGGATGATTCAGCATAGGCTGCATGAAGTCAATGCAGCCTAGGCGAACATAACCTCCAACGTACTCCTCGACTGTATTAGTCGCTCATTCATAAAATAATTGTGTATATGCTATTGTGTCCGTCTGAGCTCACGCGGGTGGAAGGTGCACAGACAATATAGTAGCTTGCTCTCTCCTTTTTTTCGTTCTCGATATTAATTTCTCCGTCTCTCTCAATCTCGAGATCAGCAGCCGCGCACGTTTACGATCTCTCTCTCTCTCTCTCTCTCTCTCTCTCTCTCTCTCTCTATCTCTCTCTCTATCTCTCTCTCTCTCTCTATCTCTGCCTTTCGAACTCCAGTTGCTGCTTGCTGCACGTCCATGCTCTTCCAAGCAGTGTAATTGCACTTATCTAGCTCTCTCTCTCTCTCTCGCTCATTCTACATTATTCGAATCGTTAATCTTACACGCACTAGGTCTCTTTCGTATAGTGCAGTAATGTCCATCTTTCTCTCACTTTCTCTCTAGTGTCCATACACTACATAGTGCATGCAGCAGAGACTCGCTCCTTTCGCGCGCGCTGTCTCTCTCTCTTTCTCTCTCTATTCAGTGATAATTCTCGCACTCGACCACTTCGTGTCTATTTATTTCTTTGCTCGAAATCAATAAAATTTCCATTTTTCAGGTACATATCAACAATATGTTAACGAGACCACATAGTTCTAAGAGATCTAGGAAGTGTCCGGATTTCGGCAAGATTCATAAAAAGGTTGTCTATGAAGATAGTAAGCGGCCATTCCTATTACTTGGTACTATAACAAAAGGATTATTAATGTCTGAAGAGTATCAAAACAAGGAAATAACAGAAGATACATACGTATGCAGAATTTGTTATGATAAATTAAAGGATAATTCTGAAGAAAATTTAAAAAAAGCACAAGACTCAACGCCGACAGAATCTACATCTTCGAATCAAATGACGGGATCTCAAAGTTCATTACCTGCAGATTCTCAAGTTTCAGTGGCCAATGTGCAGTTATATGAAGAAATGAATGATATTCTTGAAATGAACAATATTTCTCTATCGCCATTTAAACTTCCTTCGAGTGTTGACCCGACATCACTCCTGAAATACGTAAATCGCAAACGCAAACAATTATTTGAAACTTTTTGTGAAGTATCTGATTGTAAAATTATGAAATTATATGACATTTCAAAAGAAAAAATACAATTCAATGAGTGCAAAACATGTGAGGAGTGGAATGAAAACTTCAACTTGGTATTGGAAAATCAGAATGTAGCCTACAAAGAAAAAGTGCGCCTGCTAACTCTATTACCATCAAGTCTCTCAAGCAACTTTGTTTTAGCACATATAAGAGGAACTACAGATCACATGATTAGAACTTCACGAAAGCTGAGAGAAACTAAATGATTGTTTGAAAAACCCGACCCATATTCTGGAAATCCTGTAAAGAGTGAAACTATTAATCTAGTTGAAAGATATTATCTGGATGATGATTTAGACTGTTCTAGACAAAGTCCCAACAAAAACGACGTGATCAGTGTTAAAATCAATGGAGTTAAAAAAAAAAAAGTCAAATGTTTTCTTTCTCGTAACATTAAGGGGTTACATGGGTTTCAGAGGCAAAAAAAAGCAAATTTTCACGAATTTTTTTTAGGTACAATAAAAAACTTTTTTTATTCAACTCTGTACTACATAAAAATATATATCTTCAACAACATTTTTAAAAATTTTGATGAAAAAAAATTGAAAATTGAGCCGTAGACAGCGCATTTTCCGAAACTCCAAAAAAAAAGTGTCGTTGCGGTGGACATGATAACTAATGTCGGTTTCATCTGAAATAAAAAAAATATTTTTCAGTTAATACATGGTAATAGCTCGTGATTAAACGGAGGGATAAGAAAAAAATTAAATTTTGAATTTTTGGGAGAGATTTTTGCAAAAAGTTCGATTTTCGGTAAAATTTTGAGCACAAAATAGGTTGTAAAATAAATTGTGATTAAAGGAAACGAAAATCCTTCGTTCACTCACTAGTCAATGCAGTTTTAAAGAAGTGTGCAAAATTTCAGAACCATCGGTACATTAGTCTTCGAGAAATCGTTTCCACGTACTTTGAAAAAGTAGTTTTGGGAAAAACGCGTTTAAAGTTTCAAGTACAAATAAAACACGGAAAATTTTTTTTTTTTTCAACTTACATAGAGTCGTTGATTCCAGCCCCATAAAGCAAAGATCCTGCTGCAGCTGCAATGTCCAGGGCATCTTTTTGCTCTTGTCTGAGACGAATTCTGGCCTCTCGAGTCACAGACTCAGCTCTCTTGTTGGCTAGGAGTACGCGCTGCTCATCCTCTTTCCTAGCATATTCATGAATAGTTCGTCCAAGTTTCACATCCATGCTGTGCAAAAAGTACAACAAAGCTGAGATTCCTTCATTGAAAGTACAGGCAGCAACTGAGGCAGCAATTTCAACAACTTTTGAGCCAGCAGGAAGTATTTTTGGCGTGATTTTCCATATAAGCTGGTTCAGGCTCTCGTTGTTGTTCTGCGTGAATCCATCAACACACCGTTCCAAAAGTGCATCCTTGCTGAGTTCTTCATAAATTGGTTTGATAGCTGATTGAACATCACTCGGCAAAACAGTAAAATCATGTTTGTATGACTCCAAATCATATTCAGCTGAAGCACGCTGCCAAGCGCACCACGAGTCAGCGCCGCTCGGGCATTTTTCGTGCTGAGGGTTTTCATCCGTTGAGCTATAGTGATTATAAGTTACCCATATAGCATCCTTCATTTTTTGCACTGAATCGCAATTTCTTCGAATGGCCAGTCCGTAATAAACTGTTAATTTGTCAATAATTTTGCCTGTAAGCTTGCCTTTGCCAGAGAGAGTTTTTTTTTGATTGTTTTTCCTTTGATTTGCTTATCTTCAACAGTTTTTTTACCAAATCGCGTAAACGAGTGCCCATCCTTTTTTGAACGTGTCCAACGCATTCTTTTTTATTTATTTGACAATCTTCGCGGCAGGGTTTAGAACTAATAACTCCGGAATATGTTTTAGAGTTTCCGTCACCGATATAATTTATATACTTCAGGCCATGTTTTTGTACCGAACGTTGAAACATTGCTACGATTGATCCAACTTCCATATTTCCAGCTGGTCCTTGGTGATTAGCACTGCATTTGTTCTTCTCTAAATGTTCTGTATACCATTCAAACTCTGCCCTATCTAGTTTTTTCTTCCAAGTTTCACATAATTTACAATACGAGCTTTTTGCTATTACGTCTAAAACTTTTCCAGAATAATATCCTATCAATGTAGCTATGCCATATAACGATGAAAATCCACGTTTTTTCCAAGTGCCATCGCCTGATACAGTGACTTCCGACGTATCATCAATACATATTTCTTCACACGTCAAATTTCTCTCTTCTTTTGCAGCTAAAGAGAAGAGGGTTTCGGCAGCAGTCGTTACGCATTCGTGTATTTTTTTTATGTAAAAGTCATACATGGACTGGTTTAGAAAAGCACTGCTTATATCCATCAAGCCACAGAATTTCCTACATCCTGCTAGACCCAAGCCTAATAACCGCATCACAAAAATAAATCTACGATTCACTTCATATAATTTTCCAATCTTGCGACACGATAAAATATATTGAGGATCACATCTTTCACACTCCACTCTAATTTTAAAACCAAGTCCTTCCTTTGCACACTGTTAAAACTGTACTTTACTGTCACACACTTTCTCCACACCATTGTCATTTATAATATTCGAGCACTTGACTAAACTAGCAAGAGTAGAAAAAACTAAGTAAAAATCCAAGATTCCAAACTGCAAAGTGGAGTTTGAACTTCTGGCACACATTCCAAATCTTTATGTCTGAGTTTTTTGGCCCGACATACTGGAGAAAGATTCGTCGTCTGTTTCTGCCGTTTTTGGATTGAAACTTTGTTTCCTCTTTCTAGGTCTATCCTTCCTGGTATTTTCGGAAATTCGTTCATCTCTCGTAACTTCGTGAGGCTCCATTTCGCAAATAAAATTTAGATATTTTCACCCCACAAACGTACAGCTGTGTGACTCGATAAACGAAGCCAAACTAAATCTACCTACGAATTCTCCCTACTTAATTATACTTGTACATTCCATCCAAATTCTTACGGATCAGAAAAGGCGAATCTGACGAATAATAGAAAGGTAGGGAAAGGGAGATAAACAATAGCTAGGCAGCTGCTCCGATGTTCCTGCGACGCGCTGAAGCAGTCGAGCTAGATAGGCGGAGTTCCTTTTGCTCTATTTCCTAGAGTCTTAGTACGATCGACTTGTATCTTTCCGAGAATATTACTTAATGACTATACTTTCAAATACAACATTTAAGAATAATGAGGTATACGGAGAAATTGAGATTAACAATATCTAAGCAGATATTTCGAAACATTTACGAAGCAATAAGCTAAATGGGAGGTGATTCATATGGCTCTATCTTCTGAAGTTTTATTACAACCCACTTAAAACCGACTTAAAATTTTCTGGGAATATTCTCTATATAGTGTATATTCAAATAAGACAATTACGGAAAATGAGAAATACAGAGAATTACAGATTAACAGCGACCAAGCTGCTGCATCGACACACCTGCGATGCGCTGCGCTGATAAAGCAAAATGGACGGTTATTAAAATAGCTGTAACTCCGAAAGTTTTACTCCGATTGACTTGAAATTTTAAGGGGATATTCTTAATTTACTACACTTTCGAATAAGATATAAATCGATTTTTTAAAATTGCGAAACCCATGTAACCTTTTAAAGAAATTTGCGATCTAATTTTCGAGCAGAATTCAGGAATTATTATTTCGAGATCGAAGATTTATTAATTGCGCCCAAAATGGGTTACGATTCAACCTTTGAACGAATCGTGTTTATGTGTCCATTGCGCCAATTTTGACCTTTTGGCGACAGCGCTAAAAATCACTCTGAAAATGAAAAACTCTGAATTTTCAACGTTAAAAAAAGAGCTTTTATCTAAGATTGTTTGTTCGAAAAAAAGTAATTCATGCATTCTTCGAGAATGTCAAACTTGCAAAACTAGAATAATAACTCAAGAAAATTTTCAATTGGGAGAAGAGTTATTATGTGACGAAATTACTTTTGCAGTTTGGGAAAAAAATGATCTTGTCAAGAAAACTTGCACATTTGACATATTTTTCAAAGAACTGAACAATTATGTACAAATGATGAGTAAACATGGATGAATTAAAGAGTTGCAGCAAAGCGAAATCAAGTTGGAAAAACAGAATGGAGATTTTAAGGAAAATCGTCTTATTTTACACGGAGATTTTGCAGAAAATTGGGCTATAATCCAGAAAGATGCCATCCAAGGATATCTTTGGACCAATACACAGATTTCTATTTTCACTTCGGTGTGCTACGTCGGAAAGAATACTGTGAGTTTTGGCATAGTAAGTGATGATAGAAAACATGACACAGCGTTTGCTTTAGCAGCTATGGAATTGATAACAAGTGAGTGTTTGACACTCACTAAGAATAAAGAAAATGATATTACTATAATATCTGATGGTGCTGCTGCTAATTTCAAAAATAGAATATTTCAATTTCATGAACTGGGAAATGGGTTCCGTCAAGCAAAATGGATTTTTTCTGCAACTGGACACGGAAAAGGAGCATGCGATGGCATCGGTGGATTATTAAAACATTACGCTACAACCCATAATTTGTCATCATCACCGAACGAATGTATTAAAAATGCCGAAGACTTTTTGAAATATGTAACTAAGTATACTAATAAAATAAGGATAATACTTTTGAAAGCTGAAGAACTGCAAAAATTTAAAGATGAAGAAACTAAAGAATGGCAAGAAGTTCGGCCCATTCACGGTATTCGTGATAGTCATATTTGGCGAGTTGTCAGGGAGACGGATATTAGAGGAAATGTAATTAAGAAAACTTCAATGAGAAAAACCAATAAACATGAATGAATTAGTGTCGGTTCTTAATTAATGTTTTTCTGATTGTTAAAAAAATTATAGCTATCTATTACATTGATTTAACATGTGTAAATTACTCTATCTAAATATTACTTAATAAAAAAAGTACATTATTTTAATTCAACACAAGTAGAAAGTTAATTTATAGTGATTCCTTTACTTAAATCTAACTTATACAAACGCATATCGGGCTTAAGCATGTAAAAATAGACATTATGTTTGACAGGCCATATCTCCGGAAAAGAGGAAGCTGGCACTTTGAAATTTGGTAGAAAGATAGCTCATGTGGCCTTGAAAAACATACCCAAAATTCGCGTTAATCGCAGTGGGCCTTTTTAAAAAATCGATTTTTGAAAAAAAGCACCTTTTTCAGTTTTTTCTATTTATCTTGAAAATTATTGAAGCTATATAAAATCTAAAAAAAACACGTTAAATCTGATGAAATTCCCCGCATTTTCAAAAAAATGGTCTCCATACGATAATTTGGCTCGAAATAGCAACCATTTAAAAAAAGAATTTTCATTTTTTAAATATCGTTTTTACGACCTTATCTTTGATACTGTGCCACGGGGCCTCAGAACCGTTTTTTGGAAATAAGAAAAAATACAAGTCTCATGAAATTTGACGTAGATTGACCTCAAAGTTTGAAAAAAATCGAAGACATCGATTTTTTTGCTCGTTGAATCCGTATGGAATGGGCCCAAAACTCTGTTTCAACTCAATTTTCATTAAAAAATTTTCGGTAGATCTCTTTTCTTTTATGTAGGGAATATGAATCTGTTTTCCCTCACAGGTATGTATACATATAATAGCACACATATGAGAGATATATAGCTTATATCCTACGTTTGAGATAAATTCACTACTTTTACACAAAAATCAATCGATACCTGCATCAAATTTGTGTATATAAATGTATAGATGTATGTATTTGGATGTTTATGTAAGTATACATGCATATGCATACGCACATATGGATATATATGTGTATATATGCATGTACATGTCCATATAATTCTATATAAATGTGTATATACGCTTATATAGGTATATATAATATAAAGCTATTTAATATATGTATATACATGTTAAATACACATATATGCATACTCACATATTCTGCATATATAATTCATACATATTTATTAAATTATATATATGGGACATTCCACCTAAAGTCAGCTGATCAAAAATTTGTTATCTGTGATCAAACAGTAAAATTATTGCAAATTATTAAAAAAACATAGAAAAAAAATTTCAGACCCTAAACTTAAAAAGTGTACAAAGTTATGTGGATACAATAAATGGAATATATTTTTTTTGTTACATAATTTCAAACTTTTATGTATTTTTAAATTGAAATCCTTGGGGTTTAGAAAAAACTGTGTAAAAAAGTTATTTTTTTGCAAAATTCAGGAAGAACATGCATAAATTTTCTCTATACTTAAAATGGAGAATTCTGATTAATATGTAGAAATAGGACATATTTATGCAAATCTAAGTTACGACATATAGACTCTGAAAAACGTGTAATAATTGACATAACTATTTTTTAGGCTTTGTTTGATCTTTCTGTATAACACATATTAAAGTTCACGAAAAAACGAAAATTTTGAGACCTGAAAAAGAAAAATTAACTTGGTCGTACTTGATTAGATTTGCATAAATATATCCTATTTCTTCACACCAATCAGAATTCGCTGTTTCAACTTTTGAGAAAATTCAGGCTTGTACTTCATAGAATTTGTAAAAAAAATCTTAAAATTTTTTTTTCTAAACCTCAAGAATTTTAATTTAAAAATAAATAAAAGTTTGAAATTATGAAAAAAATTAAAAAATTCAATTTTTAAATATCCACATAACTTTCTGTACTTTTAAGCTCAGGATCTGAAATTTTTTTTCTATGTTGTTTTAACAATTTGCGATTATTTCACGTTTTGATCACTAACAAACATTTTTTGATTGTCTGACTTTATAAACAAAACAGAGGAAAGAATTTATTTAGTTTCGAACGTATGTTAGCAATAAAAAAATAATATATATTTATATATACTCGTATATATATTTATAGCGCTATTTCTTCTTCATGTTCATCGAATATTAACAAGTTTTTCATTTCCTCTGTGAGGGTTTGATTATTCTTGTTAGGAATCTTTCTTGATAGAGATATTAAAGGATCTGAATGCAAAAAAGGCTTTGGAACATGTCCATGTTCGTTGTTATTCTATTTATATTATAAAACAAGATTTAATATTATTTTAAGCACTGGATATGTAATAACGTTCAATTGAAAGTTTATTTTATTACCGAGAATTTTTTCTTGAGAAGTTTTTTCTAAACTTTTTTACATTCTTATGATTTGCTTCTTGTTCTTCTTCTGATAGCGTACCAATTGGTAAAAATAAATTGTTCAATATTTGGTGTCCGTGTATTAAAATAACATGCATAGATGGAGGCATGTTATACCATGGGTAAAGCTCCACATACTTTTTGGCTGTATTTTTACAATACTCACGGAAATGTTGCACATTTGTAACATGATTTAGTGAAATAACGGCTAAGATCACTTTGAACTTTTCCAATAGTTCAATGTTGAAACCTCTAATTTATTATTGTAAAAATAATTATTAATTTGTTATGTACTTTTCATTTTATTTTATCAGTAATAATATATACCTTGGTAAAAAATAAATTGGTTTAACTAAATAAGCTTATTAACTCGCTTAATTTGATAGCAAAACAAGTAGAAATCAAAATAAAGTGTAAATCAGCTAAAGCCTCACTAAAGATTGTTTTCTTTTTAATTTCAGAAAAAATGTTCCTTCTACTATGTTGAATGCATGTACATTTTTTCAGATTTTTAAGCTCATAGGTTTAAGCCCTTATATTTAAAGTTGTTTAAAGCTAAATATGACTTTATTGCAAAAATGTGCATTTTAATAACTTTTTTTACAAAATTTGATGATATTATTTTTTTATATAAATATTGCACTTCTGCCATTTTACGACTCTAGCAGTCACTTTTGTACTGAAAAAAACTATCTTCACGATTTTTGGTGTAATGGTTCGAGTGATAAAACCCACATTTTTCCGCAATTTTAGATTCAAAATGAGTTTAATTAATCGAGAAGGGCATTAAAAGGTTTTGCAACCATTTATTATGAAAAATTCAGAAAATTTGCTAAAAAATCCTTTGTTGCTATTTTTTAAAGAGATTTAATTTTGTTGAATAAATAGAAGTTCAAATTGTCTAAAAAATGGCTACATGCTTATATTTATTGATCAACTTTAAACCCAATGGTTTCAAAAAATCTGTAATAATTCACATACATTCTACATGTCAAGAGGAACATTTTTATCGAAGTAATAAAAACAAAATTTTTTTTATCTCGATTTCCCAGAGAATTACCCATACATATGAATTAAACATATATGTATGTAACTATTTTCATTATGTAATTTGTGCCCTACTGAGAAATGAATATTTCTCAATAAACATATTATCGTATATATCGTATATGAGGGTATCAGCGATGTGTCATTGATTCTAAAATCTATTTTTTCTATAAAATCAAATGAAATCTATACCTATAAGAGATTGAATTAATGTATTTTTCTTTCATTGCAAAAAAAAATACATAAGACACAAAAACAAATCATTTATTTAAATCACTCATTTAAAAATTTTACTACTATTTAACATATGCTAGTTTAAAAATTACATCATCAAAATACTATAAAAGTTATAATTTTTCTATGCTCTATTATAGATTGATACAGATTCAATATTGCAAAAATAAATTATGTCATTATTAAATCATTTTTAAAAAATCACAAAATAATAATATTTTTAATATAACATTATCTTTCCAGTTTTGGATTTCTTCATGCAATATAATACGTAAAGTTGGCTAGAAGTATAGAATAGTAAATCTTATGTATAATAATATTTAATATCTATAAGAAAAAGCACAACGATAAAGCTTAGAGATGTAGTCATATAGAGAGTGAAAAAGTATTGTTTAATTGGAAAAATCTCTAATACTTCAGAAGATTATGAATCAAATCGGCTAAAAAGTATTCAGCCAATAACCTGACACAGAAAAACTATTCTCGGAAATTTTCAAGGCATTACATGAAGTATCACTAAAGTTATCGTTGTCCGAAATAATGCATTTTTTTGACATATTATTTTTTTTCTCAGAAAACAAACCGTCTCATTACCTAAAAATTTAATGAAATGTATCCTTATATGAAATAAGTATTCAGTAAAATTTTTACTGACTATTATCGCATAGATTTTAAGTAATAAATGTTGAAAACTAAAATATTGTCACACAGTATAACAACTGGAAAACGACTCATCTAAATCGTTTCCGGTCCTAAAATGAAGGATTTTATGAATACTTTCATTCTGTAAAAAAAATAGCTTCCCAAAATCCATTCGTGCAGTAGATACAATTTTAAAAATCGAAATTTGATGATTCTTAAATTTTGAAAAATGGTCATAAAAATAAATTTATTTGACCATTTTAGCTAAAACTTTCAAGCGCATACCAGGTATTGATAGCAAACATCTGTGCAAAGTTTGGGAAACTTATACCGCAGATTGAAGGAATGGTGATATGCCACATACTAACACACATACACACGCACGCACGCACACACACACATGTGCTCATACACCCATACATACTGACATTTTTTAAGACTAATGAATTCAGACCCTCCAAAGCGTAAAACATATTTATACGTTAAAAAACACAAAGAAATGTTTATCATCACAAACCTTTCTCTTTGTGAATGCAAAAGATAAAGCCTAAGAAATTTTACCGAATATTCTTCTTCATATTCCTAAGCATATCAATTTTTTTCAAAAATTTTACTTCTTATATTTGACAGATATAACCGTTTGAAAAAACATGACGATTTCGTATATAACAAAACAAGGGAAATAAATTATTTAAAATTTCGGCTTGGAAAAGAGAGGTAATTTTATGTTTTGTCAAATGCATTATCACTCAATCGATGATATTATTTCTAAGGTATCAAAAAACCCGAAAAACTAAAACTCAAAAATTGAAAAACCGACAAAAAAATTCCTTTTAGCCGTTTTGAAATAGGAACAAGAAAATGAGCCATGAAAAATTAATTTTCACTGTGTATATTCAGAGTTATGCCAGTACACATCCATGCGTATACACACACATAAATTTTCTGACAATAGAGTATTTTAATTCCAAATGTCTCAAAACATGTTTTCTAAGTTGTTTTTAACAAAACTTTTTTTTACCATCACAAAGCATCTTCTGCGAGGAAGCAAAATACCTTCATGAATATTTATAAATAAAAGTATCATTTATTACTATTATTATCATTATGTTTGATGTTTAAGTTTGACTAAATAATATTATTTATAATTCTAGTATATATTTAAGAATTTAATTAAGAATTAATTGAAGAATTTAATTGAAAATGAAATTTCGAAGAAATAAGAAGTATGTATAGGTCTTCTAACAAACATTTAAGTTGATTTTACATTTTTCGTTGATATTTTAAGCGAATCCGTCTAGCGGAAAATAGTTTATTATAAAATTACATATCGTCGGTTAAGTGGAAGAAGAGGCTAACTCGAAAATCGCGTAAAGAAGGGCTACTTTAACTAATTATTTCTCGTATTTAATTTTGTAAAGAGCAAAAATAAAAAAAAGCAAAACGCATGGTTAGCAAAAAAATTAATTTTTCTTTTTTTATTAGTAATTGCTACGGATAGCGGCAAAATCCAACGAAATATCGCGATAAAAACACAACAGCGAATGTACGAAAAGGGGGGACTCAAGTTTCAAATAGAGCGATGACTCGGACAGTGGCTTTGGCGATGCGATTCGTCGAATTATTCGAATGTTATGCGATCATATAAGATCCAGTAAAAAGGATGTTTGGCATATTGCGATATATTTGTAATGTTCTTATAATTGTAAGTTTATAATAAAATGTAACGAAACTAATTTGCGTATTTTATGTAAGTTAAAAAACTAGTAAAAGCGAAATATTATGTATCTATTTATCGTTTAATATAATATAGGAATGAACATTTTTAATTATAATGTTGATATAATATCTGCATAATAATAATAATATTGTTTAGTAATAATATTCAGTATATTAATCAAAATATGATTCAGCTTGAAATTAGTAAGTAAATATTTGATAACTGCGTTATTTATACTCATATAATGTATAAAAAATACGAAGTAAATAAGTTGATTGTAAAAGAAAGCCCAAGTAGAAAAAAGATGCGAAATATCTATTATACTTTGCATAGATAGAACTATATATATTGTAAAAATTTGTAATCCTCTCCAAGCCTTGTGGGTCGAGTTTCTTAGTGCACGGGTACGCCCGTGGCCTAGAAGCTATACGTGCTCGGGAAATCCCGAGGCCATGATTATAATTCATCGGAAAATCAAGGGAAACGAAGCCGCAAAAGGGTAGGAGGCTGATCGTGAGACGCGAATTCACGAAGCTTATTGCATTGAGGGGAGGTTTTTCGACGAATTAATAAGCAGTAGTAGGGACACACTGCGGCCGGGTATAAAGCGGACCGCGCACTCGTGTTGGGGCCTTTTTCTACTCGGTCTCTCCTATAGGTAAGGTCCAAGACGTTATTCATATACCATAAAAAGTATACTTCATGACTTTTTAAAAATAAGAAACATTTATTGTCAGTTTTTTACTTATCCCAGTTTCCATCGTTAACAAATTGGTGCCGAAACCCGGGAAATATACCGGAAAAAAATTGGGATAGTAAAATTGGCAGTTATTCGCAAAAAGCTAATCGCTTTGAATTATCTTGTGTTTTTACGAGAAAATGACTCCAAAGAAAAGACGAGCGGCTTCAAAACCTCCTCAGTTAAAGAGACCGCGAGCATCGGGAAATGCAATCACCGAAAACGTTAATGGTCTAGAAGGGACATCGACGCCTGCCAACATCGGCGAAGGTTCTTTGCCTCTTGATTCTGGCAACCAGAGTCGGTGTCGGCTGAGAACAAGGCCGATCGTGCACGTCCAAGAACAACTATAGAACGAAAAAAATCATCAGCAGCAGTCAGTGGACGCCGCATCGCCGAGCACACGCGGCGATCACGTGGAGCCAATCGTCGAGGTAACAGAGAACGGTGACGCAGCAGGCAAGGCGGGGAAGAGAACAGCCGACATCGAGACGCACGAGGTGTCAGCAACGGGTGGAGCGGAGACAACGCACCGATGGATCAACAGCACTGCGTTACCGGTGAGGTCAAAGCAATTCGTAGATCCTACAGCGCGATTAGAGGAAGGTCCACGACTTTATACATATACCATAAAAAGTATACTTCATGACTTTTTAAAGATAAGAAACATCTATTGTCATTTTTTTATTTATCCCAGTTTTCATCGTTAACAGTAATCATCACAAAATTAAACGAGAGAAATAATTCGTAAAAATAGCCCTTCTCTTCGACATTTCCTAGTTAGCGTTTTCTTCAAACGAACGCCGAGTTAGCCGCTTCTTCAAACGGAATCTGAGTTAGCCCCTTCTTCAAGCAAATGCTAAATTAGCCTATTTCTCCACTCAACAGCCAATACTTAATATTTTTTTAACCTGCGAGCACGCGCGTGGTGCCTTTGAGATAATACAATTTTATTATACGTCTTTTTCCAGCGAAAAATTGTTTTTCATTTTGGGAATTTTATGTATTCTTTAGAAATATTATTTAGCTTTAAAAAAATTTCTTTTTAAATTTGTAACAGGGAATTTTGGATGGGAATAAATCGTGTACACTCACTTTGTACACACGGTCTCGCGCCATCGCTTTGATGGCCTAGGCTATGCTGCGCATTCGCTCCACCGAAAGCACTCCCCGAAATTCCTCTCGAGTGCTGGATGTTTATACCAAGATTTATCCTGTCATAGGCAGGATTCTCATCTGCATCCTGCATTCTGCCAGCACACCTTCGTGCTGACGGTGTATCCGGCTGCCCAGTAGGGTGGACCGAAAATAAAATTTTTTTTATTCGATTTTGAGTAGCAATAATGTTTTTCTAGATATTGAAATAAGCCATTTACTGCAAGACAGAATCTTAAGGATTACTTTTTTAGTTAGCTCATTCCCTTGAAATTAAAAGTTTGACATTTTTCGATTTTTATACTAAAACTAGAGATAAAAGTTCGTATGAGCAATCAAAACATATAAAGTCATTTTCTTTTCAATTTATATATCAAAACAAATATTAAATTTCATTTCCAAACTCCAAACACCCTTTGTTATCGTGGTATGAATTTATTTATGCTGATTTACAATTAATAGTATACTTCTTTGTTTGTGAAATGTTATGATAATGACGCAATAAAACCTAAATACTGACGGTATATTAACGTCAATTATTTTTTCGTATCAACTTGACAATACAATAAACTGTTATGCATATATACAAAAAAATCTTCATCATGAAAATAAATTATAATTTTACATGTATTTTTTAATTTTTTAATTACTCATTTTTTACTAATTTTTGTTGTTTTATTTTTATAATAATATTATTGATAATAATTATTATTAAGGTATAATAGGATTCTAATATGCTCTAAAATAATTTGAGGTAAGTATTATAAATTATTTATAATTCTGTCAAATTACTTATAAATGAGTAGATATCAATTTGTAAATTTTTATATACAGAAAGCGTATTCAGTACTCTTGCGCTAAAAGCTAAATATCGCTGGGTCACTCGCATACGCGCTCCTTCCCCCACTATACTAGGTTTCTGGACCGCTAAAACGCTTTTATGCGAGAGTTGCCAAAATTAGCGGTCCATTCGCGAACTACCCTTTGGGTGGTTGTTTGGTGGGGTTTTATAATCACCTGCTTCAGAAAACTTTAGATTTAAGCTTATGTTTTACCAATTATTGGTACAATTTTATTATTTTATAATTTCAACCTGGTGGATTGGTAGATACTTGTTAAAAAAAAACATAAGCCCTGAAACATTCAAAACAAATGAAAAATGAAAATTCTTGATACATTAAGTAACTTTTATTTCTTATTAACAATATCTTTGTTTAACAAACATAAATGTGTATAAAACAATTTTTTTCTATTGTATAACACCGTGTTATATTACCGTGTACTTCCACCGATTATACAAAGCTATTTTATACTGTTCAAGATTCATTGAACTTATTACGCACACTTCTATATGCGCATATATTCGCACACTTTCCAGCCGTTCTCGCCTATTGTTACGCACACCAGTTCATACGCACACCGAATTTTACCACCTCTCCGCTCTCCATATCTATAAATCACGTACTTATACTTACATATACACTACACATTCACATTACACTGGTATCCGCGCCTCGGGAATCATCGCGTCTCTCGCTCACTACTTACGGCAGAGATATTGTGACCACCGTACGAATCGCTTCGCTACACACTGATTGTTGTCACATATTTGTTACTTCATTTTTGTTAATATATAGTTGTTATTGCACCATTCAATTAAGTGCCTTATTATTGCTGCCACCCTCTTCACCACCCTCCGTGGTTGCCTGGGTTGACGCGTGGCCGAGGCATACTCTTCCTGGCATGAGGAAGCGTAGCGGTCCTCCCGGCAGGGCTTGTAGCCGGATGACTTGCCAGTTTGCCCGGAAGTCGGAAGGTGACTAAATGGTAACCAAGCATACTCTACACACATTTACTCTTACAATCATTATCCTACACTTACCACACGCACTACACTCAACAAAATACTCAAACACCTTCTGTCGGGCGGTACGCTAGTCGTGAGGCAGATGCACAGAAAACTACCCGACCCGATTGAAGGGCTAATGTGAGTCTAGCTCTGCCGAGGCAGTAAGTTTTGGTGCAGGATCAGAAGTCGAACGCTTTGGACCCTGATCAGGAACTTCGTATTGGACAGGGGGATCGGAACCCCTGTGGCTCCTGGTGAGCCCTGGTCCATCCGTGTATTCCAGGACCGGGAAAATGAAGGCTGGGCCTCAGGGAACTGGAGTAGGATCAAAGTATCCGAGGGTACACCCTTTCCCAGCTATTTCGATGCGCCGGTTAAACAATCAAGAAAGAAAATGTCCCAATGCAATAAAGAGTTGAACCAGGAGGTAGGCAAATCCCAAACCTGCCAGGAAGCAATGGTGGTAGTGGAGCAGCTTCCTTCACACACATTGTCGGGTGGCAGAAAACAGCCCAGCCGCCCGCATATAGTAACAGTCCAGGAGTTCGTGATGCAAGTGGACGAACTCCTCAAAAAGATGGGAAAAAGGTTGGAGAGGCAGCGTCGTATCAATACCGACTTCAAACACAGCTTACCCATCCCCGTCGAACTTTTCGACTCTTGAAGGGAACGCTTGCTCACCAACACAGAAAGCACAGCGCGACAGACCCTCTGGAAGCCGCGGCTATCTCATGCCAGTGGCCTCAATATAAGAAGGTGCGATCGCGAGACGATGACTGCGATAGTGCTGAGTCTTCAATTATTGACAAGAAGGCTAGATCTACCGAGCCCTCGGAGATCGCTGGCTTTGAGACGGTCCTTTCAAAGAAGGAGAAAGGTGGATCTAGGAAACAGCAGCAGCAGCTGCAGAAACAACCTGAGCAGCTGGCATAAGAACAACAGCTGCAGCGAAATCAGCAACAGCGACAGCAGTTGCGACAACAACTGCAACAGCAGCCGCAACAAAAGAAGACCTCAGCTGCCATAATCGGCGGACAAGAGGCGCGAGACTGCCCAAAAGAAGCGAACCAAGGCTGTCCTTATCCGACCGATGGATAGAGTTACCTACGCGGACCTTCGCTCAAATGTTCGCGAAATGGTCACAGCGAAGTGTCCAACGACTGATATTAAGTGTACGAGGAAAACCAGGGCGGGCGACGTCCTGGTAGAGTGGGCACAAAAAGCAACAACCAGGAGCTGGGGACTATAGGAGACTCCATCACGAAGGCATTGGACACGTCGGAGGCCATAAAGACCCTGCTGTCTAAGACAAACGGGGAAGTCAAGAGACCTGGAAAGCCTTACCACCAAAGAAGAAGTGGAGTCTCAACAGGTGAAATTAGCGCTTCGCTGACCAAGCCCAACAGCAGAGAGTAGCGACTGGCCATCGTAGAGATGGACCAGGAAAAGGTAGAGTTCCTCCTTGAGAAGAATCGCCTGAAAGTCGGCTATATGAACTGCCGACTGAGAAGATGGCAGTGGCTTCAGCGGTGCTTCTGATGTCTTGGTTACGGACATCAAGCACGCGATTCTCGTGGCCCAGATAGATGCAAGGCCTACTACAAATGTGGCGCGGAAGGTCACAAAGGAGCAGCCTGCAAGGCTACTGAGGCGAAGTGCATCTTATGCACTGATCTGAAAGTAGACTAAGCACAGCTGGGCCACACACCGGGCTGAGGGCAGTATAGAGCACTTCGGTAAACGCTTAAGCAGACCAAAGCCATGCGTTAATGATGGACCGCATAACGGTCCTTCAAGTCAACCTCCATAGAGCCGAATTAGCCAACAGCCTTCTAACTCAGAGTATATCTGAGACGAAGGCTGGTGTGCTGCTAATCAGCGAGCAGTACTGGGACTGGAACGTATCTACGTCGTACAAATACACACTTGACACAGCAGAAATCTACGTGGACCCACGAACCATCAAAGAGGATGAACACGGGGTTAGAATCGGCTTTGTGTGGGTGAGAAGCAGAGATGCAACTTACGTGAGCTGCTACTTTACCCCGAACGTCTATATTGAGCAATTCAAGCAATTGGAGTGGGGCATGCCAGTGCCGGACAGCAGAGGGAAGTCCATCATGGAGATGGTATATAGACTCGGCCTAATAGCTCTCAACGTTGGGAACACGTCGACATTAAGACGGGTAGAGCATATTGGGACAATTCTGGACGTGTCTTTCGCATCCGAAAATCTAGCGCGTAGAGCGTCGGATTGGAGAGTAATGGAGGATTACTATAGATGCGATCACCAATACATCACGTTTCAGCTGTGCGATAAATCCCAATCGCTAAGAGTCGCGACAAAGCCACTCCGATGGACTCTGGCCACGCTGAACATGGAAAAACTAGTCGAGGTACTGCTCGAAGGACAGGGAAATTTATCAGCGACGAACGCCGCTGAAGGCAGGGACGGAGCAAGGGCCTCGTGGGGGAGACTATGGGTCTCATTCTCCAAGCCTGCAACGCATCCATGTCGCGTAAGGGATCGCGACATAGAAAACGCCCTGCCTACTGGTGGCCGGTCGAAATAGCTCAATTGAGAGCGGAAGCGAAACGTCTCAGAAGAAGGGCGTAAAGAACGAGAGACGAAAAGGAGGCAGCACTGTTGTCGGAGCAGCATAAAGCAGCGCGCAAGTGGCTCCGACGCGAGATCAACCGGAGGAGTGCACAGTGCTGGAAGAGCCTGATAGAGAAGGTCAATCGGAATGTGTGGGGCTTGGGCTGCAAGATCGTGATCAAGAAACTCTGCGAGCTCCCAAATCACCCTTTCGATGAGAACACCATGGCTCGAATCGTGAACACTCTGTTTCCAAGTAGGTGAGATTCCCCTAAACTGATGCGGAGCAGAAAGACGCCTGGGCCTGACGGAGTACCAGCTGAGATATATAAGATCATCGCGGTGAGAGCACCTTCTCTATTGCTGAACATATACAACGCGTGTCTGAAGGCGGGTGTCTTTGGCACTCCCTGGAAGGTTGCGCGTGTCGTGTTGATCAGCAAAGGTAAGGGAGGTGATCTCCGGCTTTCGTCATCCAGCAGGACACTGTGCATGTTGGACAACGCAGGGAAGCTCTACGAGAGGTTGCTCAAACCACGGCTACAGGGCGCTGCGATCTCACGCTGGATGGGGGAACACGGTCTCGATTTGGCAGCCGCTAAGACAGAGATCGAGCCCTTCACTGGCAAATGGAATGAGACCATCTTCCCCATGTATGTGGGAGATGCAGAGGTTTCGAGAAGTAGGGAGGCAATGTATCTTGGACTCAAACTAGGCTAAGCTTACTTTCTTTCGTCATCTAGTGTATGCAGCGGATAAAGCGACGAAAAAGACTGCACAGTTGTGCCGTCTCATGGCGAATACGAGTGGACCGAAAGCGAGCAGGCGTCGACTCCTCATGTCAGTCATTACATCCATCTTATTGTATGGTTCTGAAATATGGGCCGATGCAATGGATAAGGACTCATACCGGATTCGACTCACTTCTGTTCAGCGTAGAGGAGCTCTCAGAGTTACCAGCGCCTATCGCACGGTCTAGGATCTCGCCGTGCTCGTTAATGCGGAAGTCATCCCGATCGACCTACACGCGGCGGAGCGCAAGCGAATTTACGAATGGAAGGAAACAGGAGAGGACAGAACAACAGTCCATAGAGAGGAACGGGAACGCACCATGGAAACGTGGGAACGGTCCTGGACAACCACGACCAAGGGTAAATGGACAACAAGGCTGATAGACCAGCTGGCCCCTTGGATTAACAGAGATCATGGGGAGGTAAGTTACTACCTGACCCAATTTCTGAGTGATCATGGATACTTCAGTTCCGACCTCATTCATATGAGGAAGGTTCAGAGCCCAAGTTACATCTTCTGTACCGCTGATTGTGGCTATGCGTTTAACACGTTTTTCGTCTGCGAAAAGTGGAACGAAGAAAGAACAGCTCTTATCGGCTCGGTCGGACAATTCATGCCTCAGAACATCGTGGTCGAAATGCTGTCCGCCGAGAATAAGTGGACGCTCCGACACCCCAACATAACCCAAGGACGTCGGATGACTCCATGGAAATGAACGTGGAAGGAGAAGATGGAACGCTTTCTTAACCGGGAAACGCTCAATTTCTCTCATTTTATGAATGTCACGGGGAGAGACAGGGATTCTTTTCCTTTCCGTACGAAGATAAATATGCCGATTCGAATGCGCGTATAAATGAGTCGGGTTAGATCTGACGTCCACTCGGGGGATTTAAAATTATGAATTTTTAAATTTGTTTCAGGTGAAGGCAGCAGCGGTTGTCGAGACGATACTAAAATGTCACCACCCTGAGGTAATGTGATAAACGGTACCAGGGTGGGTTCCGCCAGAAGAGGAAAGGGTGGTAGGTTTTAATGGGTCGGTTTGCGATGCAACGGCTGTGTAGTTTTTTTTTCGCGTTTTTGTTTATTTTATTCTTCGTCCTATATTATACACACGGCGGATGCATCCCCAATCAGCCCCACACTATCCAGCTGTGCGGACCCAGTCGGGTGTGCCTTAGGTGGCATTTCCTACATACCCTCGAAAAAAAACCTCTTCACCAGCCCAATCCTGCAATTTACCACAATACGCAACATATACTATATACCAATTTGTTTTCTATAAGAGTGGCTAAGAACTATCTTAAATAAATTTATGATTTCAGGGATCAGAATAGCCTTAAAAGAATTACTTCAAATAAAATTTTACGTATATTTTATATTTTAGTAAGCAGTGTTAAAAACTTGATTTCGATGTGCTAAAATAGCTATTTTAGAATAAATGGATTTATTCTTTAAATTCATGTTTCTTTCTCTTGAAAATAGCCGAAAAATAGTTTTAATAAACAAATTAAAGGAAAATCACGTGCATTTTAAATATTTATGTCTATCTTTTACATATCATGCATTCAAACTGCCGAAAAAAATTATTATTGATTTGTTAAAACAGTTACTTTTCAAAAATTCCTTCAATTCTAGTTTCTTCGTAAAAATGGTTTAAGTACAGTTTTAAAAAACATAAATAGAAAGGAAATCATACGCGCTTTTATAATTCATGTCTATCTTTTATATATCTTCAATAAAAACTGCCAAAATCAATTTGTTTTAACATATGTTTCAAAAGTGGTTATTTTATCAAAAAACGCCCTAAATATTATCCATGTAGCTTAAAATTTCAATCAAATCTAAGTTTAAATGTAGTTAATATGTCTCCAAAATTTCAGCGCATAACATGCTTCTCTGCAAGAGTTATGTTATGGTGGACTCCAATTTTGGTTTCATACATACATACGTACATACATACACACATACATACATACATACAGACATTTTTAAAAGCATATTTTTTCTGAATTAGGAACCCCAAAAACATAAGAGATTTATCAAAATTTCTTATCCGAAAATTTTCATCGTTATAAAGCTTTCTATTTCAGAAAGCAAAATTAACTGTAATAAAACGTAATAAAAAGTAACAAACCGTACCAAATGGTATGAAAACTCTTATGTTTTATTACGATATTTCTTATTTTTTCTTACTTTTCTTTACTATTTCTTACATGTGAAAATCAATGATAAAATTATAATGAATTTTTTTTATATAAAACGAAATTTGAGAAAAATGTAAAGAAACGACAAAACTAAACTTTTTGTTTTAAGCTTTTTTTTTCTTGAATATTTTTTAAAATCATCTTTATGGCAGGTGCTTATCAAGTTTAGGTTTTTGGATAAAACAATATTTTAATTCTACATGCTCGCAACGATTATTGCTTTACTTGAATTAATTAAATAAACTTTTTGGAAATAGATAACTAACCTATCTGTTCTCTAATCACGTTGCTCAATGAATCAAAATCTTTTTGTTTTAATAAGTTTTATATAACTAAGATTTTCTATATAATAAATAACTTGTTTTAATAATTTGACATAACTTTAATGACGATTTCAGTATAACATGCCAAGAATTACAAAAGACGTTGAGCGTAAAAGATATTTGAATTTTATGAAGTCCCGTTATATATAATTATACGAAGTAACCCTAGTCTCCCCTCCCTATGTTTTTTTGTAGAAACTCATATATGATTTTCTACCTTTCTAAACTTTGCGTTCTGGGCAAAGTAGTATACATTTATGTATTAATTTACAAGATTGTTCTTATTTAAAATTAGATAACAAAATCGAATAAGATATGAGTAGGAATTAGAAAAAATACAAAATAATATATAAAACTATAATTTACTTTCAAGATGAAATATTTGTTTCTTAAAATGTGCGCAGAAGTTTATTATATTGTCAAGTTCATGCAAAAGAATAATTGACATCGATATACCGTCAGTAAATAGGTTTCATTGCGTCATTATCGTCACATTTAACAGAAAAGAAAATTCAAAATTAATTAAATAACAGCATAAAAAAAATTCATACTACGATCAAAAAGGGTATATGGAGTTTGAAAATGAAATTTGAGATTGGTTTCAATATATAAATTAAAAAAAAATTACTTTTATATGTTTTGATTGCGGGTACGAAGTTTTATCGCTGATTTCAGTACAATAATCGAAAAACGCCAAACCTGAGAAGATTTCAAAGGCAATGGGTTAACTAAAAAAGTCATCCTTAAAATTCTGCCTTCCAACAAATGTCTTCTTTCAGCATATAGAAAAAAATTATTGCTACTCGAAACCGAATAAAAAAAATAGTTACTGCAAAATTAGCTGAAGCTAATTCGCCCACATAGAGTGAGGTGTACGCAGAAAGGAACTGGGGATTGACATGCAAAATGACCACACATTCATGTACATTTATAAATAACATGTATTGTTCTCAAATAAAATTACACTCTCTCTCTCTCTCTCTCTCTCTCTCTCTCTCTCTCTCTCTCCCTCTCTTGGGTTGGTCATCACAGGTGATTTCAAGTGTAATATGTTATCCTCATCGTTCGAAGCCAATTATATGCGGGATATTATTCGGTCAAATGCGCTACACTTGGTTGCTTCTGAGGTGACTCATCACACGATAAACAAGGATCGACTCGAGTCTCACACATGACTGGATTTATTCATTGTCCATTCACTCTCAGCTGTTGTGAATTATTCTAAATCATAAACCCCCTTTACATATGGTCACGATCGAATAGACTTAACCATTCATTTAAGTGTATCACAAAACATAACTCGAAATGTAATTAGTCGTGACTTCCGTGGTTTTAACAGAGCTCGATATCTATCTGATATTTCTAATAAGCTTTATAATTTCTCTTCTATAACTGATCTTAGTGACATGGTAAGTCACTTCAATATGGTTGTCACGAGCTCTCTCGATAGATTTGCACCACTTCGCTCCGTAACTATCAGTAGCCGCCGTAAGCCATGGATCTCACCAGAGATTCGTGCAACCATAAAAGAGCGCGGCAGAATATATAAGAGAGCACGTGATAATGGTTTTCCACTCACTGAGTATCGAGCTCTACGTGCCAGAGTACTAACTATGTTGCGAAACTCAAAAAACGAATACTATGCGAGAGAAATAACAAAGGCACAGCGGTCAAATCGCCTATGGAGCTCTCTCAACAGGCTTGGTATAGTCTCTTCTCGTTCTATCTCACCCTTTTCGCTCTTTTCTCATGCCAGCATCAACGCACACTTCGCATCTATATCGAATGCATCCAATTCATCCCCTCAACTACCTTTGCCAATCATTCCTCTGGCCTCACATGACATTCTACTACTTACATTCGCTGTCATCACCTCCAGTGATGTCAAGGAAGCACTATCATCAGCTAAATCCAAGACTTTTGGACTTGACGGCATCACCATTAAGCATCTCTTAACTTCTTGTCCATCTATCCTTGAACCATTAACTACCATTTTCAACTCATCCATATCTAGGGCATCCTATCCAACGCTTTGGCGTTAGACACTAATCACTCCAATCCTTAAAGTTCCATCCCCTACTGATGTGTCAGACCTCCGACCCATTGCGAGGCTGTCGGAGTGCTCCAAGCTCCTAGAAAAGATTTTGTCAAAACAGATAATATCTCACATCGAAAAGTATAATCTTTTCATTCCGCGTCAAGTAGGCTTTAGAACAGGTCACAGCACTTAGACAGCATTGCTCGGGGTTCTTGGTGACGTCAGATTGGCGATGAATAATTCGCGATTTACCATATTAATTCTTTTTGACTTCTCCAAGGCGTTTGATAGGATTCCTGACCAAATATTAATCCATAAGCTGCGCTCATTTAGAATTAGTGATCGTTCATTACAGTGGTTCATCTCATATCTTGCTGACAGATGCCAGGCTGTTGTTGATGAGGGTGGCAGCATCTCTGACTGGATTGCTACGTGGGCTGGAGTGCCTCAAGGCTCTGTTCTCGGTCCGCTGCTGTTCGCTATTTTCATCAACGACCTCCCCAGAGCACTCACGTTCACCAAACATATGATCTACGCGGATGATACTCAAATATATAGAAGCTGCAATCGTCACGAACTAGCTGATGCGATTAATAAAATTGCGATTGACTGTGCGGCCATCGCAGATTGGGCGGCTAGGAATGGGCTCACATTAAATTTAGCAAAAACTAAAGCCATGCTTCTTGGTAGCACTCTGAATCTTTCTTTGGTGAACCTTGATCTCCTGCCAACAATCTCCATCAATGGCATGACAATTCCTTTCGTAAAAGAAGTAAAAAACTTAGGCGTTTGGTTGACTCCTGATCTTAATTGGGGCAGGCAAGTATCCCACATCTGCCAGCAAGTATTCCGCACTTTAAGGAGCTTACGCCCCCACAAGCATGCCCTATCATTTAGCATCCGCAAATCATTAGTCCATTCGCTCATTCTCCCCCACTTTGACTATGCCTGCCTTGTTTATCATGGCCTGACAGGTGAACAGGACCTGAGACTTCAGCATGCGCAGAATGCGTGCACTCGCTTTGTCTTTGGTAATATTCCCTGGATGGCTCATGTTACCCCCTATCGTAAACGATTAGGGTGGCTCACGGTAAAGGCCCGTCGTGAGTACTTCAGGGGTGCCTTGATATTTTCGATACTCAAAACAGCTTGTCCTAGCTACCTCAAGAACAATTTAATTCTCACTGCCGATTGCGAAGTCCGCAGGTCAGCTCGGCTACGTACTGAACCTCTTCTCATCCGTCCTTACTCAACCACCCTGTATGCCAACTCCTTCGCAATAGCTGCCTCTTATTTCTGGAACAGTTTACCTAACAATATTACCTCCCTCCCTTATGCCACCACATCACTTCAAACCGTAAAGTCCCTCCTACTCAATCACCTCACAAACCGTGATGTCGAGTCTGACCCTTCGCAAAATTTGTGATAAGCCATTGTTATTATTATTATTCCGTATAAATTGTCACAGCACAAATCGACCTATTTCTTATATTATACCTTAGTTTAAGTTACTCTTTGTATTACTTTTGTTATCTTTGTTACTCTTCTGATTGTTATGTCTGCACTATATTATTAGCCAAAGAGCCACACATATATATATATATATATATATATATATATATATATATATATATATATATATATATATATATATATATATATATATATATATATATATATATATATATATATATATATATATATATATATATATATATATATATATATATATATATATATATCTATCTATATATATATATATATATAGAGATACGTATAAATGTTTATATAATTCGTTACAAGCGATTATAGATATATATGGAATGTTATTCTACTTGCACTTATTTATGTATTTTATTTTTGTATAATTATGTATTTTGATCCATATGCCCTATGGGATTAATTATTCCCAGGGAGGAAATAAATTATTAAATCTCTCTCTCTCTCTCTCTCTCTCTCTCTCTCTCTCTCTCTTTCTCTCTATCTCTCTATCTCTCTCTTTTGCCTCCCCGCCCTCGCCCCGGTAAGTTAAACACAACGACGCCTATCACACATATACATGTTTCTGACTGTTCTCCACTCTGCGGAGTGATATTTTTGCAGCGGAAAGGACTCTCCAAATGTCTATTATGCTCACGTCAAAAAGTTACATGTATTTTGTACGTTTTATTAGCCAGGAGGGAAATTCCGCTAAACTGCAACTGTACGTCTAACATAGCCTCGAAACACCATCTTCATACCAGGATTTGGAAAGTATCGTCTCATCATTTTGTACGTATACATCATTTGTAAGAGCTCACTGGAAGAGGAACGGGAGAAGCAGGGTAGGAGATACTTTCTTTTGAGATTAGAGTATCCATCTCTCTCACTCTTTCTTTGTTCAACAGCGCAAGGTTAGCAATACCGCTGTGCAAAATTTTCCTGCCCTACCGACCAGGCGTTTCACCACCAGAAAGCAGCACCTTTGTCTCTGATCAATCAGCAACATCGGCAGCTAGATCATTAACTATGCAACAGATGGACCTACATTGACGTAGTTTTATTCTACTGATTTTGTGATCTTGCTTGACCATATTCATACTTCACCACGTATTTTTCGCATTATGGCTCCTACTTTATATTGCTCTATATGCAAGAAACTTGCAAATAGAAATGATGTTATAGGCAGATGTTATATTTGTCTTATCATAATCTAAATTAGATATGACAGAACTAGAGGGAGCCAGGTATATCTGTAAGAACTGTAGAATTATTAGAATGAACAGAAATAGAAGCTGAAGTAATAATAACACTGAACTAAGCAATACAGGTACTGCGGACAAATCGATCAAAACGAGCTCTAACAATAATACTCATAATAATAAATTGATAAGGGGTCTGTAGTGTTCTATTGGACATATTTTCAAGAATTATTTTTTCATACAAGAATTTATTTTTATACATCATAAATTCTGGAGGGAAAAGAAACTTTGAAATGACGTTCTGCTGTTTTAATATAATTGCCTTTTCGTCGAAACAACGTTTTTAGACCGCTCATAGTCAAAATCTCCGAACACTTATGGTTCTGACGCATTCTAGAATTTTTCTAAAATTTTCACTTTTACTATTTTTTATTGCAAAAATCGGTGAAAATAAACACGTTTTTTCTTTTAGTTTTCATTGTCCACCATTTCATTTTTTTGCATAAATTTAAAAAATCCTAGAATGCGATAGAGCCAGAGTCATACTGAATCTGAAACCATTTGATTTTTTAGTTTCAAATGGCCCGTCTTTGAGCATTCGACTACTATTTGACTATTGCGTATACAGAGGTTTTCAAGGTGGATGATTACGAATTTTAGCATCAGCTTTTTAGAATTCAATATGGCGGATCCAATATGGCGGTCGGTAAAACCAAAAAAATTCACAAAATTGATATTTTTAGCTAAAATTGTGTATACAGGTATTTTCAAGGTCGCTGATTACTAATTTAGCATCAGATTTTCAGAATTCAATATGGCGGATCCAATATGGCGGTCGGTAAAACCAAAAAAATCCACAAAATTGATATTTTTAGCTAAAATTGCGTATACAGGGATTTTCGGGGTCTGTGATTACGAATCTGGCATCAGCCTTTCAAAATTCAATATGGCAGATCCAATATCGCGGTCGGGTGGACCAAAAAATCCACAAATTTGATATTTTTAGCTAAAATTGCGTATACAGGGGTTTTAAAGGTCGCTGATTACGAATTTTAGCATCAGCTTTTTAGAATTTAATATGGCGGATCCAATATGGCGGCCGATAAAACCAAAAAAATCCACAAATTTGATATTTTTAGCTAAAATTGCGTATACAGGGGTTTTAAAGGTCGCTGATTACGAATTTTAGCATCAGCTTTTTAGAATTTAATATGGCGGATCCAATATGGCGGCCGATAAAACCAAAAAAATCCACAAAATTGATATTTTCAACTAAAATTGTGTATACAGGTATTTTCAAGATCGCTGATTACTAATTTAGCATCAGATTTTCAGAATTCAATATGGAGGATCCAATATGGCGGTCGGTAAAACCAAAAAAATCCACAAAATTGATATTTTTAGCTAAAATTGTGTATACAGGTATTTTCAAGGTCGCTGATTACTAATTTAGCATCAGATTTTCAAAATTCAATATGGCGGATCCAATATGGCGGTCGGTAAAACCAAAAAAATCCACAAAATTGATATTTTTAGCTAAAATTGCGTATACAGGGCTTTTCGGGGTCTGTGATTACGAATCTGGCATCAGCCTTTCAAAGTTCAATATGGCAGATCCAATATCGCGGTCGGGTGGACCAAAAAATCCACAAATTTGATATTGTTAGCTAAAATTGCGTATACAGGGGTTTTAAAGGTCGCTGATTACGAATCTGGCATCAGCTTTTCAGAATTGAACAAGGCAAATCCAATATGGCTAAAAGAAACCTCAAAATATTCATATATCGATGCACCTGTTTGGAATTACGTACACAGGGATCTTTGGTGTTGCTGATCACAAATCTGGCTTTTATGTTTCGTTCGTGGAATAAAATGTTTATTGGTGGTATTTCAAAATAGTTATTTTCTGCTTTGATGCATAATGTCACATTGCAGGTTGTACAATAAAATTTCGATCGAATCCGAAGATTTTTAGCGCTACAATTTTCACAGTTTTTGGGAACTCCTGCATGAACGACAGGTAAATGCATCTGTTGTGACGTTCTAACAATATCAGGTGTTTTAGTTTGTTTTTGGAGTATCGGTTTTGGAAAAGGGTCTTCCCCGTTTCACTCGGCCAGCCGGTCCTACCAGTTCATCCACAACTGACAAACGAAACTCCTTAAATTTCAAATTGCTATTGGGATTGCGCAGTTTTAAAATTATGAAAGAGTTGACCGAAGTCACGTCGATGTAGTCCCAGAATAAACGGTGCCACCATTTTTTGCTCTTTCTGGAAATTCCATAAAATGATTTAATCATGTCTGACTTATTAGCGCATCCCGTGTAAGCGTTATAATATTTGGTCATTTGAGGGCAAGTTACAGTTTTCAAAGAACCATCTTTTTGTCTTCTCTGCATCTCTGACAACGCAGATGGATCGTGAAAGTTTGATAGAAACTGGACTGGCTCTTTGTCATCCCATTTTATTCATCTTATACCGTCATCTGACGCACGGTATTCATTATCTCCAATATTGATATTTTTATTTTTTTTCTAAAGCTTGAGTAGATCTTTACGACCTTTCCTAACAGTTACAAGCTAAGATTCCATCTTTCAGTAATGAACTCATAAAAGCAATACTTGAGAAGTAATTATCAAAGTAGATGTGGTAATTCATATTCGTCAAGATCTGAGATAAATCCTTGATAACTCTCTCCCTTAAATTTTTTTCAGAAGTATTACCGATTTTCCCAGTATAAATTTGGAATTCACATACAAAGCCCTTCATGTCAGCTCTTACACACACATTATATCCTCTTTTTATAGGTTTTTGAGGCATGTACTGTTTCATAGTATTTCTACCTTTGAATTTTATCATGCTCTCATATATAGATTGCTCTCTTGTTGGATCATAATAATGCAGATAGGTTTCAGAAATTTTGTCAATAAACAGTCTTATTTTATACAATTTATCAAACGTTGGGTCCCCCCTTTTGGGTTCTTTTTAGTCTTATCATTCAAGCGTAGATTACTGAGCAGGAAAGAAAATCTCTTGACCGGCATTTTTGAACTACTAAAGCATCATTCAGCTGAGGATTCAACGACCAGTAATCGCGATATGATGGTCACTTTTTCACACCCAAATGTATGTTGATTCCAAGAAATTTCTTTATCTCTTATTTTTCTTATTATTTTTATTTTGTTGACTATAAAGATTAATATTTTTTGGTCCAACATCCTTTGTAAAAGGTAAATCACTATGAGGCATACTTTTATTAGATCAAATCCCATCTAATGGACCTCCATCGTTCTCGAATACACGAGAAGAGTTAGCAGAATGACTTTCGGATTCAACATTCTTATCAAAACTTTCATCGTCACTCATATCATTTCCATCTACAGATTCATTGCCAGATGGAATTTCAGCTTCCTTATATTCTGTTTCTGAATTACTCATTTTGCCTTCTTCGAAATTACTAAGATAAATTGTAAAAACGACCAATCAGAAAATGTAATACCAAACGATACAGATATATACAAGTAGCATGTATCCGTTAGCCTGTCACTCAAACGTGATCTCTAACACGGATAACACAATTACAGCAAATAGCACCTGTCTTGCCGCAAAATCCCAAGGCCGATAAATTGTCAAAATGATCAATTACGAAATCTAGAACCAAACTATAAATAAATATACGAATATTTTTTATCCGTTAGCCTGGCACTCAAACGTTATCTCTAACATGGAAAATATGATGACTACAAACAATTACACCGGTCGAGTGTGTGTTCAATATTTGTCCGATATTCCGAGAATGTGACACTTACTTACGAGTAGCACACTACTCCAAAAATAATATTTTTTGTCTGCTCCTGCATACATGCACAAGACCTATTTTTGAGGATTCATACCGTCATTTTAATTCAGCATCTTCAATCTCGACAATCCGGAACCGGATTCGTGACCAGCTATCCCACAAACCCCCTTATATACGATTTGAGATTATTTCATAACTGTATGGACCAGCTACTTGGACAAAAAATATACGTTTTGTTAGGCATACATTTAATTTTTCCGAAATTTCAGATATCTTTTCAGACTTTCTCAATTGTAGGAACTGATCTAAACGCTTATTATTTTACGCTTTTTCCTTGAATTTGGTTTAAATTTAGGGAAAAATATCTGAAACAGGTATATATTTTGAATGAACATATCTGCAGAGATGTTTTTCCACATAATAATTAATTTTTCTGAAAAGTGGTTTGATTTTGTTTTAACATACTCGTTTTAAACATTTTGAAACATGCGATTATACAACGATTTTACAGTAACACATTTTACTTTTTCAAATAATGAGCCCTCTAGCACCAACTACCGTTTCGAACTTTCCACCTTATATAAACCTAAGGGGATATACTACCTGGAGGGAATATCCCAATGTGAGAAAACGTGAGTGTAGAGTGAGAGAGAAAGAGAATACACCATAGTAGCTATCTCTTTATTGCTGCCGTGCAACTGGCTGTTAACCTATCAACAGACTATCGCACGACGGCGAGAGAAAAGTATTTAATGCACTCAGGAAATTCACTCATGAGCATAACATAATTTATGACACAAATTAATAAAGAAAACATTACTAATGATAAAAATGAATGTCAAGATTATAATACCTTGATCGAATATAATATACTCCAAAGTTATAGCTACAATAAGAAATTTTCATAATCATTGTGCGTAGATAGGCTGAATATACAGATGTTTTTGAGTTAGGTATACAAAACCTCTATGACTATTTTCCATTAACTTATAAAATTTTTCATTGTAGTTATACTACTCTAAAGTTATAGCTACAATGAAAATGTTTCATAATTATTATGCGTAGATAGGCTGAATATACAGATGTTCTTGAGTTAGGTATACAAAACCTCTATGACTATTTTTCCTAAACTTAATATTTCATGAGTAAATGGTTGATTAAATGTGTATCAGCAATTCACATTCATTTTGAAGTGTTTTTAATTCTAAGTAAAAAACAATTTTAAAAATACAGATAGATTCTTTATGTAATTTTAAACAAAAAATGCCTCTAACATTTTTTTTCTAAAGTCAATAGATTTTCAGATAAAAAAGCGTTCAATTTAAATTTTCTTTGTGAATTTATTTCTTAAAATCTATTGAATTTAGAGAAGAAAAGATGGAGGTACTTTGTTTTTAATCACATATAGAATCTATCTGTATTTTTAAAATTCTTTTATACCTTGAATTAAAAAATTTCAAAATGGCTCTTAATTGCCGATACATGATATCACATTTTAGCATAACTATTTACTCATTAAGTATTAAGTGTAAGCAAAATAGTCATAGAGGTTTTTCGTTTTGTATACATTCTGACTTTTACATCTTGTACTTAGAATATTTAAAACATAAATTTTGCAATTTTTTCTGGATTTTGCTGTTGATTGTCTAATATATCTAATTATGCAGACAAATTTTACAATGACTTCAACTTCTTCATAATACTTATAGTTAAATCTATCCAATGAGACAAAATCTGTCTCAGATTGTTTTATTGAATTGTTCTTTTGTAAGTACCCAATAAGCAACGACACTTTTGATAAAATTCTTAAAGAATTCTTAATGAATACTTTATTCAAGGAAGTATTTTAAAAGAATTCTTAGTGACATCTTTATGAAGTAAAGAATGTCCGGTCTAGCCCAACATTAAAACTATTCATAAAAAATTCTCGTAAAGAATACTTTGTGAATACTTTTCGAATACAATAAATCTTGTTCATTACGGACATTCGAGCAAACTTTATGAATACCTTTTTTAAAAGTGTGCTTATCGGGTAATGACAGATTATTATTGTGTATAGATCCGTTAAATACTTTTGGTGTATGCGTAGCGTCTACTCTATTTTCTCTAAAGCCAATAGATTGTAAAAATCAATATATCGATATAATTTTAAATGATTAATGAAACAGCTACTACGGTTCATTCTCTTTAGGGATCCTAGAAGGGGGATCGGCGGACTCGTATACAGAACTTGATTGGTCAGACATTAATGGTGGATGGAGGCTTTCAGCCAATCAGCGGCGAGTATTTGCATTGATTTTCTCGCCCCTTTTTTTAACCAATACCCAAATCCATTAACATCGCTACGGTTTATACGAATTTTTAAGGAAAATTTATTGTTTTAAAAAGTTAAAAATTTGTAAATAATCATAACCTTTAACGAATAATAACTCCAAACAATTAATATCGATTAATACATTAGTTTATTTTAATTATTATCAAATGTTGTTAAAAAAATCTATGTTCCCGCCGATATTAATGGTGTCTTGTCCGCCGATCCCCCTTTTAGGATCCCTAATTTTCTTTCGGTAGTATATTCTTTATAATATGAACACACTTATACTGGTTCACTTCGTTTACCTCGTTCTGTTTAAATGTTCCGTTAGCGCTTCTACGTGTGATAAATAGTATACAAGTACAACTTCAGGTTGATTTTCACTTTTTGAATACTTTTCAGTTTGATATCGATGTAGTTTTCGATATTTTTATAATTTATACGTGTTTAAAGTAAATTCTAATAGAGAAAATTATCTTATTGTAAACTTTAAATGTACATTTATTTGTAATATATATTTATTTATATTATCTATTGATTTTTCTAACAATTAAATCATAAATTGTACGGTAATCGACGTAAGTTTTAATTATTACTTCTTAATATTAAGTTTTTAATATTTTGGTTAGATTTGTTGAACACAATCTTTCAACAATTTTACTTTTATGTGCTGTATATGATTTTTTTGGATTTATCTCTGCATATTACATCTAAGTCTAAATGTATAAATTTTAGCTTTAGTATATTACAGTAAATTGTGTAGTATTTTACACTATTGATATAAATTAAAAACTACTAATTATTGCACATTATTAATATAATGTAGAAAAATAATAAAACAAATTAGTACTAATAAAATCATTTCAACCTAATTTTAACCTCTTGTGACAAGCTACGTAATGTTAATTATGAGTCATTGTAATGTATTTATAATGTATCAATAATTTTATAATGATTGTAAAAAAAATAGTAATAAGTTTATTAGTTTATTTAACTACGATAAAGTTATTTTGATTTTTCTATAGAAAATCAATTTTAAAATTCTATGAAATTATAAAGAAAATTTATTTTGATGAAAAGTAAAATAGCTTTGAACGAAAAGTCAGATAGTTTATCAATTAATTTCACAAGTATTAGATCAAATTAATAGTAATTATATATTTTACTTATACAAACTTTGGATAAATTTTGAGTAACATTATACTGATTATGATACATAAAGGCATCATTTACAATTTATTATCAATGTATGATCGAGCAATCAACTGATTTTAATATAAAAAAGTATCATTTAAAAACATTACTATTGACTATTATTATGAATTTAAAAAATAATTACTATTTTCCTAATACTTTATAAGTAAATGGCTGATTAAGTACCATATCAAGTATCGGCAATTGACAGCCATTTTGAACTTTTTAAATTCAAGGTGTAAAAAGATTTAAAAAATTCAGATAGATTCTGTATGTGATTTAAAATAAAAAGTGCCTCTACAATTTTTTCTCTAAAGTCGATGGTTTTTAACAAAGAAAAAGTAATAAATTAAAATTTTTATTATCTTAGTGATTTTTTTTTAAATCTATTCAATCTAGAGTAAAAGAAGGTAGAAGCCCTTTTGATTTTAAATAAAATACAGAATCTATCTGTATTTTTAAGATTTTTTTACACCCTGAATTTCAAAAGTTCAAAAAAGCTGTGAATTGCCGATGCTTAATATAACACTTAATTAATCATTTTCCGAAACTTTTATGTTATAGAATTGTTAAAATGAATAATATCAATACAAAAATTAATCCAGTGAAACATGACTTTTACCAATAACACACTTTATGAACTTCATTATAAGAAATCACACAAATTCACACCAGTTGTATGTGATGCTTGTGGTGTTTTATTAAAAAACAAGAATCACTTAAAACGACATATAATTAAACAGCATTCTGAACTTCAACGAAAAAAATGTCATCTTTGTCCATCATCTTTTACACGATTACACAATTTAATTAGACATTTATCAAGTCACGATAATCAAAATGTTAAAATTTGTAATAAATGTGGAAAAGGCTATAATAGATCTGATAATTTGAAAAGGCACCTTTTATTACATAAAAGAGTAACAGACCTTTTTTAGAATATTTTGTTATAGGATATATTATAATAAAAAAAGTAATAATATTTATTTTTAATAAGTAATGGAAGAACACAAAAGAAAAAACAATGCTTCAGAGAATATACCGAACAAAAAAGAAAAAAAACTCTTTCGAGTACAGAATATCTAGAAAGTAAAATCAAAATTGGAGTCAAATCAGCGTAAGTGTATAATTTTTTAAACCAAAGAAAAGTATCAGAAACTAATTTTCTTAAAAGATTTCCCAAATATAAAATTACTCATACAAAAAAAAATTTAATTTTAATATTGAAATTTAATAAATTTATAAAATATGAACTTATTTAAATTTAATATCTTTATAATTAGTAACTTATTATACAGTAGAGGACTAAAGTTAAAGATAAAGTCGAGCAAAGCGAGTACAGTAATAGTAATCGCCTGAGAGAATAATTAAATTTTATGGCTTAACTAAGAATTTTGATAAGTTGAAAAATGGGACCTTGATACAGGAGCTATGACAGCAAGAAAAAAGGAAAAGTTAAAGAAAATGAATGAATACGCAAATGTGTGAACAAAATATAGGAGTGTAAAATATACCATTTTAGTCTCATTTTTCAAGTCAATAAAATGAGTATTGTAGTTGAATCATGAATAAAGTATATAATTTTGTACTGAAAAATTTTAATAATTACTTATTTGTTTAGAACAATAGTCGGATACGTAGAAAAAATTTGGAACTGAAACTTACACAAATAAATCCAAAGAGTCAAATTTTAACATATTTAATTTGATACTTAACAACAATGATGGTGTTAGAGTCCAATGTAATATTTACAATGAAATTGTTTCTATGTTTTCTTCTCAATTCAATGTGAATGATGTAAGTAAAAAATCAGTCGATGTTATATTAATAAATAAATAAACTGGCTAACAATGAACTAATAATGTATGGTCATACATAATTATTCGTATATAACACAGGACCACAATACGAAATCGGGGCTCAGCATTTTTTATCTCAATTGATCTTTATGTTTTTGGGGTTGCTGAGCACGATGCCGGTGTCTATATGACCCCAGCACGTCTGATTCAAGGTCAAATAAAGGTCAAACCCCTTAAATTGATCGATATGATTTTTTTGACCCCGGATTCTGAAAGAACGGAAAACTTTACGTCCAGATACGCTTTGACCTTTTCGTCAAAATGACCTTTAGAGATCATTTGAAGGACATTTGGAGGTCAAATCCTTGTTTCGAACTTCTAGGCTGATATTAATTCAAGAAATAGGTGTTCGAACAGTTGATCTTTATGTTTTTGGAGTCACTGATCACGATGCCGGTGTCCATATGACCCCAGCACGTCTGGTTCAAGGTCAAACAAAGGTCAAATCCCTTAAATCGATCAATATGATTTTTTGACTCCGAATTCTGAAAGAACGGAAAATTCTACGTCCAGATACGCTTTGACCTTTTCGTCAAAGTGACACTTAGAGGTGATTTGAAGGGCATTTGGAGGTCAAATCCTTTTCTCGAACTTTTAGACTGATATTAAGGCAAGAAATGGGTCTGTTTTAATATAGATGCTATTGAAATGAACAATTCTTGAATCTCGAATATATTTTGCATTTCTTACTTTTTGCGAATCACATGTAAAAAGAAATAAACATTTACTTTGTCATACGATCTGTCAATAAAAAGAATGATTCTGCAATATCCTATGCATTTGTTCAATCTGTAACTAAAATTGTTTTAGTCATTACTCGATAGGATGAAAGAAAACATCAGATATCTATTGACGAAGTCTCTAAAATAGAAACTCATCAAATAGATAAGAATGTCATTTCAAGAGTTTAAAGATCAGCAATGCGTCGATTTGAATGAATGGCAAGAATTTGAAGGTGGTCAACGCGAGAATGTCCACCGTTTAATCAAGATGAGCTAAGAGACTTGTTTCGGAGCGCAGGTCTTTCGAAAGATATTTCCGAACTCTTAGCTTCAAGATTAGAAGAAAAGAATTGTTTAGTTCCAGGTACTAAAGTCAGTTTTTATCGTGATCCAGATCGTCCATTTCGGAAATTTTTCCCAAAAGCAAAGGGTTTGGTTCCTTGTAATTCTGTTGCAGGACTCATAAATGAATATGGATGTATTGAATGAAATAGCTAGTGACTGGAAACTATTTATCGATTCATCGACAAGAACTTTTAAAGCTGTCTTTCTTCAGAAGGGACACGTGTATCCTCTACCGGTTAGCCATTCAGTATTCGTTAAAAAGGAATACAATAGTTTCCATTTTCGGTTTGAAAAATTAAAATACGATATATATTTAAAAATGGCAATTAAATTAAGATTTGAAAATAACCAGTATTTTATTAGGTCAACAAAGTGGCACAAAGTATTTAGTTTTTTGTAAGTGTACCAGCCATGTACGAGATAACATTGGGTAAAAAAAGTTTCAACACTCAGGCAAGATTTAACTCTAGGATCTATGAATATTGTTAAAGAGGCTCTCATTTCTAGTCATTATGTCATCCCTTCACTTTTACATATCAAACTCGACTTATTTAAGGGGAGAGTCTGCTTTACCGGTTTCAAAAAATCGATTTTTTTTGTCTTAAATCTATTCCAAAACTATCCAAGAATATGTCTTCAAAATTTCAGAGGCCAATTCGACATATTTCCGAAGCTAGATAAGTTTTAGTGGCCGAGCATCGAGCAGGTGCGAATGCTCGGGCAGACCCGAGCGCGCGCACTCCGCCCCTCGATGTATTCTATTATTCGACTATACTCGTATATACCTGAAAAGGTCCAACCGTCCTTTGAAACATTATTTGGAGTTTCTAGAAGGTCTGTGTTGAGTAGTAGTAAGGAGAACGGTATACAATATAACGGTATACTATAGCTCTCGGCATCGGCTTCTACACTGCTGTTTGTAGCGTCAGCTTTCAGTTCAACTTTTGATTTTGCCGAGTACATATCGAAATGTCAAGCTACCCGAAAGGTGATCGATCTAAAAGACAGCGTGCTGCGGAACCGCGAAAGCGGAAATTTTACGGCAATCGTTTTATAAGTGTTTCATCGGACGACGGAGACTTACACACGAGCCGCAGTGAGCAGAAGTTAACGACAGCAAGCAGCGATGATGTCATTATTCATTCTGCGCACTGCTACCGCATTATTGAATTCAGATCTGTGTTTCTCGCCATTTCGGAAATCGCAATTTGCAAATCATGCAAGCAAAAATTAACGTTTGCAGAAAGCGGTCATCGAGGCCTAGGATTTAAAATTATTGTCCAGTGTATGTGTGGTCGACGCGAAATTCATTCAGAACCATTCATAAATACCAGCTACGAAATCAACAGACGAACTGTTTTTGTTATGAGGCTTCTTGGTATCGGACGAGAAGGGATAAACGTATTCTGCGGCCTTATGGATATGTCTGCAGGTTTTGCAAAATCTACTTACCAACAAATCGTTGAGTATTTGCACGCAGCGTCGAAGACAATGTTCAGGAGCACCTGCGAAAAAGTCGTCAAGGAAGAAAAAGAAAAAAACGTTGAACATGAAACACCTGCGAATCTCAAGTGGCGAATAATCTTGCATCTTACAAACATCCGGCGAGATTAATCGATGAAACCGTGGAGAAGCACATTCGTCTAATTTATGAAGAGCTCTCTAATGACGATTTAATGAGGCGGTGCTTAGGCAGCCACACTCAAAATTCCAACGAATCGTTCAATTCGATAGTGTGGCGCCTAAGTCCGAAACATTTGAATTCCGGCTATAAAATCGTCGAAATTGCAGCATATATGGCTGCAGGCATTTTTAACGAGGGCTACTCTGCTGTACTTTCCACCATGCAGCTCCTCAATATCATTATCGGGCAGCAGTGCGAAGATTTTGCTGACGCCGTCGATGCTGAACGCATAACGCGGGAGAACCGGCGCGCATCATTTTCTAGCAAGAAGGCTCGTACAGCCCGAAGATTGGAAACCCTCAGCCAAAACGAGTTTTTTGAAGAAGAGGAAGGACTAATGTATGGCCTAGGGATAGTTGATTAACCTCTAATTACTATAAGTACCCAAAAACTTATATTTTTTTGGACCGAAAACTTTAAAGCGCGTTTTCTCGAGTTTTCATTTTTACGATTTTTAGAAAACGGTGCCGGTGATAGCAAACAGAATATACGTCCGATCGAAAAAAATCATAATGATCTAGCGTCAGTATTAAATTATCTTCTATTTGAACTGAAAAGTTGAACAAAAGTATTATTTAAACTACTTTTTTTGCAACTTAAAGTGAATTTTTTTTTTTAAAAAGTGAATTTTTTTTAAAACTTTGAAAAAATTTGGAATTTGACAACTTCTTTGGTATTTTTTGAGTTCATATAGAAAAGAAACTTATAAAAATTTAAAAAAATGTTGTCTCGACTGTTTCAGACGCACCGCACGACCTCCATCACCGGCACCGATTAGAAAGTGCAGACTCCAGGCAAAATGGTCATAACTTGAAGAAATGTTAATATTTTTTAATAACAAAAATTGTTTTTTAAAGCTAAAATATAGTATATTATGTTCTCAAAATTTCGTTTACCGCAATCATTTCCTTCCCTTTCAAAAAAATCGCTGAAAAACGCTTTTTCTTCGGCTCCTAAAGCAAACTCCCCCCTTAAATAGCTTTTCAAACAATGAGGGTATTGCAGAGTGATGTTTTTATGTATATATTCGACAAATTTTGCAATATTTTTAAAGCAAAAAGGAACTAATGAAGGATGCTGAATTTGAAATGAGAATGACAATAAGAGAGCAGCTTAGATTTGTTACAAAGAAATTAATTAAAAAATTTGTGAATTAACAGAGAAGGATGGGATTTTTAATGAGTTTAAAGATTTATTTCCTTCATTCACACATTAATTTCCTGAAAATCTGAGTTAGGAGCAGAGCGAGAGATTTCAGTAAGACATGAAACACTGAAAATAGACATAGAGGTGTGTAGTATGTGAACACATCAGACTATTGATGGTCTTTGAAAATAGACACTTCCAATGTACATAAAAACATGTCTTCGTAGATCTTTGTGAATAAATGAACACGTTTTATATGAATTTTGAATGCACATAACTTAACTCTTACTCTACTTCTTATTCATGAATAACGTGTTCTTTTATTCGCAAAAGATCTACGAAGAGATTTTCTTTTATGCATATTCGATGTATCTCTTTTTAAGGACCAGCAATAGTCTGACATCATGTTCACATCCCAAACACCTTGATATCTTTTCTCAAACTCTTTCAAATCTTGGCGAAATCTCTCACCCTCCTCCTCACTGAAGTCCCATAGATTTTCTGGTAAGTAATCAATGTGTGAATGCAAAAAATGGATCTTTAAAATCATTAAACACCCCATTTTTCGGTAGTTTTCCAACAGATTGTCAACAATATTCTTATAATCAGGATTTTTGTTATTTCCCAAAAAAATTTTTTGAATTTCTTTGAAACTATTCCAAGCTGCTCTCTCATCAGTTGCCATTCTCATTTCAAATTCGTCATCTTTCACCAATTCCCTTATATGAGGACCATCAAAAACACCTGCATTGATTTTCGTTTCAGAAATATTGGAATATTTCTCGAATAGGTACATAAAAGCATCACTTTCTGATACCTTCATTGCTTTGATAAGCTGTTAAACTAAGGTAAGTTTGATATGTAAAGGATGAAGGATGAATTTATGACTAGGAATGATACTTTCTTTAACAATGTTCTTACATCCTAGAATTAATTCCTGCCTGAGTGACCAATCCCTTTTTATATAATGTTGATCTCGGGCACGACTGTCCCACTCACAAAGAAAACATGGATACTTATTGTTTCCGTTTTGTTGACCTAATAATATACTGGTTATTTTAAAATCTCCAACTATTTGCCACATATGAGTATGGTACTTTAATTTTTCAAGTAGAAAATGGAGATTATTGTATTCCTCTTTTAAGATTACTGAGTGGCCAACCGGTATAGGGGCATATTTGTTCCCAGTGTGAAGTAAGACAGCTTTCAAACTCCTCACCGATGAATCGACAAATAGTTGACAGTCACTAGCTATTTCATTCAATACATCCATATTCATTTATGAGTCCTGCAACAGAATTACAAGGAACCAAACCCTTTGCTTTTGAGAAAAATTTCTGAAATGGACGGTCTGGATCACGATAAGAACTGACCCAGAACTAAACAATTCTTTTCTTCTAATCTTGAAGCTAAGAGTTCGGAAATGTCTTTCGAAAGACCTGCGTCCCGAACCAAGTCTCTTAGCTCATCTTGATTAAAACGGTGGGCATTCTCGCGTTGACCACCTTCAAATTCTTGCAATTCATTCAATTCGACTCATTGGTGATCTTCAAATTCTTGAAATGACATTCTTGCATCTGTATCATAATTTTCTATTTCAGAAACTTCGTCTATAGACATCGGAAGTTGACTTTCATCCTGTCCAATAATAATTAAAATAGCACGAGTTGTAGGTTGAACAGATGCATAGGATATTCCAAAATTATTCTTTTTACTATACCCAGATATATTGGTCAAGTAGAAATAACAATCAGTGTCATGATCGACTGGTTTTCGCCAGATCGTAGGTGATGCATATATTTGTTTTTTCTTTCCTGCGATTCGTATTGAGCAAGTGACGCATACTTTCGTTGGTGTTCAAGAATTGTTCATCCCACTTGTATCTATATTGAAACATTTTTCATACCCTACCATGAATTCTTTATTCAAGTTCCTCCCCTGATCCATAATAACAGATTTCCCACAAACGATGCAAAAGTTATCTAATCGCTGATGACATGGGCTTATTGTTGAACTTGTAGCATTAAACTCTTAAAAGGCCAAGTCTCCCACCGATTTAGAGCTGCGGTCGCATAATGACGACGATTGTGGGCCCGCTTGCTCACCCTGACCAATCGCCGATACTGGGATTCCTAGTCCCTGCATCGTAAGATATTTCTTTATGCCTGCCATGACGGCTTGAACGCCTTCACCTAGGGACTTTGCCGGTGATCCGTTGCCCGAAATCACCACTTGGAGGTGCCCTGGGGACAGGCACAAGAAAATGGCGGTTTTCGACGTCTCGTATTATAACATATTATATAAGTTATGAATCTTAACCTCTGATTGACCTGAAAAAAGACTGTTGATGTAATCCAAAGCCAACTCTTCAGTAAAAATGATCATTAGTTAAATGTGATTTCCTAAAATGATAGGTTTATAATATGCATGGAGGATGCCCATAAATACAAGAAATCGGTCTTTCAACAAAAAATATTATAATAGCATGAAAAAAATATAAAAAATAAAATTAACATTTTTAACTACAAATATTCAACCCACAAAAACTATCTCAGCAAAACAAAAATCCATAAACCCAACCCACAAACTTCGGAACTTTAACCTACATACCCCAAACCCCAAACCACAAATCCATAAACCTATACCCATCAACTCCAAACTCCCTAACCCCAAACTTGCAAAACCACAAACCCGGTTTGAGGTTTATGGTTCTAACGTTATATGATTTTGGCACTTTGTGGGTTTATAGCATGGTGATTGTGGCTTCAAGATTTGTGGCTTTAGGAGATTGATGTTTATGTGTATGGGTTCTATGGATTTCGGGTTTGAGGGTTTGGAATTTGTAGGTTTGGTGTTTGGGGGTTTTAAATTTATAAGTTAATATCAGTCTAAAAGTTCGAAAAAAGGATTTACCTTCAAATGCCCTTCAAATCACCTCTAAGGGTCACTTTGACGAAAAGGTCAAAGCGTATCTGGACGTAGAATTTTCCGTTCTTTCAGAATTCGGAGTCAAAAAAATCATACCGATCGATTTAAGGGATTTGACCTTTATTTGACCTTGAACAAAACGTGCTGGGGTCATATGGACACCGGTATCGTCATTAGCGACCCCAAAAACATAAAGATCAATTAAGATCAGAAATGCTCCGCCCAGATTTCGTATCGTGGTCCTGTGTTATTTGAATCATTTTTAGATTCATAATCTTTTTATAATGTGAATTAACTTCTAGGTTTTCATTCCAGTAATTTATGCGCATTCGATTATTTGAATCAATTCTAGATTCATAATCTTTGTATAATGCGAATTAACTTATAGTTTTTTATCAAGTTACCCATTTGCATTTTTGATTATTTGAATCACTTCTAGATTCGTAATCTTTTTCCATAATGCAAATTAACGTGATAGATATCTCTCAGTTGAATTATTCGCATCAATTATTTCAATCACTTCTAGATTTATAAAATTAGTTGTTCATGCGAATAAATTTCATAGCTCTTCTTTAGAATTGAATCGTCGTATTGGTTATTCGAATGAAATCTACATTCATAACCTCATCTTGGACGAATCAATTTTTTCACTCTCATTAGATTATCGAATAACATCTAGATTCATAAATTCATCCACTTATGTAATTCAATTCTCAAGTTTTTCTCAAATTGAATTCACTCTCGCATTATTTGTTGAATCATATCTCGATTCTTAAACCAAACAGCTTAAGCGATTCAATTCTCTAGCTTTTCTCTAATTGAATTCACTCTCGTTAGTTTGTTGAATCACATCTGGATTCAAAATACAGTGCGTTTCATAACTTTAAGACCACCCACATTTTGGGCTAAATCAGTGTAATTTAATATTGTATTGATACATCAACTTTATAATCTTGAAAATAATCAAATTTCTCAACATTTTACGCTATTTAGACAATTTAAAAATTTTTCGTAGTATTAAAATAACGAAATATCGTATTTTAGGCTGTTTCATAACAATAAGACCGCTATTAAGTTTTTTTAAATTATTGCTGTGCTCACAATATATATATATATATATATATATATATATATATATATATATATATATATATATATATATATATCACTACTTGTAAGCGCTGATGTATTATTTTTATTTCAATTTAACAATTACCGACAGTACCACTCAGTAGGTAAATGCTTGGATGGTAACTATAGTCATAAATATAAACTGAAACCGTTGGGTAATGATAATTTAAATCTCCGTTAAACGCGTTGTCTATTTCATAACGCAGTAAAAATACTAAGTTCAAAAGTAGTCTTAAAGTTTTTAATTTGCAGTTATTAGATAATGGGCCGAGGTACATGCTTAACCGAAGAAGAAAAAGGAAAGATTTTAGCATATCGCGACTGCGATACGAGCATAAGAGAAATCTTTCGAAAATTGAGGAGGTCAAATTGCGTAATATTAAATTTTCTTAAAAATCCTGAAAACTATGGTAAAAATAAAAAGGGCGGACCCAAAAACAAAGTTTCTGCTCGTTTAAAGCGCAGAATTATTAATGCAGCAAGCAATTCGAAAAAAAGTTTGAATAAAATTAAAGAAGATATAAATTTAAATATTTCACGCTCAACAATATATCGTACAATTAAAAGCGCTAATCACCAGTTAAGGCAATCATTACAAAGAGCTCCTCGATTACTAATTCGTCATAAAGATGCTAGATTAAATTTTGGGAAACTTAATATGAATACGGACTGGAATAAAGTAAATAGAACAATATTATTATATTGGTATATAATGTATTATGCATGGTTTATTTGTATGAATATTAAATTCACTGTTACTTTATTTTAAGGTTATTTTTTCTGATGAAAAGAAATTTAATTTAGATGGCCCTGATGGCCATCATTCGTATTGGCGACACTTAAGAAAGGAGCCTGAATATTTTTCCCGTAGAAATTTTGGTGGTGGTAGTAGCTTGATGGTTTGGGGAGGATTTTGTATCTTACATAAATTGCCTCTAGCTTTTCCTTCATGTAAAATGAATTCACAAGAGTACATTAATGTACTGAAAGATCACCTTTTGCCATTTTTAGATAATAATGAAACAGAAGATTGGATATTTTAACAAGATAACGCATCAATTCACGCAAGTCGTGAAACGAAAGTGTGGTTTAACAATAACGATATTATTGTTCTAGCCTGGTCAGCGTGTTCTCCGGACGTTAATCCGATTGAAAATTTGTGGGCTATTCTTGTTCGTAAAGTTTATGCTGAAAATAAATAATAAGGTAGTGTTAATCAATTAAAAGATGCTATTCTACAAGTTTGGCAAGAAATTGATGAAAGAATTTTACGGAATTTAGTTGAAAGTATGCGAAATCGCATTTTTGAATTAATAAAAAATAATGGAGGTACAATTAATTATTAAATTAAAAATTACAGTCTTTTGTTACTATTTACAAATAAAACATATTATAATTAAAATATTGTACATAACGAATTAAATTCTATAGTAATATATATCTCAAATACACAATAAAAATATTGCACACATAATATTAAGCTCTAATAATAATTATAATGTTTATAAATAATAATTATAAATCTTATTTTTTTAATTCTTTTCCGCATATTATATTTTTTATTTTAGAGTTTAGAAATAGAAAATTTTCAGAATTTTAAAATATAATGACAAATCAAAGTTTAAATTAATTTATTGTAATATACAATAGGAATAGTAATAAAATAATATAACTTTACAGTGGTCTTATTGTTATGAAACAGCCTAAAATACGATATTTCGTTATTTTAATACTACGAAAAATGTTTAAATTGTCTAAATAGCGTAAAATGTTGAGAAATTTGATTATTTTTAAGATTATAAAATTTATGTATCAATACAATATTAAATTACAGTGATTTAGCGCAAAATGTGGGTGGTCTTAAAGTTATGAAACGCACTGTATCGCTTAGTTAAGTAAATCAATTCTTAAGTTCTGTCTCAAATTGATTTCACTCTTATCGCATTTCTTAAGTCGTCTCTAGACTTAGAAACATATTGATCCAAATGATTAATGTCTATCAGATCAATATCAATCGAATATTATTAGAATAATATTCAAATTCGGTCACTCATATTAAACTGAAACAATTCTTGTTGTTACTCTCAAATTTATTTCAGTAATCTTATTATTGAAAAGCCAATCCAGTTTTATAAATTCAGATAAATTCAATCAAATTGATTTAGTAGTTGATCATTGAAAATCAGCATTCGAGTTTAGCTAATCACAATGGGAAAGCTATATGAATCTCAATTATATCTTCAAGAGAAAATTGCCTACTCTTGGCGAAACTTCGTAGCAAAGGGCAAATAAAGAACGATAAAGGGCAACGCTCGAGCTCGTTTGGAAGCTCCAAGCGAAACCTTAAAAACTTTTCGGATAAACCATAATGTAATCATGGACTTGACGGTTCTAGACAGGAATTACATGTACTTTACTTCAAATCTCCTAGATATTGTGGAAGATTCAGTCTACGATCAAAGAGGTTGTTTCTATGATTTTCTCAAAGAATTAACTAAGGCCGAAGAAGCCAAAGTAATTTCGACTGAAACAGCTCAGAACTCTCAATCTCGGATTATATCTGCCCATCTCCAATCATTCGCTCCAACTCTATTAGAAAAGCATATCCAATTATTGGATGCACCAGTAGATAACTGCCCACTATCGATCTCATATTCGTCATGTCATCGCTGAGCTGAACCAGATTATGAAGAAATTATGCCGAATTTTTAGAAGCAGGAGAAATCTCTAAGTCGAGATCTGCTCACAGGAGATAAGCAAGAGTCCAATAAGCATTTTACGGTCGGCGAACGGTGCGCAATGGTGTCAAAGACTTTTCAAGCTCTCCTATCACCAGATTGCCACTTAAAAATTCAGCAAATTACGAGAGCATTAAGTCAGAGCTTTCTCTCAACGACCTGTTGTAAACAGATCCATACCTTATTTCAAATCCCTACGACTTTCGTTTTGCTTTTCTAAAAATCCCTCGATGGATTAATCCTTCACCTGATAACCAAATAGAGGAACTTGTAGGTTTTGCCGAAACCTCAAAACAGACTGACGACACTCTTATTTCCCCAATTTGAACAGTTAGCGAAAAATACACTCGAGTCTATCAAAACTTTGAATGTGCCTAGACTGGATCTATGTTCTAATCGACTCAGTAGTAGTCAATCGTCTAGCGCCCTGCTAGATGACGAGGTAAATTACACTCTCATCCAGTTGCGGCTCTCCACCAATGAGAAGAGATAGGCCCCTTTTCTCCATCAGATCAAGCAGTTTCGGCACTCAGTTGTGCTCTCTCCTTCGAACCGAACACTTGATCTCTACAGTACCTGCGCGCACACACAATTCTAAAGCTTGATCAAGAATATACATTTAATTACACCACTATTTCTCGTTCATTTCCAGCGGGTCAACTAGTAGCGATCAAGCGGCCGTATTTATTAAAAAACTAGAATACATTTAAAGTGTAATAGAACCGGTAATTTATAAACAAAGATATATCTCAATTTTTTGTTATAGCGGGGGTAACTACCCTAATTTTATTAATAATTACTTCTTGGATTTTTCCTGTAAATTGCTTCTTAAATATTATCATTCGTAGTATTCATTAATATATATTATCTATTGTTGTTTGTAGATACCGTTATTCTTTTTTTATTTTATTTACCTGCTGCCTCTTGGACTAGCAGGAGTCTAAGTGTATCATACCTATTTTTTCCATACCTTCATGTTTCCCTACCTAATCACATCCCGCATTCGCCCAGGGCTATGCCTATGGAGTGGAGAAAACCAGTATCAGGAGAAAACCCGCTCCGGTATGATCAGTGTATTTGGCATGTTCAAATTGGATGTCTATGTCACATTTCGTAGGCTTAGACGCCGAATACGAACATTCCACACCTCCCGCTCACTTTGTTGAATGTGAAACATGACCACGGGATTCCCTGGCGCTTACGGATCTAAGTACTAATCACGCCCAACGGGGCTTAACTTCGCCGAACGCCTGAGGTGTGGCTCCGCCACTCCGCCACGGCGTCGGTATTATGGATGTCGTTATTATAACTCGTCGTATTTTCGCTGTTACTTACGCGCACACTATTCTCACTTACAAGTGTATTCATCCTTGTATTCCTTACATGCCTCGCGAGCATTTTACGGTCGGCGAACGGTGCGCAATTTTTCAAGTGTACTGGGAATATACTGGCCTTCTTCGCTAGCACGGAAAATTTTACCTTGCTATGAGTTTAATTATTTTTCTGTTCAGAAAAAGGAAAACATTTTTTTAGTGGGCTATTACAAACTATTTTGCACCTTCGATTTAACGTCATTTTTCCATCTAAACTCGCTCTCGATTTTTCTCATCGATTTTAGTCATTTATTTTGTATTACGCGCATCTTGTAATAATTTTCTTAACATTTTCTCGCAGTACATTCAATTATTATTTATACCTATATATTCTAGAACATTTGAAATAGTTCACTGTACTTTCGTTCAATCATTTATGGATAATTTTCACGAAACTGTCCTTTTTGATGGTCTATCTTATAAATGCTGTTGAAAATTGTTTTTATAATTCAAATCATGTGATTATGGAATTATTATATGATTTACTAAAAGATCCATGATATTAAATAATATATGTGTGTGTGCGTGTGCGTGTGTGTGTGCGTGTGTGTATGCGTGTGCGTGCGTGTGTGTAGATGTGAATCAACAACAATATTTTTGTTTTTCGTTGCATTTTTGTTTTTTAACAGTTTTTCCTTTTATGAGTTTTAGTTTTTTTAGTTTTTTGATACCGTAGAAATAATATCATCGGTTGAATGATAATGCATTTGAAAGAGCTAAAATTACCTATCTATTCCCGCAAGAAATTTTGAATAAGCTATTTCTCTTGTTTTGTTATTTTCGAAATCGTCATTTTTTTCAAACAGTTATATCTGTGTAATATAATAAGCAAAAATTTTTTGAAAGAATTTGGATGATCAGGAATATGGAGAAGAATATTCTGTAATTTTTTTGAGGCTATATCTTTTTCTTTTGAAGAGAAAATAATCTTTTTGTAAAAATAATCGAATTCTATTCAGTAGCGAATTCTGGAGTAAATCGGCAGCATTTAATCTGAAACTTTCCAAAACGGTGGATCTTTAGTATCTCTTGAACAAGTTCTAAGCCCAGATCACAGCGATCTTTATATTTCGAAATATTTGAGGTTGTGTATTCTTTTTAATTTTTTTTTATTATTTATATCTCGAGAATGTTGCGGTAATTTTTACCAAGCAGAGCTAATTTTTTCATTTTTTGATCAAGATTCGAAATTGAAAACAAATTTAAAGATTCAACAACTTGTTTTTTTATAACAATTTTTCGATTTTTGAATTTTTAGTTTTAGTTTTTCGAGTTTTATGGTATGTTAGAAATATTATGATCAATTTATCGTAAATTCATTAAACAAAGGATAAAATTATATATCTTTTACAACCCCAAATTTTAGATAGTCGCTTTCCGTTCTCTTTTTTATACACGAAGAAAGTCATATTTAGTTTATATCTCGAAAATCTATGATGGAAAATCGTTCACAAAATTTTAGATGATTAGGAATTCAGTGAATATACGTACTAACATCTAATTACAGTTAATTTAAATATTTAAATACTTTTTATAAATTACGTACAGAGCTAAAATTGCTGTGATAAGGATTATTACCTATCATTCCGTAATTTTCGTAAAAGATCATCTTTTGTCAAACCATCAATGATAAAAAAGCACACCCTTTTTTATGTATTATTCAGAAAGAGATATAGCAATTTAAAATTAATTTATTAGAACAAAGAATTTCATATTAGAACAATTAATTTAGTTTGATAAAGCTAAGTACCAATGAATTGGCAGCGGTTTTCAAATATATACCAAAAATCTCTAAACGTATTATCAATCTATTGATATCTATTGAATCTATCTCAATATCAGCTGAAAACAGTTTTAAGAAATTTCTTTTTAACTACATATATGAGCATTACTGTCCTAAATCAAGAAGCAGCTTGCAGGCCCAATCCCGCCTCCAAAAAATCCGGAAAAACATTTTCTTAAAATGTTTCCGAAAAAATTCGGACTGACGGGGATTCGAACCCGCGCACCTTGAGCAGCCATTGTCTTAATAGGTACGAGTTTACCACTTGAGCCATCGACCAGTCCTCTAAAATTAATAGTTTTTCATTTATGATTGTGTCAAAATTAATTTTACTACCTTTAGTTGATACTCTAACCACGTTAAAGAAATCTGAATGTTCTTATAAATATACAAGTTCAATATTGTAAGACGCTCTTCTGCGAAAAGCGCATAATTACTCCGCATCTACCTTACGAATTATAATACCTAAATAGTTTCTTAAATAATATACAAATAAAAATTATGTCATTTTTAAAAGTTTCTTTTAATTATTTATAAGTATATTTTTTTGCTGGGGGGCTCCCCCCTAACCCCCCCCCCCCGGTTCCGCCCCCAGGCACGGAATAAATAATCGCCTTTTTAAGGCATATACAGAAATTGCTAATAATTTACATCTTAAGGGAGTAAATATATCAACAAAATCAAGCAGCCTGTTACGCGAAGTTAGCAATTCCTTATCGGCTTCATTACTGGCATCTCCTTATCTTTGAATATAGCAAACGGCTTAGGAGATAGTGGAAAGTCTACGGCCGATAAATCCGGTAACCAGTGACAAACTACGTCTGGTTATATAAGTTAAGCAAGTAATAGAATCTCAACATTCATTAATCATATATTTTAATTTCAGGCCATTTCGTTATTTTTCACTTTCGAACAACAATTATCTTATGTCTTTGAAAATAGTCGTTATCGCCTGCCTGTAAAAATTGAAGTAATTCAGTTTTAATTATTTCTAGAACTTGATATTTCAAACTATCTGTAATTCATAATCTAATATGTTAATTATTATTTATACATCTTGCTTTCCAACGTTAAGGTGTTTAGTTGTACTTTTGTCTAATGATCGCTTTTTGTAAATTAAATCCTTGCATGAGATTTGATGTATAGGAAGGACTTCCGTGTTGTATACGACTATTGGCGAAGGATATCACGATTGTTTTAAAAAAGATTATTCTAAAATATAACAATAATCATTTTATAATTTTAGCATATCATATAATTATTTAAATGATTAATCTTTATTATATATTGAAAATTTTCGGCAAGCACGCACGCACGAATGCATATACACACACGCAGGTACGCATGCAAACACGGTTCGTACATAGATATACAGTGAGTTTTTGATTAGCGGACGAAAAGTACGGCCTTTTCGAACGCTAGTCAAACTGTTTTTGCCAAGAGCGGGTAACAATTTTTTTTGCTCGTTGGTCGAAATACAGCTGCTTTACGCCCTCTTTTCAGTCATAAAAACCGCGAAAATCGTGCATGTATGACAAAAAGACTTTTTACGCCCGCAAATGCCACACAAGCGGGTCCAATAGTATATTACGCATCTAGGGAGGTAAAGAATTGGCGAGTCCAAGCTTGAAACCACTTCGCACCAAGTCTAGAAAAAATGTAATATATATATATATATATATATATATATAATGAGTAAACTCATATAGTTTTTATGCCGAGTGGTGTTTTTCGAAAATCAAGATAGCTGTCTCACTGTGGCGGCCGAAATCCCCAAGAATCAGTAAATAATTTGATGATATCGTTTAGTAAGACGCAAAATATTTTTTCTACTACTCAGAATCGACTTCTCCGGGTATTTTCGACATTCCTCCTCCCGAATCCGAAGTAGAATTTAAAAATCCAAGATGGCGGATGCAATATACCAACCATGAACTTAAACATTCTGCTCTGAGCGCATCATTATTTTTCAAATTACCTCTAGAATAATTATTTGGGAATTTTCGATGACGCTGTATCACAATTTGACATGAAAAACTTGGAACTCAAAATGGCGGATCCAATGTGGCCGCTAGATGCACAAGTAACCCACTGCAAATACCTGAAAAATACTAAAAATGAGATAAAGTTATCATGGGGGGTTTGAGGGTCGCTGATCATGAATTTAGTGATGAAAATTCCAAATTGCTAATGGCGGATCCTGTATTTCCGGCACCCCTATGGCGGGGGTTGGAAGAGGGTTGGAACCATAAAAATAAAATTTTAATTTGCTAGGATTTTATTTTCACTGCTAAATTTTTTAGGGAATATGTTCCTTACTCACAAATGTACGTACAAAGAAAATTATAGCAAATCCTATGTCCGCTGCCCCCGTAGCAGGGGTTAGAATGGCGTTGGAGACAGAAAAAAATTCTAACTTTAGGATTTCATTTTCCCTAAAAAATTATTTATGGAATATCTTCCTTACGTTCAAAAATACCTACAAAACAATTGCAGCCTAATCGTATATCCGCTATTCCCGTGGCAGGGATTCGAAGGGGGTTGGAAACAGATACAAAAATGTAACTCGTCGGGATTTCATTTTGCCTGTAAAATTTTGTATGGAATATGTTTCGTGCCCTCAAATATAATTACAAAGAGACTTAAACGTTAAGCGCATATCCGCTACCCCAGTGTAAGGGGTTAGCAACGGACAAAAAATTCTATCTCATCATGATTTCATTTTTCCTGCAAAATTTTAATGGAATTGGTTCTTTACCCACAAGTATACGTGCAAAGAAAATTCTAGGATATCGTACGTCCGTTGCCCGCCGTAGCAAGGGTTGGAACAAAAAAAAGTACACAGAAAAAACATACGATTTGACTGTAATTTTTCTTGGCGGTATATTTGTAGGTAAGAAACATATTCCATAAAAAATTTCGTAGAGAAATAAAATCTTGACGAATTAGATTTTCTTTTTTTTACAACACCCTTCCACCTCTGCCACGAAGGTAGCGGAAATACGATATGGCTGTAATATTTTTGTAGGTATTTTTGGGAATAAGGGACATATTCCCTAACAAATATCGCAGGAAAAATGGAATCCTCGCGAGTTAAAATTTTATTTCTGTATTCAACCCACTTCCAACCCCTGTTTTTTTTTTTTTTAATTTTTGGTTATTTTTAGGTTATTAATGAAGTATTTAACGTAGCTTACATTAATTATTGTTATTCTACGTTATTTTCATATAATAATCAAGGCCTTCTCTTAACTTCTTTTTCTACGTTATGTTGGCCTATTTTCTTTTTAGAATTTTTGGTTATTTTTACGTTATTTATGAACTATTTAACATAGTTTACGTTAATTAACGTTATTTTACGTATAAGAATGATGCTCGATATGTAAATCCTATTGTAGCTGCATGGAGAATTGAAGAATTGTCACTGTTAGAAAGATCTCATTGGAGCTTACAGTGGCTCAGTCGGTAAAAATTGCATGTACTTTGTTTACAAACACCGCCGTCGATTGGTACCATGTGTGAGCACAAATATGTCGACGTTAAAAAAATATCTCATACAGTTATTCACTTAATGGTTTATACTGAAAATAAAGAGCAAATTGTTTTTGAAAAAAATAACGAAAAGAGAGCTTTGGAAGTAATACAGGTACTACACTAAAACTTACTGGGTGGTTTAAATTGGATCAATCTCATAAAGAATCTAGAAAAATTAAATGTGCTGATATATCAACATTTTACGTTTTTGATACATTGAATAAAATTAGGATAAAACGAAAAACATTTCGAAATATATTGGAAGAATAAATCGTGTTAATTGTAAACATATTGAAATATTTCATTTAAAATTATTTTTGAATCGTATAAGGAGCAACTTATTTTAAAGATTTAAAAACTTACGAAAATGTACAATATAAAACATTCAAAGATAAAGCTATCGCAATGCAGTTGATAAAACATGATAGGCAAGTTTCTAAAATTTTTGAAGTATTGTTTATTATTACGAGTATGATGACAACAGAATTAAAAAAGTTTTTAGCTTGATTTCTTTTTGCTGATATTACACCATATTCTTATAAAATTTGGAATGAATTTCAGAAATATTTTTAATTATTAATAAACAAAATTTTAAATTGAGACAATTTTTCATGTGCTGACTTTGGTTTACTGGACCAGAATTATATATGAAGAAAAATAGACACTTATTTTCGGAGTATAAAAATAAACTTAATGAAAATCAAAATAAAATTTTGGATTACATAACGAACACAAGTAATAATCTGATTTTCAATGATGGTCCAGGAGGTGCGGGGAAAACGTTTCTTTATAAAACATTAATATATTATTTTTTGGGCGGTATAAAGTGGGGTTCGCCCCAGAAGTGCGCAGGGAGCTTCCTCCCGTAGTATATATATATATATATATATATATATATATATATATATATATATATATATATATATATATATATATATATATATATATACCACAGACTCAGCGGAGCGAACCGTGGGGAAATGCGAGCGTAAACACGTGCAGCTGCGGAACAACCTTTTACTTGCTGTTATAATGATGGCGGCGAATGTTCGATAGTGTGGTGCGCGGCGCCAGAACAACGGTAGGATGCCTAGAAGCGCGGCCTCGGCGGCGTCTCGCACCTCCAGTCTCGCGCGTACCGGGAGACGCGCGCGGCTTGTAGATGCCGTTCCCTGTACTATCTCTGCATCGAGCAGAATTAATCGTGAGTCGATCGCGGCTCGTTAGCACGGAAGATTAGAAGCTACAGGGCTGGCGGCCAGCAGCCAGCAGAGAAAGATAGAGATTGATCGATAGATAGATAGATATTTATTTATTCGCATACAAAAGAAAAGAGAGAGAGAGACGCTTCTTCTTCGTTCGCCGCGCTCTATTTAATAGAGGTAAAGGCTAGCCCGGGGGTAAATGCGTGTGTATGAGAAGGCTACATTACGAATAGTGTATCGTGCCCTTGGATTATACGGGCTCCGAATAGCCTAGGATTGTTATCTTCGTTATAGTTATAATTATTGGTTATAGAATATAGCCTTTGTTATTTATTTGTTATTCTTAAATCACTTTGTTGTTATTCAACGTGGATCCACCTGCTCCCCATACCGAGTAAGGCCGATATGAAAGCTAAGTACGTTCACGTTGCGAGAGAATAACCTTCGCGTTTTCCCCCCCTTTTTTGGTCGCAAAAACTTCTGAATCGAGAAAACTCTGGACATATACCGAATTCTCGTAGATTCGGTGTGTACCTGGAGAAAACTCCATAGCTGCGTCGCAGCAAGTGTGCCGCGAGCCAGCCAATGGTAAGCTCGTTGGTAAGTCGCTTACGCGCGCTGCGCGTGGCGTACACCCGCAAGTCACCTGCTCGTTAGTTAATTAGTTATTAACAATTGATCACCCTGTTACACAAATGGCGTCCAACAAGACCCGGCATTAACGGCACTATTATTTGTTTAATAAACAAATAAATAATATTTAGAAAACCGGAAAATTGCGAAAAAACACTTTTTTTTTGGTAATTTCAAATCACGAAAAGCAGGTCGAGCATACGTGCAGAACACACACAGAAGTGTATAAAGTCAATCACGATATACGCAATACAGTGCGAAGAATCCAATCTATTTTGCTCTAACTCGCAACCTTAATATTATAAAAATATAAATATTATATAAACGTTTATAATTAATTAAAAGGTCGAGCGAGATTATAAATAATTATTGAAAGTAAGAGCAAAAGACAATCAGTCACAGCAACGAAGTGTGTGGAAATTCTATCCGAACACCAAACAGATGTGCCGCACTCAGCATTCCGGTGAGCATTGAGCGCAGTCAGTACTCGGATGGGTCAGATTTTTTTCTTTTATTCCAAAAATTGATTTTTCCTGCACTTACATTGTATATTGAGCATTAAGAAACAATTATTGCGAAAAAATACATTTTTTTTTTAATTTTGAGATTTTTCAGGAATAAAAAGGTCGATATTAGAGTGATAATCGAAACGCAGCAGCATTGGTGGAAGCAAGTATTGGGATGGATGACCGCTCGGGAACCCCGTGAATTGAAATTGCTGTTTATTACAAAAATTGATTTTGTCGATTTTTAGGTTGTTTATTGAGAGTCAATAAACAGTTATTACGAAAAATAGAAATTTTTTTGGGTTTGAGATTTTTTGGAATATTCATTTTTGGACGATCATTGAAAGTAAGCAACATTGGTAAGAGTCAGTACTCGGATGGATGACCTCCCGGAAAACCCGGGTCTTATGAGAATTTTTTATTTTTTAAGAATTGTTTTTTGTAGCAAAATTATGGTTTATTAATTATTAATAAACAATAATATCGAAAAATTGGATTTTTTTGTTGATTATCGGATTTTTAGTTTTTTTAAAAGAATTCACGATATCGAACAGTTTAATTTTTAAAATTGTTTTTCTGCAAAGTTATTGTTTATTGAACTGTAATAAACAATACATTCGGCAAATTTTAAATTTTTAGAATTTTCATTTTTTGATAAATACCGCTGGTTGAGCCAACGTTGAAAAATTTCGCAGAAGATAGATTCTTGGTAGTTGTTGATATTTTAATAAATGGAAGTAATATATTTATGAATAAATTGTTTATTCTTTAAAATTAGAAAATTTTCGAAAAAGTTAAATTTTTTCCAAAATAACATTTTAAACACAAAAATTCAATTTTTCTCGAGTATTAGAGAAATAAGCGCTGCTTGGTGAGATCTTCGATTGTTGAAGCGAGAAATAATTTGGAATTGGATAGCTTGTTTCGAAACAAATAATATAAAAATTGATTTTTTTTAGAATATCAAACATTTACAAAAATTAAAATTTTTCGTTGAAAATTTAATTTTCTGTTTTTGTCTCAAAATTTTATTTTCTTCGAAATAAAGTTATAAAATCTTGAGAAAGTTGTTAATTAAAATCAAAAATAATATTTTACCTTTTTCTTTTGGAAAAATTTTTGTTTAGAAAGGCAATTTAAACAGAAAAATTGAGAGAATAGAGAATTGAACTTATTTTTTGTTTCTGAATAATTTGTGAAAATTTTTTCATATACTTTCGATGTTGAACACAAGATTTGAACTCAGAAGAGTCAATTTGACAAGTAAAAATTTTTTTATAAATTGCAACGTTGGTATACCCGTTACTGATTAGATTAGTAAAGCGAATAGAAAGCGAAAGGTGCATAATCGAAAGCGATAGAATTTGCGAGAATCCTGCACTCAGCTATATCAAGAAAAATTTCATTGCTAAATTTTTCTTGTGGCACCGAGTTGAAATCATCCTCGAACACATTTAAAAATAACGAGAATTTGTAGAAATTCGAAAAATAGATATAACTACATCTGAAGATCAGTTATATATCAGATAATTTCTACTCAAATGGTGGTCTTCACAGCGTCAGCAATGGAACACTGGATTCTGGGATTAAATGGACAAAGAATCGAGAAGGTACTGTCGCAGCTGAAGCTGACTACAGATGGAAACCACTTCGCCCGACCTGATCGGTTGGAAAATGATTGCTAGGTAGTTATTCAGCCGACAATTTCGAACAAACCCAAGAACCAGAAAACGAAACCATCAACAACTGAGCAAGGTTACGCAGGCAGATCATTAATGACACCATCTCAGAAGACGTGGACATTGGAACTCATAAAGGTGATGCAAAAGACCACTAACTGTCCGCGTTCTGATCGGAAACAGAGGTCCACAGAAACCTTGGATATTCATTGCGTGGATTACTCGAGAACGTAGAATGAGAAATAGACCACTGCGTGGATAACAACAGATCGAAAACACCGTAAGAAACAAGAGCACCGAATGAAGATATTATAACGTTGGTATCAGTCGAAGGAAATCCCTTCCAGGTACCAGTAGACATATCATTCGCGCGAACTGAGTTGATTCATGAAATAAGGACGCTCAGACAGTAATTCGACACAATGTAGAACGAACAATTACTGTCAAACACAAGACACGAAGAAGGCAGGCGGATCGTGAACTTCCAGGGTACTTATACGTTATTCGGAGTCACGCAGCTCGACGAACGCGATGGCAGTTCAGCGAACCCGCCCCCGGCGAGTGGCTCCTGGGGAGGTGGGAGCAGTCGAGGGACTGCTACGTCGAGCAACCGTCGAGAAACCAGAATAACAAACGTTCATAGAGAAATCAGGTCAAACGATGAGCAGCTGAGAGAAAGACCGAACTGTGAACGATCGGCAACCCGCTCAGCTCTCAATCAGAGTGACCCTAGTCCACCTGGCGAGGGACGAAAGGACCATGATACGTCAAGCCCACGGTCCTGGTCAGAAGCCCTCGGCCAGACAACACGATGTGGCGGCAACTTACACGACGTCGTTGAAGTTGACAGGAAATGAAATATCAAATTCTCTTGTAAGAAAGGCCAGAGCATAGACGCCTTCCTCGCGAGAGTTGACGACTGTAATAACCTGACCAACTTATCGGACGACGAACTTCTGGCAGGACTATCGGAGCTCTTCAGTGACACAACAGTAACTTCGTACCGAAACAATAAAATGAAGTTGAAAACTTGGAGCGACTTCACCGCTTCGGCCGCTGTAAGGACCGGATGAGTTGATACGACATTACCTCACGTGTCTGATAAGGATAATGAATAAACTATCACCACGGCTGGACAAAACTTAAGAATTAGATCTCTTGCACCGAAATATGCGAGCAGATTTACAGAAGTTGGTCAGGAGATCTGATGTTATCAGTGTACAAACGCTGCTAGACGCGGCAACGGACGCTAAACAAACGTTGGAACACGAGAGAGTGTACCACCTACGACCAGCGCCAGAAGCTTCTTTGTTCCCCGAACTGGCCTACAAACTAACTTAGGAGCAGATGAAAAAAAAAACGGAGATTTCCGCCGTAGCTAAAGAGAAAATGAAGATCTTCTATGCCAGACTTCACGTTGATATTTGCGAAGATGTTGGACGAGAAGTTGAAACATCTCCAATAATTGAATATGAATAAGAACTTTCGATCCAGGAATGGATAGGGGAAAGGAGGGCTCTGGCAGGATGTCAGGGGGGGGGGGGTATAAATAAAGATTCGACCCAACACAACGTTTAAAGTGATTCGGACGCTGAGAACTGGGCTTCATGAAAAAGCATTGCCCTAAGTACTCGGGAAACGAAGAGAGGTGTGGCCGCTAAAGACCGCGACAATTCCTGAACCAACGACGGTTCCCGTAGCGACACTCCCCATCGACGTCGAAACATCGATAAGGGAAAAGGACGTACACACCCACCAAAACGACCTCTCGCCCGAAGGCGAGGGCAAATTCGACGGCCGCCTGAGCTACACCCTTTCAGAAGAAGAAGAGGAAACCACACTGACAAAGAAATTCGCGAAGCTTCCACTTCTGTGCCAAGGGGGAAAGTACATGTCTAGCTACGTCAAAACGAATCCTCTGCCGAAGGCGAGATCGTACGGGACAGACAGCCAACCTCAACTCTCTCAGAAGAGACAGGGGACACCGATAGGCCGCGGAGAGCAGCGCATAATCCAGAAGGACATGGGACCGCACCGTTGCATCCCCCACCCGAAACAGAAGCATCGGCTAGGGGAAAGAATGTGCTCTCTCGAATGAGCACGTCATCCCCCGAAGGGAAGGGCAACTTGAATGAGGTCACAGAAGAGAATATCACCTCAGTAGCAACACAAGTCACCGAAGCTGAAGCAACGGTGATAGATTCTGACGCCCAGTCACAACTCCACAGATCCTATACCGAATGAGAGACCATCGAGACCGCATCGCCCCTTATAGGCTCGAGATCCACCGAAGTGGAACGCGAGTCAAAGCATTCGTCTGATAGCAAAAATGCGCCACAGCTAACACAATATCCGAGGGAGTTACCTCTTTAAAGGTAAAACCTTCATCACTCGTCGATGCAAGGATACCTTGTAAGTCCTCTTCAGATTCATTGCGAGAGACGGACACATCAGCAAAGGCACCAAGTGTGAACCCGTGCAGGTCATCTTTGGGATTAGGAAATAACCCAAGGCTACGCAGTTCCTTCCAGATATCTCTATTGTTGTTATGAGCGTCAAGCATTCGACTCTGGAGGAATGCATCAGATGATCTCACCTCAATTTAGGCTATTAGGCTCTGAAACTCCTTCTGCAGATCATAGTTTTCGGTCCTTTTTAAGCGGCGATGTGCAGCGTCGCGCTTCTTATAAAGATCTTTCAGGTCAGTGTCAATCCAAGGCGGATGACACTGCCTCTTCGGCGTGAAGTACTACTACTGCAAAATGGTCAATGACCTTAAGGATGTTGTTTGTCCAGCACTCCAGCCCATTATCCATGTGTGTCAGGAAACAGACGATGCCTGACCAAGCATAGGATCCCAACTGTTGGAATAAGTCAACCTGCTTAATTGCTTTTAAGTTACGGTAGGTAAAGCCTACTGGGGCAGGTGACTTAGTCGCACGAAGATCGATAGCAACATCAATCGTGTTGTGGCGGCTAGGGAAGTTCGGCGCTTTATTACTCAAACTCAAGATCTCATCATCATCATTAACATAGATAGCGTCAATCCTTGTGCGCGATGTACCAGTGAGGTGAGTCAGGCCATGGTCCTCCAGTTTAACATTTTGGTCGCACGGGAGTTTCCTGACGAATGCAACATTGCCGTTATTCATCAGGAGTTTGGCATTCAGATCACCCATGATAACTTTGTGCTTAAAATCGGCTGGATGTTTTAACAGGTCATTAATTAGATTAGAATTTTCCATAATCGAGATATCAGGTGGCCTATAAATCACTGCATCGAACATAGCGGAAGAAGAACCCTGCTGCTCACTATGCATGATATATTCAGGTACGTGCGGCTTACCCTCGTCCTGCATGGTGCCAGAAGTAAATATAATGCTTGCTATAAAAGTGTTGTGCACGTACAAGGCGACCACTCCGCCACGCTCATTCCTATCTTGCCTAATCACAGAATAGTTGGTGATCTCAACGTCATTGTCCGCGATTTTAGGACCAAAGCGTGACTCAGCAATGCCGAAAAGGTAATGGAGGGGATCCACGGCAAGAGATTGGCTGAAGAGAAGGAAGTGTTTCTTAAGTGATGTTCCATTCAAGAAGCCTGCTCTCAGTCCTCCACTGTCCACCTTCGGAGACTTTTCCTCGGCTAGTCACGCTTGCCTAATCGTGGAAGAAACATAAGATACCGGTTTTTTATTACTGTTTTGCTCCCTAAAAATGTTTTTCGAGACTATACGTAGATCTTCTTAGGATGCATGGGCTCTGTCCCCATCCCGTCTCTTGATCAGAAACCGACCCCATCTATGCCAGACATATTTAAACTTCATTAGTCTGGCACTCTTTCTTACACTTTGATATTTAGATAGACTTCTTTGGATAAGTTTTCAATTATAAAAACTCTAGAGGGGACAAGATTACTTATCGGTTCCTGGTCCAGTGTGTGGGTGAGGACATCTGACGGGCGCATTCCTGTAAACTTAGGGGCCTTCTTCGCGCGCCTAGTATCCCCCACTACTTTGCTACTCACTAGGCGCACAATCCATGGTGGTCGTCCGCTCACTGATTTATCAGTCGTCGTTGAAAGAGGCATTTGCCCAGCCGACTGGAGCTGGCGCATACCGACTATTTCGTCCCTCTTTAAAGTAGGGAGGACCGTGACCAGGAGCGCATGCACTACATCTGCATGCATCTTCTTATTGACGTTATATATGTTAGAAACTATAATTATACTATAATATAATTGTATTGTTCTCCTGACCCGTACCCTCACCACTTGTAGGAGAGACTACCTGAATATTCCCGGGGCGGTCGACTCAGGCCTACCTCCTTCTAGACACCTGCCATGTTACGATCACGAAACTATTATCTGCGCTGGCTACTACGCCTTCAGGGTCCGAACGAACTACCATCACTTTTTTTACATTCACTCCACTTGCCAATGTCCCATTACATGACTATCAGCTCGTAGCTATACTCTACTCGCCTCGTCATTCAGACTCATACATCCACAAGTCTACACACAACATTTACTATATTTATCAATCTGACTGAAAGCCATGCCAGTATCGAAATTTGCTTTGCTTAGTAGAACTCTACTACTATTAATGTTATAATTACTGGCTATATCTACTATAGCTTCGAGGAAACGCAATCTCTCAGTCAGATCCGCATCACTATAAAAATTATAATATAATATATTATACTATAGCATACAAATCATATACCACACAAAAACCGTAAACGTCATACAAATCATAAAACCCATCTATATCATAAACCCAATATACATTATAAACCTCATATAAATTATTAACCTCATAAAAATCATAAACCCCATAAAAATCATAAACCCCATAAAAATAATAACGCATATAAAAATCATAAACCCCATAAAAATCATAAAACGATTAAAAATCATAAATCACATAAAACCCATAATAATAAAAAAATCCAATAACCTTACGAAACCCATGAAAATTTTAAAAATCACAAACCAAATAAATATCATAAACCCCATATTAATAATAAAGCTCATAAAAATCATAAATCCCATAAAACTCGTAAACCGCATAAAAATCATAAACCTTGTAACACCACATTTTGTGTGCGTTACACAACTTCCAGTCTCTCGAAGGAACTGCTCAGTGCAAGTACGATGCTCGACAGAACTGGCCCATGTAAACGATAGCACACTACCTACCCATTTCACAAGCGAGCTCTCCAATGCCCTGAAGCAGCTGAAGAGGATGCACAGCTGCCATGTAAGTCGCAATTTCGCGGAATTATCTGATTTTAATTCAATAGTCCAGAAGGGATATTTGTAAAAGCCTTTCAACAGTTACTCGTTAGTCTTTGGATCGTAAATATTAATCATTTTATTGTCAAGGTATACACTCATACCTTGATTCACGAATTTTCGAAGCGATAATAAATTTTTAGTTAGATCTTCTGCGTAAATAAGTTTTTTAATCTAAAATTTTCACCGTTCAACGATTTCGTACATATCTCACCTATTCCTTGAGTTGACAAATTGGCACTCTCATTTTTATTCGCGCAAACAATTTTGTTTTTCTTATTTTCAAACCGTTTCAAAATTAATTTTGAATTAGTCATGTGCTCGGATGCACCTGAGTCTACAATGAATTTTTCGAAAATGCAATCATTATTGTCCGAATCAATTTTATCGTCAACGAAAAAACATATTAGATTAGATTGAGTGGACTTACTTTCATCGAAATCGTCGTCCGGAAGTTGTCCACCTCGACTTCCACGGTTACCTCAACCAGAGCCGCGTCATCTTCCACGACCGCCACGATCAGGCTGAGTGTCGTTCCTCGGCCGTTTTGACTGCTGCTCGGAGCTTTTGCCTCCTTCGTGAGGTCGTTTTTCGCCAGACATACCCCTCTCGAGAGCTGAGCAGCACCTTGCTGCTGTTGTCGCTCGAGTTCTTTCATTTGGCGACACTCAGCTCCGATGTGCGTTGTCATCTTGTGGCACTCGTAGCACTCTTTCAGCGGGCGCTTGCCGCTGGTCGATGGATTCTCGCTGGTATTCATTTTCGCTTTCCTTTTGTACGAAAGCATATCCTCGAGATTCTCTCCACGATTCTTTCATGCTCATGAAATGAGTCCCGACCAAGCGGTTGAGGCGAATACTGCGGGGCTACGCTCGGCGTCAGCGGCAGCGAGTACTGCGTTGCCACCTGAACTCTCTCCGACGTCACTCGCTGTACTGGAGAAGTTTGCGAGGCTACGTCTGCCCCTTTTTTGCAGTCGAGTCGCAGCTCGCGACGGCGGTAAGTTCAGTAGCAACTCGTACCTTTGCGGCCAGCTGACTCGCCAGATCAAGGATTTCCTTGACCTGAGCCGATTCGATTCTGCTCATGTTGAGGTTTCCATCTGAAATTAACAACACACAGTTAATTAAAATGCTCGAATAGACTCTTCGATTTTGCTTCCTTGTTCCTCAACCCTAACAAGTTGTAACGATTAACGATTTTATTTTGCTTTGTTGTCCGCATGACATACTGCAACGATTTTCGAATAGATTTGGTTTTCAACAAACAAATATTTGTTTACTCCAACAGTTTTGAGTCATCGCTTACCGATGTTTGCTGAGCCAGGTGGAACGATCGCCGCTGAGGGTTTGGAGAGGATTGGTGGTTTCCTCAACACAAATCTATTTTCCGTTTTGGCCAACATTTTGTTCAGCCAATCAACTTCGTACCCGTTGAAAAGTTTTTCATCTGAAAAACAAATTTGTGTTGGTTACCTGTGCTACTGTGTGCGGTACTTGTCGACCAGCATGACACACGTAGTCAGTACTCGGCACAGTAGGTATAGAGGTCTAAGGTACCATGTACTGTAGTCAGCCTCGCCGAGCACCACTTAAGGATGCTGGTCCCTCTGACCCACTCCAGGGACTCTGACCCTCGTGTGTTTGTATATTTGTTTTAAAGCGCTTCCATTTTTCGACTTACATGTGCAACTTAAAAGGAAGTGAGTGTAGACATGAAAACACAAAAGATAGAATATTATCTGGTACATGGGTTTCCTTGGAAATAAAAAAAGCGTTAGAGTTAGGGTATAAATTAATAAAATATATATATAATATATATATATATATATATATATATATATATATATATATATATATATATATATATATATGTACCATATATTGCATATAATTGTGTCGTGATCTTTCGTTGCATCGAATTTATTTAATATCTAATACAAATAATTTGATTGAATAATTATCCATTTATTTTTATGATTTACTTACCGTCCAATTATATATTCTATATTTAGTTCTAGGACAATCAAGTGAATATAAAAACAAAAATTATAAAAAATTATGTAGATTATTTTGTATATAATAGATCATGTGTCTATGATATTTGTCAATTATATAAAATATTCAACAAATCAAAGCAAAATAGAGACTACTAATCAAAATCACATAAATTATATTATTTTATTCAATTAATCAAATTTTTTATATGATTAAATCTATCAAATATAAAGACAATTGTTTACCTGTCAAAATTTGATTGATGCACATTAGATGTATAAGCAATAAAATTCTCTTAGTATTCTATAAATTTTTAATTTACAGGTGTCCATAATGAATATACAATTTTCGTATATATTTATTATTTTATTTACTTTATTACATACTTGTGTGCGTAATTATAAACTTAAATTAATATATCTAATAATACATCATTATATTATATAAAAAATTATATACAAAAATACGTGTTTAATAGCAACACAGGCAACAAAAATCTAACTAGTTTTCTATGATTAAAATAAAGCTCTTTTTGTCTACTTTTATTGACATTTTTAACATTTTCTCCAGCATCAAAACTAACATAGTAGTAATATGAAGTAGAAGTACCATTTTATATTAAAATAACGCATATTCGAAGTAAAATAGCCCGTATTTAGATAACCAGGGCGCATTTGAACAAACTACGACGGCAGGGCTTCATTTTTGGGTACTACACAGCCCCTCCCAAAGTCTCATTGAAAATCGTTTTCCACAGGTGGGACACTCTCCTTATAAATATAAGAAGCCAATTTTATATACTTTATCAATAATTAATTTAAAAAATTAAACATGTATAAATGATAATCAATTTTTTATTCCATGTGACAATATTAATAACACATTCATTACAATACGTTTTCAACTATTTTTAATGGTCTAATAATATATGTTGGATTGTGACTAATGTAACTTTCTATAAAATTTACAGCAATCTCAACCGTTTTGTAAAAATTCAAAATTTTCTTGTATTCTTTTCAATATTTTTTTGATGAGTTAGTATTTTCGTCACAAGTTCTGCATAATGAGTACAATTAACTGCAAGGTAAATAACAAAATTTTAAATTAACTTTATTTTTTTTCGAATAATAAGGCAATGAGATATAACTAACAAGGAGTGGGAACACCCTCCCGGAAATGAAATTCGGTCAGATTTGGAAGGTGTTTTCTGGTACCCAAAAATAAAGCTTAGTATCCGTAATTCATTCTAATGGGTCCTTGTTCTCGAGATATGAGGTAATTTACTCGAAATATTCATTATTTTATTTTAATGAATAAAGGTACCTATATTCTTCTAACAATAACTCTACAAGTTTTTATTATCGATAAATGACGAAAAATATAATAAAAAGTAGGTAAAAAAAATTTAATTTAAGCTCTGTAACGAATAAAAATATTAATATGACGAAAAGTTATTTACAATTGCCTCATATCTCGAGATCAAGAGCCCATTAGAATGAATTACGGGTACTATTAGGCTACATTTTTGGGTACCAGAAAGCACCTTCCAAAGTCTAACAGAATTTCATTTCCCGGAGGGCGTGCGTTGTCCTTGTAAGAAACCTTAAAGTGATGCGTTAGACCTACTATACCGATCGAGGCAAACCAAAATAAAATTTTCGAAATCAGAATCGATTTTCTTTTTAGGGATCGCTTTATATAGACTGAATAAATAGCGGAACACTGAAAATTTGAGTTAAATCATTCTATTTCTCAATAGAAAAGTGAGATATGCTTCATTAACTTCGTTATTTATTTGTGACGCGAGCTTCAAGCTATACGTGTTAAACATACGGCGTAAATTACTTCGTAATACATATAAGAATACATTAAATAGCAGCCAAAAAGGTAGTGCCATTTCAAACACTAGTTATTGCAACTGTCTCACTATAGCTCATGTCTTTATGTATAAGCACTATTTTCAACATATTATAATAGCCCCTAAAGTTGGTTTAAAATACTTATTTTTTTTTATGCAAAAAAAATTAACGGACGTATATAAAAATAAATGTTTATTTTTATTTTTTAATATGATTTATCATAAATTTATTATCGAATAAAATGCATCAAATGGATTTCCAGAATTTCCGTTATTGATGTCCAAGTATGTGCTTTTGTTCGCTTCCATCAAACATGATTATATCTCAAATAATTTTCTCCAGCATCAGTCATATATGGACCAACATCTGACTTTTTTGTATCTCAGATACATATGCAAATCATTTTATGTTATGTATATATATCAAAAACATATGTTTTATTATAATTTATATATATATATATATATATATATATATATATTGCTAAAATGTATGTTTGTACGTCCGTACGTACGTACGTACGTACGCTTCTTTACTAACTTTGTAACTTAAAATAATAAAAAAGTATATATGGTAAAATTTTTTTAATGACATGTCACGATGTGTTGACTTATGGCAATTACATTTATAAAAAATAAATCATTTTCACAAAATATTTTTTACGGAATTTAGGGAATTTTACAGAAGACTCATTTTTCCAAATAAAGAACATTAATATAATGTAGAAGATAGAAGATAGAAGATAGATAGAAGATAGAAGATAGATAGAAGATAGAAGATAGATAGAAGATAGAAGATAGATAGAAGATAGAAGATAGATAGAAGATAGAAGATAGATAGAAGATAGAAGATAGATAGAAGAAAGATAGAAGATAGAAGATAGATAGAAGATAGAAGATAGATAGAAGATAGAAGATAGATAGAAGATAGAAGATAGATAGAAGATAGAAGATAGATAGAAGATAGAAGATAGATAGAAGATAGAAGATAGATAGAAGATAGAAGATAGATAGAAGATAGAAGATAGATAGAAGATAGAAGATAGATAGAAGATAGAAGATAGATAGAAGATAGAAGATAGATAGAAGATAGAAGATAGATAGAAGATAGAAGATAGATAGAAGATAGAAGATAGATAGAAGATAGAAGATAGATAGAAGATAGAAGATAGATAGAAGATAGAAGATAGATAGAAGATAGAAGATAGATGTAGAAGAAGATAGAAGATAGAAGATAGATAGATAGATAGATAGATAGAAGAAGATAGAAAATATGTAATAGAAAAATTGTAAGTCATACAGCCTCGCATAGGTGGGAGCTGGGTGGTCTCGGCTGGGGTGCGCTGAGCATGTCCTGATGTCTCCTCTCCTTACTCCTGTCCTTTTGAACCAACCTAAGGAAACACGCAAGAGATTAGAAAGCAAGAATATAAGCAAAATGGTATTAGAATGATACCCACCTGATTTTATGCCTTGAAAGGCATGAATAGATCTACCTTGGGTGGAGCGGCTGATTCTCTAGATATGAAGGAGGCCTACAGCATACACCCTAGAAAACATAAAGATGAGTTAGTCTACAGCAGACATGGACATCAAACTGGAACTCTCTTACCTGGTTTGGAGGGTTTGCAGAGGTAGTGTGGTCTCTCAGGGGCAGCAACGTAGCTCAACTCATAGCTCGCTCCTCCATAACAGCACCAGCAGAAGCCTCCGAAGCACTCGCCAGACACCTAGAAACAACATAGCATTAGTAAGGGGAGATTACAGTGATAAACAAAACACTAATTTCATCTGATAATAGTGGCAGTGGATGAATGCAGTAGGAAGCTGCATGTAAATATAACCTCTTCGAGGTTAACCGTGCCCACTGCTCCTGCTGCAAGTATGCCGTCCTGGGCCTTGCAGCTCTGGTGTTCGTGCCCCTCCGTCGGCACCGTTGCCCAAATACCCCTACTACTACATCCCTCGTCGCACTTTCTCCTCCTGGCCACTCGTCCTTCCTCGTCCTCTCCAACACCGTCTGCAAGTCGTCGACTGCATGCCACATAGCGTGATGTCACCGCGAGCAGACGCTCCCCTTTCCTCCGTCTCACTTCTCTTTCTTCCTCACCAAAGCATGCGCTGGGCCCTCAGACGGGCTCGGTCCGCACTACTGAAACTCGAGTGTAGCGCCGCGGGAACGAAGCGACAACTCGCTCACTTCGTACTGAGCCACGTTCACAGACGCTTCGGTCTTTTTTGTATCAGCTCCGTGCGAATATAAAACCGTTTGTTCCGCTCTCGAATATATACATATATGGGTCAATCCATGCCAAAACGCACACGGCTCTGCCCAAAAATGGTAAAGACTTAGAAAAACTTGTATAGGGTCAAAATTTAGGGATTTTTATGTAGAATCAATAGCTATGTGGCGCTTTTCAAAATTTTCAAAATGGCGGTCCCAAAAACCCGATTTTCTGACCAGTTTGCCGAAAATTTTCCGATTAATCGTTCATAAAAATATAGATAAAAGACGAAAATTGTGAATAAAGGTCATTTTATATGTTTTCGGGTACGCTGAATCCGAATCCGGTGACCGTTTAACCTTATCACTCCAGGATTTGCTCTAACCTAAAAAAATACCTCAAAAACGCTCAAACAGGCATGATTATGGCTAGATAAAGGTTCGTAACGATGCATTTGTTCGTTTTAAGTGTTGCGTATTTCAAATCCAAGGTCCGTTCAGCTCGATCAGTCCAAAATTTGCCCCTAGCCTCAAAATATTTTTCAAAAACGCTCAAATAGGCATGATTACGGCCAGATTAAGGATCGTGACCATAAATTTATACGTTTGCGAGATCGCTGATTTTAAGTCTAAGGTCCGTTTAGCCCTACAAGCCCAAAATTTGTCGCTAACCTCAAAAAGTACTTCAAAAATGCTCAGCGGGCATGATGACGGCCAGATGAAGAATCGTGACCATATATTTATACGTTTTTGGGGTCACTGATTTCAAATCCGAAGTCCGTTTAGTTCCATCAGTTAAAAATTTGGTTTTAACCTCAAAAAATACCTGACCAACACTCAAATGGGCAGGTCCATGGCCAGAAATTGACGGTTATACTTTAAATCTCTACAACAACTTCCTTTTTATCACTTGAAAATTTTCTGATAATAATACTCTTGTTTCGTAGTGGAATAAAACCGTGATTGCTTGAAATTTGTGGGACAAAAGGAGCCTCGTCAAATCGTCTTTTTAATCTTCTTTGAGTGTTGCTATGTGTTACTTTTGAATAATAAAAGAACTTTATATTTTTTATTGAATGGCATGCCCACTCATAAAGCTGCTTAGCTGTTAAAATGCTGTTGATTGATGATGCTTGGAGGCTTGCGTTCCTAGCTCCTATTTTAAGAGTTGCACCAAGGCCATCATGTGGGCCTTTTCCGTAAGCCGTCGCGCAAAAATGCCATTCTGCTTTGATACCAAAATCATTTTCATGATTACATAAATTTTGGATATTAAATCGATTTTTAAAATGTTGTTTTGCTCCATCCGCTTCCTTTGAAAGATTTATTGACAATTTACCAAATATCACTGCTTCACTGATTATATTTTTTCGTTATCCCCCTATACTCAAACGTGATTTCTGTCTGTCAATACTTATGACTCATCAGTGGTGAGTCATAAGGACAATATTTTCTGAATAATCTGGTGGCACAAATATTCCTCTAAGCTTTAAGCTTACCTTTAATTGCTTGAAATATTCTGATTGTTGTTCGTTAATATAATCTTGAGGTTTTAATGATTTTAACCGATGACCAAGAAATGAAATAAAATTTTTAGTAGTTGTGTTCGATGTAATCATGGTTGTCCTATTCGTCAGATGGACAGTATACGACAGACAGAAATTACGTTTGAGTGGGTTAACGAAAAAATATAATCAGTGAAGCAGTGATAATTGGTAAATTGTCAAGGAATCTTTGAAAGGAAGCGGCTGGTAGCCTTTTTTTACTGCTTCGTGGTTTGCTTGCATTTTGGGTTGTCATATTTTCCGTGTTAGAGATCACGTTTGAGTGGCGAGCTAACGGATACATATAATCAATATTGCATTGATGATCGTAAAATTTTACCAGAGATTATTTTGAAGGCTATACATACGCACTCGTACATATAGACGTATAGTTCTCACACGCATATCTTGACAGTTCGACTTCTTCAAATGCTGAGGAAAACGTCCATGAAATCATCGAAGGTTTAAGAGAAAAATTTTCATCGTTGTCAGAGCACGATCCCGACAGGATAGCTATTCTAACCATACTGCCATCAAAATGGTCAATAGAGAAGATTTGTTCTCTATTAAATACTACGACTTACTCCATTCGAAAAGCTAAAGAATTAAAAGCCACAAATGGCTCTTTTTCTAGACCACCCCGAAAAATAGGTAAATCGCTGCCACAAACTACGGTTAATAGAGTGAAACAATTCTATGAATGTGATTCTAACAGCAGAATTCTCCCAGGATATAGAAATAAAAAATCTGTTGAGATTGATGGAGAAAAAGTCCTAAAACAGAAGAGACTGACATTGTTTAGCTTAAAAGAGTTATATTTAAAATTCTGTGGGGAGCATCCAGATACTACTACAGGTCTTTCAAAGTTTTGCCAATTACGACCGCAAAATTGTGTTTTACCAGGAAGTAATGGTACTCATATTGTTTGCGTATGTGTGATTCATGAGAATGTCAAGCTTTTGCTCGATGCCATCAATTTATCTGACCTGATGGCTAAATCGGAATTTCCATTAAAAAACTATACCGATTGTCTTAATCTTATGGTATGTCGTAACTCAAATAAAGAATGTTTTCTTAACGAATGCAAAAACTGCCCTAATTACGATAAGCTCAGATCCCAGCTTGAATCAGGTTTGGAAAAAGCAGACGTAAAGGATATAACTTTTAGCTCTTGGCATTCGACAGATATAACAACTATGATTACATCAAACACAACTACTGAAAATTTCCTCGAACTTCTTGGTCATCGGTTAAAATCATTAAAACCTCATGATTATATTAACAAACAACAATCAGAATATTTTAAGCAATTGAAGGGAAGCTTAAAGCCAGGAGAAATTCTTGTGCTACCAGATTATTCAGAGAATTTTGCTTTCGTTGTTCAAAAAGCAGCTCAAGCTTTTCACTATAATAATAATCAAGCCACAGAATATACTGTAGTTTATTATTATCGAGATGAAGGTGAATTAAAACATGGAAATATAATCGTGATTTGTGAATCAAATACTCATGACTCTGCAGCGGTGTATGTGTGTAATTCGATGATAATTGATTACCTAAAGAAACAACACAACGTTACAAAGATTATCTACTTTTCTGATGGAGCAAAACAACATTTTAAAAATCGATTTAATATCCAAAATTTTTGTAATAATGAAAATGATTTTGGTTCAAAGCAGAATGGCATTTTTCCACGACGGCTCACGGAAAAGGCCCACATGATGGCCTTGGTGCAACTCTTAAAATAGGAGCTAGGAACGCAAGCCTCCAAGCATCAGCAATCAACAGCATTTTAACAGCTAAGCAGCTTTATGAGTGGGCATGCCATTCAATAAAAAATATAAAGTTCTTTTATTATTCAAAAGTAACACATAGCAACACTCAAAGAAGATTAAAAAGACGATTTGACGAGACTTCTTTTGTCCCACAAATTTCAAGCAATCACGGTTTTACTCCACTACGAAACAAGAGTATTATTATCAGAAAATTTTCAAATGATAAAAAGGAAGTTGTTGTAGTGATTTAAAGTGTAACAGTCCATTTCTGTCCATGAACCTGCCCATTTGAGCGTTTGTCAGGTATTTTTTTAGGTTAAAACCAAATTTTTAACTGATGGAACTAAACGGACTTCGGATTTGAAATCAGTGACCCCAAAAACGTATAAATATATGGTCACGATTCTTCATCTGGCCGTCATCATGCCCGCTGAGCATTTTTGAAGTACTTTTTGAGGTTAGCCACAAATTTTGGGCTTATAGGGCTAAACGGACCTTAGACTTAAAATCAGCGATCTCGCAAACGTATAAATTTATGGTCACGATCCTTAATCTGGCCGTAATCATGCCTATTTGAGCGTTTTTGAAAAATATTTTGAGGCTAGGGGCAAATTTTGGACTGATCGAGCTGAACGGACCTTGGATTTGAAATACGCAACACTTAAAACGAACAAATGCATCGTCACGAACCCTTATCTAGCCATAATCATGCTTGTTTGAGCATGTTTGAGGTATTTTTTTAGGTTAGAGCAAATCCTGGAGTGATAAGGTTAAACGGTCACCGGATTCGGATTCAGCGTATCCGAAAACATATAAAATGACCTTTATTCACAATTTTCGTCTTTTAGCTATATTTTTATGAACGATTAATCGGAAAATTTTCGGCAAACTGGTCAGAAAATCGGGTTTTTGGGACCGCCATTTTGAAAATTTTGAAAAGCGCCACATATCTATTGATTCTACATAAAAAACCCTAAATTTTGACCCTATACAAGTTTTTCTAAGTCGTTACCATTTTTGGGCAGAGCCGTATGCGTTTTGGCATGGATTGACCCATATATATATATATATATATATATATATATATATATATATATATAATCATGTACCGTGTGTACCGACCAGCTTGTATCGTCGAAGAAGGTCACACCGGATTTAAAAAAGAGTAAGTTGCACAGAATATTATTGTGCTCAATAGACACACACACACACACATATATATATATATTTATATAGGTAATTTTTTGTAAAGCTTGCGCCGCGTGTGTGTCGAGCATCGCGTCGCCGCCTTTCCACGTGTATTTCGCCGCCATATATTAGTTGAATTCACGTCCCTGAGAATTAGCTTCTTCCCCTCTCGACTATTTACCGTTTCCCACCGTACCGCCGTGCTCACCGTAGTTAGCTTAATTGCCTAAACAATTCTACGTGTCGGTAGAACACTTGTAAAATCGTGCTGCGAATTTGCATAGCTGGCGCTCAACAACTTGTAGATAAATTGAATAAACCACAAGTGTTCGTAATTTTGACCCTAAATTTCTGTGAATAATTTATTTAACGTCTCGATTAAAAATAATATTAAAGCCTGCATGTGCGGCGCAATAATCTTGGCTGGATTAGCAAAAATTATTGTCATAACCTCTAAAGAATTATAATCCCCATAAAAATCATAAACCTAATAAATATCCTAAACCTCATAAAAATAAAAAATCCCATAAAAATCATACACCCCATTAAAATCGTGAACCCAATAAATATCATAAACTCCATAAAAGTAATACACCACATAAAAATCATAAATCCGATGGATCGATAAAAGCCATAAGATTCTTAAATACCATAAACTCCGTAGGCACCATAAAACCCATAAACAACATAAAAATCATAAAAGCCATAAAAATCTTAACCCTATAAAAATCATAAACTCCATAAAAATCATAAAGCATAATAATAAATCTTCAGGCTTACATTTTAAGCAACGTACAGTCTACACGAGTCGTCGAGTAGCCACATTTAAGGATCCGGGGCAGTTCGGAGCACTGGCGAACCTTAAAATGTACCTACCTGAACTGTCACGGTGACATATTCGTATGAAGTGCTGTTCGCACTTTTGGTCCTGGGGGGAGAGGTTACGTTTTCCCTTAACCTCTTCAAGCTCCAAAAATTTGCGTAACAGCGTTGCCTTTCGAATCAAAAGGACCCATCACCACCCACCTCAGTACAGTTTTTTGGACGACTGGTTGATGCAGCGTGCCTTTGCAAAGTCCTTCTTGTAGCAAGGCTGAGTAGATGTCTCCTTCGATGATGCAGTCTATCTCAGCGGGCTCAAACCAGACAAGATCTACTAGTGCGAGAGTCTCCATGTGCCTCCATCGATGCTGGATTCTGATTCGAGGCATGGCTGAGGTTAGGGTAGGAAGACCGAAGGCTGAAAAACTCAGAGCAAAATTAGATTTTTGCAATGATCGTAAAATCACGATCACTGAAGCTATTGCAGTGGTATTTGTCACATACCCAATCCCTCGAATTAGCACACTGGTAGTTTTCTTAGCAAGTGAGAGAGATTGAGTCACTCGCTCTCATACAAAAAAGAACTTTGATCCAATATCTAGAAGTGCTCGTATTAAGACAGGTTCACCACTTGGAGCCTCGAGATAGAGTAGTACTGTAGCGAGTAGCGTAGGTTGATATTTAATAAAAACTGACTTGACATTACTTACTGGACATGTGCCGACGTGGAGATGACATGAATTCACCTATTGGAGCCTCCTTTTACGATAAGCTCACAGCGTTATCTGGATGCATCGTAGCGTGATGCATCTCATTGCAGTGGGAGATTCTGCAGCGTTCCTTTGATGGACATCCAAGTATTTGGTGGCGTCGACGAAAGCAGTTCGTGCAGAGATTAACCTCCTTGACGTAGCTGAGCTTCGTGTCAACTGCATACGCCTGATAGGTAAGGCAATATGCCAGGAAATGCTTTTCCCTTACACAGCTGGCAGACAGGTTTGGGTACTTTCTTGTTTGCACATTTCTCCACTGGAGCTGCTGGGACTGAAACGTGCGCTGTCACTGAAGGGCGCTGTGGCCTACTTACTGTCTTTAAAAATGAGCTTCCCCTGTGGCTGAACTTATTGCTGCAGGCTGCATCTAGAGTACGACAACGATTTTCAAGAAATTTCACCAGTTCTGGATAGGTTGGATAATCTTCTACACCCTCCAAAGACTTTTCCCAGACCTCACGTGTCTGATGGTCGAACCTGGACTCCAGCAGTTGAATGAACCAGTCATCCCACTTATCGACTGGTCGCTTGAGGATTTTCAAGGTACGAATCCCTTCTTCTATGGTATCGAGGAGGCGAGCGATCTCACTCGAGCACTTGGCGGAGACTGAAGGCATTGAGAGTAGGCTAGACATGTGTGCTGATAGGCGCACACGCTTGTTATCGCAGTGTCTCACTCGCGTGTCTCATGCTATCTGGAAGTTTGCGTCAGTTACTAGTAGATTTTTTAGGCGCCTTGCTGCATCACCATCTAAACAAGAAAGAAAATTTTGAAGTTTTACAATTAGAGAGAGAGTACTCACATCTCCAACTATAGAGCCGAACATCTCTTTGAATGTTACCTATTCCACCTGTTTTCCAAAGAAACGAGGCAGAGATAATTTGGGTAGGGATGATGTCGATTAAGGTAGAACGAAGCTGGCCATAGTACCGTCAGCTGGGCTTCTGAGAATGGATGCTGTTGGTCTAGGGAGACGACACTTGATATCGGCTATAGCTGTAATATAGGCCTCTTGAAACTCGTAGAAGAAATTCTTCTTGAAATACGCTACCTCTGACAGCTCCACCTTCTGAAGCCAGAGGTCTTGGTGTCGCTTGGGCTACGCCTGCCCAGTAAGTCTCAAGGAGCTCAAGGCGACACCGTAGGACATCCTCCGTCAAGTTTGCAGCTCCTTTTTTGTCGATGTTGGCGAGGAATTTCTTGACATGCTGCCCGTCAGTGAGCTGCTTCTTGAGCAGTTTCTCAGCTGACATCTTTTTATAGGATAAAAAAGCAAGCAAAGCCAGGGAAGCAAAAGGAAGCTAGCATGCAGGAGAAGGGAACGCAGTTAAGAAAAATCTACAGCTCTAGCTAGCAGGTAAGAAAGATATGATTTTATTGAAACTAAGGCCTTTAAGATGCTTCTCCTTTTCTTGTTGTAGATCTCCACACTGCAACGTTGTTGATAACGGAGATCGGGCACGGACGGTACGCAGTAACAGCCACAGCAGACCAGCGATTCGGAATTTAGGTTAGCCGCTGCGCACGAGGGTTGCACGCGTGGTGGTCCGCTCGACCTGCGTATGGCACCTCTTGATGTCGCGGCGGAGAGGGAAGTTCGCAACGAAGCGACGCGTTTTGTGGGAGATAGAGAGAGAGAGAGAGAGAGCAAGCGAGCGCTGGCCCTGTTACGTAACTCGTAATCGCCTGATTCCGCGTCACGTCACGGATAATCGATCGATTGTCAAAAATTCAAATTTTTTAATTTTCCGATCGGATAAATTATACTTTATATTTATTTAAACTACGCACGTGCATTACTACCCGAGAAAAGATCTCTTTTATCGTGAAGGAAGCGAATGTCGTTCAGCGCGATATTTCAAGTCCAAATTCCGGTATGATTTCACTTCATTTTATTTTTAATAGGAGAGTCACTGCACGGTGCAAAGTTAATATCTCGAAAAAGGCTTACACAATTCCTAAACAACTGCACTCACACGATTACATTCGACTGCGAAGGAACAATAAATGTTCGCGGTTTTCCAAACACATGGCTGAGGACTGGATGTGGTTTGGAGAGTGAAAGGAATAAGGCGAGATTTACTATTAAATTGAGCTTTTAATGCGCTCTTGTCAACTCAATAATATATACATAAATTATGTGTGTGTATATGATGACGCTACAGATCATCATCTCCATGAGGATTTGCCTGAGCAGGGCCTAGTTAATTTTTTTTCTCTCAAACGTCCTGGTTTCCCTTCTCACATAAAATCACTCTGATGCCTTTCGTGTTCCCTGTAAAAAAGAAAAACACACACACAACCGTGCTTGCACGTTTACAGCTCTCAAGCTCCTAATTTCGTTAACGAAATTAATTTATTTGACATTTCCTCGCGGAATTATCGCTTCACGATACTGTTAGTCAGTATATATTACAGTGGTTCACAAACAGTAGTAGGGGAGAAGGAGACGAGTGACGCACTGCACGCAACGTCTCGACGACGACGACGATGCAGCAAGGCCGTGGCTAAGCAGCTGTCTCCGCATAGCATTCTGAGCTTCGTAGAAACGGAGACAACCTCTGGACGTGGACTTGCGAAAACGTTCCATCCATCATATTTCCCGCGTCAATATCATTCAAATCGTTTCGCCGTCAATTTACTTCATTTATTTTTGATTGTATTGAATTATTACTTACGTCTTACATATTTTTTTTTCTTCAGTTAAATTTCTTTTAATAACTCATTAGTGTCGGTATTGCCTTCAGATACCGAATTTAACGACGAGACTCGCTCCGCCATCAAACTGTAAGTTTTTCCAAGCTTGCCTACATTGTGGCAGTAGAAATTTGCGCTAACGAAATTATTCCTCTTGCGCTTTCTCACAATCGTAAAATTCAAATCAATAGTTCTAGTTAACTCCGAGATTGACCTCGTGCCGATGAGCACATGGTTCTCGCGAACAGAAAAGAGGTAAAGTACGAGCGTTATTACGTAAGATATTTTAGCTGAAAATGTAGATAGATGCCTACATGTCCTTTATTTAGTAATTAAACATTTCTTTTATTTATAAATTAAACATTTTATATTTTGTATACAATTTATTTTCTTTCAATTGATTATTCCCGCGCACAGTGCCTTCGGGTCATTTATTTCATACTTTCGGGTACTGTTTAATTTTGCTAAAATTGTTTTCTCTATTTTTTTTTGTTATATTTTGATTAATAGATTTTCTTCGAGTTTGATTAATATTAGGGACTAGATAGACTAATTTAATGAGCGACGGAGTCCGTCCTAACTCTTTCAGGAAACGGATAAACTGTCTTTTTAAGACATCTGTATTTCTGTAATGTAATGATACGCAAACATTAATACGGTATCATTAAAGTCTCGAATTTGATTGATATCTGGGTTTCTTATTTTTCTTCCCTACCATAATGCGTGCATGTATGTAATCTTCTCTCGTTTAATGGGAATATACAGCTCGTGCCGTGTGACCCCACGACTATCCGGTTGTCCAGTGGAGTCAGTAAAATTACAGTTAATGAAATAAACGCTTTTCCCTCTGCGTCAGGGGCACTGCTGAAGAGACGGGTATTCATATTCGTAAGAGAGACGGGTTTGACTGGCGGCCCCTTTCGGGGACGTGCCGGTCCAGCACTCAGGCCATGCCCATTGTGCTTATCCCCCTTGGTTTTAGGTCCCACCCTCCATTCTACTGCTAATTATGCCTATTAACCTGCAGATCAATGAAAGATTCATTGTTCCCAAGTCTTCTGGTTTAATGAAGTGGAGTTCAAGCCACCTCCATTTAGTTATTGCCCAAGCCTACAATAACAGAGCAGGTGGGTCGACGTCTCCTCCTCCTGACCACACCATCTGCACAAATCAACCCGTAACAGCCCCATGTTAAAAAGATGATGGCCTACCCTGCAGTGCCCCGAGAACCAACCCACCACTTCCCTTATTGAGCTTTTGTAGCGGAGTATTAACTCACCGCTCCAGATTGGCGGTGAGGAGCTACCTATCATAGTTTTGGCCTGTCTTATTCCTGATGATTCCCGCCAGATACGGTCAGATCTATTCTGAGTCCACGCTCTAAGAGAGCTCTTAATTGAGTTCTCTGGTATTGCCACCCTGCAATATGTGGCTCGGCACCCAGCCGCCCCTCGGTTTGCTAACCGGTCCGCGTTCTCGTTGCCTAAAACTCCTGCATGTCCTGGAACCCAAGTTAAGGTCACTTTGTTATTCCCTGTTTGCTTGTTTAACGCTTTCACATATTTCCAAACCTCTATCGAGATTACTTCCGCTTTGCCAAGCGCTGAGAGGGCCGCGGAGCTATCGGAATAGATAACCACTTTGCTACCCTCCATCTCTTCACTTATCATGCTACCCACCGTTTCCCTGATTGCTCTTACTTCTGCTTGGAAAATTGACGCGTGGAGGTCGAGGCTGAACACTAGTTCGCGGGATGTTCCCGCTAGCCAGGCCGCCCCAGTGCCAGATTCGCTTTTTGAACCATCTGTGAACCAAACCCTATTGGAAGATGTTGGGTGTTGGAACCCACTTTTCCAGTCCTCTCTAGTTAGAGGCTTTATAACGTAAGACTTCCCGAATTAAATTTCCGGGTTATCCTGTCTCTAGAAAATGACCTCACGTCGACGCCAGCTTCCTCAAGTATGTCTTTATCCCAATGTTCCCACCGTTTCGTTTTCGTAAATGTACGAACATTGGCGCTAAACGCCTCTGTTCTAACCTTCAGGTCTAAGGGTGGGATGTCTAGGAGCCTTTCCATCGCCGCTCGCGGTGTGGATTTCATTGCTCTCGTAATCCCTCTTAGCATAAGGTTCTGGATACGGTTCAGAATTTCCTTTCCCGTTTTAAGCAAGCACCTAGGCCACCAGGCTATAGCGCCATGTAGGAGTCTAGGTCTGAGTACTGCCGTATAAAGCCATTGAATCATGGAGGGTTTTAGTCCCCAATTGATACCGACAACCCGCCTACACGCCCAGTAGGCACTCACAAATTTTTTATATTTCTCCTGAATATGCTCCTCCCATTACAGTTTGCTGTCGAATATCACTCCCAGGTATTTGGCAGACCTGGAGATGGTGAGCTTCTCTCTAAACAAACTGATATCCTTTAGAGGTTTAACCTTATTTCTGTTCGTGAAATTAACTAGTACTGTCTTATATGGATTTACGGATAAGCCCTTCTTTTTGCACCAGTCTTCAACGACCGCAAGAGCCTGTTGCATAAGTTCTGCTAAGATAATCTCATCGTCCGCCATGATCAGTATGAGAATGTCATCCGCGTACGCTTGCGCATAAAATCCCGCTTCGTTTAGTGCTTTAATGAGACTGTCGATCGTGAGGGACCAGAAGTTTGGAGACATTACCCCCCCCCCCCCCCCCCCCTTGTGGACACCCCCTTTTCACAGCTCTTTGCCTGATCGAGGAACCCCAGTAGGCCTTGATCACCCGGTTGTTCAGTAACTGCTTAATCCATCTGATGATGGAGTGGTCTATTCCGTGTTCAGTGGCACCTTGGCAAACACTTTCCGTGGTGGTGAAGTTGAATGCTCCCTCTATGTCTAGCAGAGCTCCCAACACCATGCCCTTGTTTTTCATTCCCATTCTGATGTGTTTAACAGCTTCTTTGAGAGCCACATCCACCGATTTCCCTGCCTGATAAGAATGCTGTATGGGGTGCAGCGGCAGAGCCGCGAGAGCATTATCCCTGACATCACGATCTACCAGTCTTTCCAATGTTTTAAGAGCAAAAGATGTGAGGCTAATTGGCCTATAGTCTTTGGCTACCTCGTGGGTGGGTTTACCGGGCTTTGGTAAAAACACTACTTTGGCTATCCTCCATTTCTGAGGTATGTAACCCCAGATTATGCATGCCTTAAATAGATCACCCAGGGGTGCTAAGAGCACCTCCATTCCTTTCTGCAAGAGTGCTGGAAAAGTGCCATCCTCCCCTGTGGCTTTATAGGGTTCAAAAGTCCCTATAGCCCATCTAATTTTTTCGCTCTGTATTATCCTATGAGCCACCGATCGCTGAGCGTTCAGTGAATCGAGGACTCCAGTATCGGTCATGACTGGCTGGTCCGACCTCCATTCTGGGAAGTGGGCCCAGAGCAAGGAGTCCAAAGCTTCGTCCCCGCTCGCCGCCCACTTCCCTGACGGAAGCCTAATGGAACCCGAGTGGTTCCTGTTCCCTTGAGCCAGGATACGACACAGTTTGGCCGTTTCCGAACAAGTGTTCATTTGCTCACAGTGCTTCTTCCAATCTTCTCGCCTTGTCAACGCTATTTCTTCTTTATATTCTCTTTGAGCGAATCTAAAGGCCATCAGGTCTTTTTGGTTCTTCGTTCTCTTCGATCTGTTATACAACTTCCTAACTCGCTTTCGCGTAGCCTCCAGTTCTGGATTCCACCAGGCCGTCTGATTGAGTGAAGTCTTGTCGCGAAGGCGACAATTCTTCTCGTAGGCCCCAATAATTGCGTCTTGTATAAACTCGCAATTTTTGTCGATAACCTCTGTCGAGGTATACTTATCCGTGAGAGTCGTCAGATTTACTGACAAATCACTTACATAACCTTCCCAGTTCGTTCGCCTAGGGTTTCTCCATTGACTTCGTTCCTCCTGAATCTCTCTGATTTCGAAGAGAATATGGCTATGATCCGACATAGAGACCTCATCTGAGACTCTCCAGCCTGAGACCAGCCTGTCCAATCTCCTGGAGACCAGAGTGATGTCAATCACCTCTTGACGAGCCGTATTTCTAAAGGTCGGTTCTCGACCCCTGTTGAGGAGGTCTAGTTCCGTGCCCGCTAAGTATTCCAGGAGAGTTTCTCCCCTTTCATCACAGCCTAGAAGTAGGTCCTTTAATTTTTCGGGAGGTGGTCCCGCTTCAGAGTCGTATGGGAAGTAGGCAGCGCCTACTACTATCTCCCTTTCGATGCCATTTTTCCACTTTACTTTGATTACAACCGGGGTGAGGTCCTTCCCGCAGAACCTCAGCCAGGGCTCACATTTCATACCTTTTACTAAGATGCAGGTTCTAGGGTGACCCTCGCTTCCATGGAAAAGCAACCCGCCGCCCCCTAATTCTGCAATTCTACCCTTACTAATCCAAGGTTCTTGGATTAGTGCTATACCTGTGTGCACCTCCGCCATACGCTTAACCAAAATCGCCGATGCGTTTTTGCAGTGATGCTAGTTAATCTGCGTGAAAGAGATAATGGATTGTGTCAGATTTACCGAACCTGTGTCTCTCTCATGCCTCGCGCCCCTTAAGCCCCCCTTATTCATTGGAAGCAGAAGGTCCCCCCATTTCCCGAGTGTCCGGTCCACCTCTAGGATCTCCTCCCTTACCTCCAGAGGTTCCACCTGTTTCTTATTTTCTTTGGTTGACCACATCGAGCAATGTGCTCGAGTCGCTCTGCAGAAAGGCCTAAAGTCGAGTCTCTTCAGAGCTGCGACCTCTGACTCCTCCAGGAGAACGTTAACCGCGGTCTCCGTCTTTTTCTTAATAGCGTCCTCAACTACCTTGGTGCTGAAGACCTTCTATGTTGCCACTTTAAAGTCAGGATTTTGTTTTGCCAGGCGTTTCATTATGACCTCGGAGTTGTGATTTCCGGGGACAAAAATCGTAGGCTTTGAAAACCTGAGCAGTTTACTCGCCTCGATAACTTCGAGTCGAGCCCCCGGCCAAGGTTCCCACTTTGGCGCATTCTGACAGAGCCATTCTTTGTCTGCCGGTCCGTTACAGTGGAAAACTTGCGCGCCTCTCAGCAGCCAGTTATCCCTGAACAGAGGAACAGCGTCTCCCTGAAACTCGTCAATGGCGTTTTCCAGGGAAGCCACTATGCTTCCAGCTTGCGCCTCGTCCAGCCGTACCTCTGGATACTCTGCAGGGATGACGGCCATCTTCATATCGTTGGCCGTCGCCCTACTGTAGTTCAGAGGTACCTTCGGCTCCTCCTTGTTTGCCTTCTTAACACTCCTCGGAGTTGAGCTGTTCGAGTGAGGTCTTTTGCTCGGAGTAGTGTCAACAGCCATGGGCTCGGAAGTAATCACCAAGCCTCTGCCGGTGTCCCAGCGCCGTTTCCTCCAATCCGAACCCGACTGTTTCTTCTTATTTTTATTCTTCCTGTTTACCTGCTTTGAGTCTGGTGCACCCTCGATGGATTCGGGAATAGCGATTCCGGTATTGGCAGCCTGAGGGCCGCGCGCCGAATCTCGTTATGCCCTACCTCGTCACAGGGTGCTACAGAACTCAAAGCCCCCTCTTCTACCGATTCAACTTTGCCTGGGATCCCGTCGGTATTGCCAGCCTGTAGTAACAGGCCGGTCGCCCGAACGGTATCGCCGTCGCTACCTTTTTGATTTTGGCTAGGGAGCCCGATCTGTTGTGACACATTTTCTTCATTATTATTTTTTTCAATCAGTTCATTAGGGTGGGTGGTGGCGGAGGGAAATGCAAAGTGTATTGTGGTCGGAGGTCAGGCTGTCGCTTAGTAGCCGGTGGTACAGCCCATCCAGGTGCCCGCCGCGCCCGGCAGTGGCCTCGGCAGAGCCCCCCCCCCCCCCCCAGCACAGCATGGCCCTATCTGGTCGCCATCCAGCACTACTGCACCCGGGGAGATTTTCGCCGGTTGATGGGGCAGCCAGATCAATGGGCTAGATATTACCGGGCCCCTGTACTATCCGGCAGCCTGGAAGTGTCGTCCCCAGTTTTTAAGCTGTACCCTCTGTCGGACCCGAATGGACACCCATCCGAGAGCCGCGCTGCACCTGATACCAAGCGCAGGATGTTCCGCTGTGTGTGAGTGTTTGTGTACTACGTGTTGTGCAGTTTGCTTGTGTGTAACCCGCGCGTCTTCCGCCAGAGTACGCGCGGTGGTGAGTATACCCCAACCAGGCCTCACCTAGCTCAGGTTGAAGGGTTGTTTCTTTGTCACTCGAAGTCCGCTGGGCTTCCATAAATCCACCGGGCCGGGGCTAAGGTGGTGCCCCGCCCCCACCCGAGGGGTTTAGAGGGCCTTGACACACCGGGAGAACCGTAGCAGTAGCAGCAGACGGTGTCCGCACACACATATACCTCATGTGCGCGGACACCCGGGAGCGCGACCATAGCACGAGGAGTTCGGGCGACGTCGTTCACGAGAAGACGTGGAGGGGGAGCAAGGCGCATCTACAGCGAACGCGCATTATGCTCTCTTTGCATGAGCGGGCTGGTTCGAACGGCGAAATGACGGCACGCGATTGGCTGTGGCGGCAACGGGCATGCATACGGAAGAAGCGTATGGCGGGATGTGTCAATGCAATCAGGCGGCCATCATACCAGAATATCTCACCTTGCGGAGCTTTGTCGAGTTGAGGGAGTAGATAAGAATCAGCAACAGCGAAATGATACAGAGGGCGCTTCTACATTATTTGAAGTAGCCGCGTTGCATATGTGCATACTCGAGTAGTAAAACTAAAGTAGTAGTTAACCTCCGGTTACTACTCCAATGAAAATCGAGTTTGGTCCTAGAGCAACAGGTGGGCGACAGTGAGATAGGACATCGAGTTAAGGGGATGTCGGAGCCCCGCCCCCCTTTTGCTGTCCGACCAATTTTGTATTTCTAATCATATGTAAAAACTACAAGTCTGATTAACTTTATCTTGTACAGGTTGGTTAATTATAGTAAACACTACACGGGTCTGCTCCGAATTTTACTGTAAAATAACGTTATAAAAAGTTATTTGCAAAAGTTTGGTAGGATTAAAATTTTGAGATTAGGTTTCCATGCATAAACAACCTATCGTATTTCAAATTAATTAGAAAAATAACTTAACAGATCAACTTTATCTTGCATGCAAAAGCTTTATTATACAGAGCACTACGCGGCTCTTCTTTTGATTTCCCCATGCATTATATTCTTCAAAAGTAATCACTAAAAGAAAAAACACGATTTTAGCTCCGACATCCTCAAGGAGGAGTCGCTTCGGTCATTCTGCTCCGGACCGCTTCAGCGTTCAGTCGTTTTTCCAGTAGCTGGTAGCAATGGAGGTTTTTGAGTAGACGCACGTGGGCAGAGATGAGAGACAACATTACGCTATTTTGAATTAGTCGTTGTATAGGAGTTATTTGATTGGAGATTGCTTCAACGTGAGTGAATATTATCACCGGCGAGTTCTGACCACAGAGCGCCGGGCATTACAGATAATTTTCAAGAGAAGTTGGTTCGGGACCTATACCCGTCCGTTCTCATACCGTTAAGCACGATATTCCAAATAAATAACTCCTTCGTAGCTTAAAAGTAGTAGATCGATAAATGTTTTCGAGCAAAGGCTAGTTTTACGCGTATTACAATTATATTTGCTCGCGACATAACCCGCGCAGTCCGAATATTAATTTGATTGTAACAAACTGGCATCCCTTGCGGGGAACAAACCGAAATCGATCTCTACTATTACTTATAAAATAAAAATTACATAATGTGGCTCATAACGGTGCGGGCACCGCAGACACCCCTAAACGCAGGTTCGCCGAGATCAGACTAATAATAGATCCCGACGCAAGATCACAAACACTCCTAGAATTATACAGTCAGAAAATTGAGTTTAGTCTGGGCCATTTGGTTAATTTAAAGGAAAGGTTCCTAAGAAGACAGAATCAGTTAGCCGCTCTTTCGTCTAATAGCAATCTAGATCGAACTATTCAATATCTACCTAATTATGATAGCACTAGCCCCTTGCAAGATTTTATCCAAGATGTAGAAAATGGCAGAACCGTCTTATTATTCCGCCGAGAAGTACACTTCCTACGCAGTTTGATTACCAAATTACAAGGCGAGGCTCGCAAAATTTTGAATAACCAAACAGTAAATACCATAGACGAACTCATACCCCTATTAAAAACCATCTTCGCGCAATCGAAGTAATATTATTAATGCGTAGGCGATATTAATACTATATGTATGAGAATAAATGAGTGGGTATGCGCGTATCATGCTAGACTATTGACCTCAATAAGTGGGGCCCACACTGATCTATGCGAAACTCTCGCAGCACCCCATCTAGGCGTTGACCAAAAGCCGCAATTGTAACCCTTAACTTTAGAAGCATTCAAGAGAGGTGTGCCGGACGCCTATAGATCGTCCATGACAAACCCACCACCAAAAACGCTAGCAATAGCGCAAGAAGTCGCAATAAATTACAAAACGTAATACGGAGACACAGTAAGCCATAGTCATAATGCTTATGTGCGACACATTTGCTCTGTAGAAAAAACGTCCATAAGAGGCCGTTTGCCGTTACCCAGACGATAGGAGCGACTCAACTCTCAACTTAATAGTCGTCGCCCTGCGTCGCTGTACCGAAACGAGTCATCGAGTTCTTCCTACGAGTCTACACGAACTCGATCACTCTCACCTAAAAGAGTCGACTTTCACGACTCTCAACAATATAATAGACAAGGAGTTTAACTCTATTATGATACACAAATTAGACCAATGAACGAGGATAAAAGATCGACGACGCTAAGTTATGGAATTCCAAATCACGCCGATTCACCCAATGGCATTCTGAAAATACCAACTACACCCCCAGCCCCCATCAATTTGCCCCGCAATATCCAATCTTACATCACGGTCCATATTATCTTATGTTCAATCCTCCAATACCGCCATCACAGCCTTATTTTACACCATATGCATTTAATCCATATTCGATAGCTACACCGTCCGTATCCCCAATATTTTCACAGAATCTATCCAACTGGTCTCCAGGACCTGCACCTGCAAGAGCGCCGTCGCGACCCAATTCGCTTTACTCTCCCCAACCGCATTTAAAATCGCAGGGAGGCCATTGCAAGGGTGCAACGACGATCAAATCCCATTAGTCGCACCCAGAGGTACAGTGCTTAGTTGCGAGCAAATCTACCATACAAGAACAATCGGAACTGCTCCCTGAGTCCAGTTGAAGACGAATAAAACCATCGAAAAAACTGTCACCTAAATACTAGACATGGCCACTGACATAAATGTGATTAAATGGGAAAGCCTTCAGCCTGAAACACTTATAAATACCCCTAAGAGCATAATTATTACCGGGATATCAGCCATAATGTTACTACTATGGGAACTTTGGTCTTAAATATACTACGTACTGACCATCTTTTTCACGTGTAAAAGAAAAATTCACCTTTAATGGAGGACGTAATATTAGGAAATCCATTATTTAATAAGGAACGAGCCAATATAAATTTTTACCTACAAGCCATGGTAACCCACGACTAACCCACAACTCCCATCGCGTTTTTAGGAAGAACTCTTATGAAGGAAGACTTGGATATTATCTTGTTCCGACAGGAACTTCTATTAGAAAACGAAGATAATGAGCCAATAAAAAATATATTAACACTAAAGGAGCTCGGACCGGTGAAAATGTGTTATATACTTTACCACCCAGCTGAGAAATACCTCTTAGGATACCTATGAAATCGGCAGCACCGAAGGCGAAGCATATTTGTCTTGAATAAACACCGTACCGGGGATATATATGGGAAATGCTGCTGCGTCAAACCACAATGGAGATTGTTACATCCTCGCTACTAACACCCACGAGTCAGAAGTACAAGTCGAAATTCCACCACAGGAATTACAGTCTTTTGATATCGAGGACTGCGAAGATTTTTTTCGTTCAGATGAAGAAGCCCCATCGCCTAGTAGAGGTAACGATCGAATCAAAATAATGATGGACAGATTGAAAAGGAAACATCATTCTAGGAAAGCCCTACAACAAATTCGCGATACTGTGACAAAGTTCCCCGATTTGTTTATGCTAGAGGGAGACGCACCTCCAAGAGCTCGACACGTACAACACCTAATTCAAACCACGGACGATATTCCCGTCTATACAAATCAATACCACTACCCTCCTATGTTACACAAATAAGTACGAGACCAAGTAAATAAAATGCTAGACGAAGGAATAATACAACATTCTAAGTCTCCTTGGACAAGTTCCCTCTGGATTATACTCAAGAAGAATTGACCTGATGGTAAAAGGCGATATCACCTAGTCATATACTATAGGATACTTAACGCTAAAACAATACCAGATGCGTATCCCTTACCTAATATACAAGTAATTTTAGAATTAATAGGAAAAGGAAAGATCTTTTCTGTCTTTGACCTCATCAGCGGATTCTACCAGATAGAAGTAGCAAAACAAGACGGGAAACAAAAGGTTTTACTACTCCATATGGGCACTTTGAGTATATTATGATGTCCTTTGGTTTATATAATGCCCCCGCTACATTCCAGTGTTATATGGATTTTATAACACTTGGATTACAGGGGGTAGAATTAGTCGTATATCTAGACGATATACTCATCTTTGTTAACGCATGAAAGGAGCACCAAGAAAACATTTTTTAACTATTTAGTCGATTGTCCGAAGTGGGACTCAAATTACAGATAAACAAATGTGAATTCCTTACACTTGGAGTGTCGTTCCTAGGTCATAAAATCAATTGCAACGGGATCAGACCTCAACCGAATAAAATCTCCGCCGTAAAAGATTTTCCTATTCCTAAATCTATCACTAATATTCATCAATTCCTAGGATTAGCTAACTATTATCGACGTTTTATTAAAATTTTTGCAAAAAAGGTAAACTCTATGAATGCTGTATTAAAGAAAGGAAAGAAATTGGATTGGGTAAACGAACAACAAGAAAGTTTTGACACCTTAAAAAATGCCCTACATGAAGCCTCCATCTTGATTAATGCAGATGTGACTAAACCTTTTATTTTAACGGTCGATTCGCCATAGCCGTGGGTGCAGTATTAAGCCAACGAAAACCTACAACTTAGTGATAATAGGCGCGTAGCCTACACGTCTAAATCCTTAAATAGATGTGAAAGAAATTATACTACCACTGAAAATGAATGTTTAGCGAAAATAACCGCAGTAATATATTTTAAATATGATTTATTCGGTCGCCAATTTACAGTATATGGGTACCGTGGACAACTGACTTATATAGAATCCATAAATGATCCTATGAACCAACTAAACCGTTGGAAAGGGAAACTAAGAGGATATCAATACATCTTTATTTACAAGGAAGGTCGCTTAAATACTAACACAACTAGATCTCCACTCTAAAGAGGATTCCTCTACCGAACAAATCCCAGAGATGAATCAGATCACTAAAGCGTTCCCTATAAAAGCTGCTAAACCGTCAAAAACCTCTCTAGCCCGACTCCAAAAGTTTAAGCGAAAACGGAGATTCGAAACCAAATAAGGTTACTGAACCAGATAAAAGAGGACGAAAGAAAGGCTCTACCGGAGCTGCCGCGTTTACCTCCGGGACCCCCTAAGGACAGGCCAATTTAGACGCTGCTACTGTGGCCAAGAGATTATTGCTACGAAGACAGTAAAATCTACCGAAGAAGGTGACACTCCAATTACCAACCTCTCACAGTGACCTAGAAACTTCATCAGTAAGTAACGGAGATCCCTTTGACAAAGGAAATGAGAGCAAACCCAATGTCGATGACACACCCATACCTCTAAAGATAACATAGGTCATTTTCTAGCAGCGGATCTCGCTTGAACATCGGTTAATGATAAGTTATTAGCAGATATAACTGCGGTTAACCCTATCGATCTGGCTAAAGCAAAACCTGAAGTTGTGGACGTATTAATCATAATCAACCGGAAACGTTACATTTTCAGTTTAATAGTAACCAAGAAACATAGAGATGCTATTCAACCAACTAATATGAACGAATCCGACGAGACTTTAGCAGCCCTCGTAAAAGAAAAAGAAATTCACTCGTTCCGTATAGCACGGAAAGGAGAAATCACAGACAATTTACCAAGAGGTATTTTAATGAAAACTATTAGCGATATACTGAAAGTCTTGTATGTCATCATGACTGTTTGCTATGGTTGTTACACTATTTCCGCTTCGAATTACTATTTGACGGACACCAAGAAATAGGTAAAATTCATCGCCGTATATGCGAACGTTTTCAATGGAAAGGATTAAAGAATGTAGTAGAAGATTATATTCGTAGATCCAAGGTATGCTAAGAACAAAAACTTGTTAGAATAAAAACCCGCGAACCGATGGTAATTACGGACATACCAGCCGAATTATTCACTGAACTGGCTGTCAATACCGTAGGACCATTTTCAAAAACAACATTTGGATACGTGCATATACTTACTATGCAATGGTTATTATCTAAGTTCTGCATTGCCGTACCGCTACCCAACATACAAGTCATAACTATAGTCGATGCCATTGCCCACTATATTATAGCCCCTTTCGGAGCTCCAAAGATAATATTGACCGACCGTGGAACAAGCTTTCGTAATACAATACTCAAAGAATTATCTGAGATATTTAAATATCAACTATCAACAACGAATGCGTATCACCCCCAATTAAATGGTTCCTTAAACGATTTTATCCGAACTAAAGCAGCAAGCAAGAGAGATTGGGACCGTGTGATCCCATTCGCAATGCATGAGTACAATACCTCAATTCAATTTCCCGACAAATTTCAATTAGAAACTTATAACTCTCATTATGCGACTTAGTAACTTGCCTCAAAGACATAAGAGAAACTGCTCGTAAAAACCTCATAGATTCGAAACACCGCAGCAAAACCTATTATGATAAGAAAGCCCGACCCTAATACCTAGAAATCGGAATGGTGGTTTACATCTTGAAAGATCCCAGATACGGAAAAATCGACAAATTTTATAATGTTAAATTTAAAACGAAGGAGGAAACTCCTCCTAAACATATAGATAAAATCAAAAACAGTTACGAATAAAAACTAAAAATAATAAGATAATTGTTTCACATCATCAACCAACTTACAGTTAATGACAGTACGACCTAAATCTGCCAGAATAAAAACCAGGCACGATGCTGACACTCTACGCTATCATCACATTATTGCGATTTTACTTAATAACCATGAGATTCCGACTCTCGAAAATCAGGAAGACTATCAAATCTTGCAGTTGCCCAACGACCCAGGTATATATTATGAGGAACTCGGAGAAAAAAAAATTATTCGCACTAAGTGGCGAATTACTGTAACGTTAGACTTCCTGCATTTGGAAAAATCAATACATGAACAAGAATATCAATTCCAACATACTTATATCACTTGTAGTAAAAATCTAGGAAAGGAATGTAAATATTTCATTCCCGTGGAAGGATTAATACAGAGTTTAAACATGATGGAAACTTACCATTCAGATGCTAAACTTCGCTTCATCCAATATCAATAATAACCTTCCTGGCGACCTCTCGCATACGATTTCAAAAAGAGGGGCTCCCCTAGATTTCGTTGGTTGGGCCAGCCAGGGAGGGAGGGAGGGAAGGAAGGAAGGAAGGAAGGAAGGAAGGAAGGAAGGAAGGAAGGAAGGAGGGAGGGAGGGAGGGAGGGAGGGAGGGAGGGAGGGAAGGAAGGAAGGAAGGAAGGATGGAAGGAAGGACGGACGGACGGACGGACGGACGGACGGATGGATGGATGGATGGATAGATGGATAGATAGATAGATAGATAGATAGATAGATAGATAGATAGATAAATAAATAAATAAATAAATAAATAAATAAATAAATAAATAAATAAATACATAAATAGATAAATAAATAAATAAACCAATAAATAAGACTGACAACAACATTAATCTAAGTTTGCGAAGTATTTTTTAACCGCCGCCTTAAAAGCCTTTATTGATGGTAAAGTGCGAATGGCAAAAGGGAGTGAGTTTCACAAATGCGCACCTTGTACTTGGAGAGATCTTCTTCCTGTCTCAGTACGCATGTGTGCAACAGAGAGTTCTTTTACATCGCCCCTTAAAGGGCGCTTAGACTCGTTCTTCTTAAAAAGAGATCTCAAGTAAACTGATTCTTTGATGTTAATTATTTTATAGACGGTGATTGCCATGAAAACCGCGTTTCTCGAGTCTATTCTTGTCCATCCTAATTTTTCCCTGTAAGGGATGCTCATCTTTCCTAGCACCTAGTACGTATCGCACACATGAATTTTGGAGTCTCTGCAGTCGGCTACGTAATTCTAGTGACGCGTCAAGGTAAACTACAGAACAATAGTCAAGGTGCGGAAAAACCAGAGCCATTGCTAGGTGCTTGCGCAGATCCTGGGTGGTATACTTTCTAATGCCTGGAGAACCCCAGAGCTCGCAGCTTTGCTAAAAGCTTGGCTGGTGAGATAGTGTCGAAAGCCTTGCTGTAGTCGAACAGTAAAAGTAGTGTTAGTGATCTGTTGTTAATCCCTGTCCTTACGTCTTCTGACAGTTTGAGTAGAGCAGTTTGAGTTGAATTATTTTGCTTGTAGCCAGACTGCATAGGGTCGAGCTGTTTCGTATTGGTCAGGTACGCCATTATCTGGTCATGAACAATTTTTTCCAAAACCTTTGAAAGAAAGCACAGTAGTGCTATTGGACGGAAGTCCGACGCTGACGATGGTGTAGTACACTTGTTCAGCGGCACCACTCGTGCTCTCTTCCAGAGGTCAGGGAATACGCCCTTATTCAGAGAAGAGTTGAATAGATTCACAATGTGCTACCCTATGACTGGCAGTGCCTTCGCAAATACACTCTGCGGGATATCATCTTCGCCTCTCGCTTGAGAGGAAAAGTGCGCGACCGCGAGCACGACATCCGCAGCGCTGACTGGATTGAATTTAAAACCATCATCACTCGCAGATGCAACCAGATTTTCGATCTCAACGGGATTTTCTTCGTTTGAAATGGATACTCCCGCAAAGTGAGTATTGAGTTCCTCCGTCGTGAATCAATGCAACCCTCCTCTAGCTCTGGGAAGGAATCCTAGGTTGCGCAATTCCTTCCAAACATCATTTTGCTGCTTACTCAGCAGTCTACTTTGATAATAGGTGATGCGAGCTTCTTCTGTTTTGGTTAAGGATTCACCTCGCAACTCTAGGAACTCTTTGTGGTACCGTGAATCCCCAGTCCTTTTATACCGCCTGTAAGTTGCGTCACGTTTTTTGTTTAGCTGTTCAATTTCAACATCGATCCAGGGTGCACTGCCGTTACGAGACTTAACTCGCTTTAATGGTGCCAGGGTATTAATTGCATCTAATAAGTTGGAGTTAAGGCAGTCCAGCGCTGTGTCAAGGTTGACGTGACATTTCTCCAGGGCAGACCAATTATATTCCGACAAAAGGGATTGTAATTCTGCCGGTTCTATGTTTTTAAAATCCCTATATGTGAATGAATCGTCAACACGGATGGGCGCCCGCACTTTTATGGCTACATCAAGGATGTTGTGTTTGCTGGGCCATGTAGGTTCGTAGTTGTCATGATCCGTTACGATGTCGTTACTGTCAACAAGTATAGTGTCAATCCATGTGTGCGAAGTGTCAGTGTGATGGGTCGCTCCGTGCTGAACAATCTGAAGCGTCAGTTCAGCTGCAAGTTTGCGAACAAACTTCGCATCATCACTGTCTGTCAACAGATCCGCGTTCAAATCTCCCATTATAATTTTGTGACTGTATAAGTCACAATATTCCCTCAACTTGTCGACAAGATCCGAATACTTGAGAAAAGCAATGGCGGGACGTCTGTAAACAACCGCGACAAATACAGGCTCCTGATCTCCATGCTGTATCTCACACATGATGTACTCGGGTTTTTTAGGTTTTTCAGGTTTGCTAGATTTGTTAGTTTTGTTGGGTTCTTGAGATTTACTGGGTTTTTCAGGTATGCTAAGATTTTCAGGGTTACTCGGTTTGGGATTTTTGAGTTCTCCCGGTCCATTTGTATTTGATGTAGCTAGGACTTTGACCGTGTATTCCTCGCGAATGTACAGTGCTCCCCCCCCCCTCCATTTACGTTTCTATCCTGTCTCACAAGTGAGTATCCTTTGATATGAACGGGATTGCTGCTTATTTTCTCGTCGTCCGGCCACGTTTCGGCCACACCAATAGATGATAGGACTTTTCGCTAAGAAGTTCTCGGATTTGTTCAATGCAATGCTAATCGAATTTGCATTGAAAAAACCCGCTCTCGTATGCACTCCTTCGTCCGTTTCACGAGTTTTTACTGCATCTAGTCAATGTTTTTCAGGACGTATTGGTTGCTCATTGCTATTACACTTATTTTTTCCGGTAAGGCTACTGGTGACTCTGTTATTTAAATCTTGTACGTCTCTAGCCTTTTCAATAGTATCATTAATGTTGTTATTATTGCTTTTGGAACTATTGCTGTTGTAGGAGTCGGCTATTGTGCGAAGGTCGGAAGTAGAAACGAATGAGTGAGCTCGCATACCCTCATCTCATCGTGCGAGAAACCTGCCACGTCTATGCCAGACGAATTTGAAACCAAGATTCTTGGCAATAACTTTTAAATTTTTGAAATCATTATAGGTGTCTTTACTTAAAGCTTTGTTAATGAAAATATTCGTGTGACAGAGATTCTTGGCCAGTTTCTCGCCTAATCTAGAAGGGTCGATATCGCTGGTGTTAAAGCGCGTAATGTCCGCCTTCGCACGCATCACTTCATTACGTTTTTTTACGCTCGTGAGACGGACAATTAAAGGCGGCGGTGAGTTTGCTTTAGTAGATGGCGCAGGACTAGAGCCCTCAGAACCTGCTGTGGAGGATCTGCCTCTCATCGTAGGGTGAGCAATTTGCCTAACACTAATTATATCGTCTTTACTGAGAGAAGGCAGAGCAGTACCGAGAACCACGTAAGCGACCTCAACAGGATAAAGAGAGAGAGAGAGAGAGACAGACAGACAGAGATAGAGTGATCGTCCTCGAGGCACATCTAAATAAGGTAAAGGCTAGCCCGCGCGTTTAGATATAATATAAACTGCGAGCGGTGTACAGGGCTGCTCACCGTGGGCACCGCGCCCTAGAGTACACCGAGGTGCCGTGACACCAGGCGCGCGTACAGCCCATCGTGAGGGCAACGCGTCCAGCGACGAACGAGCTGGGCGCGCACCGTCACTTGGTCTGCGCGATTGTTAATCAATTATTGTTCAATTCGTCGTCACCATTTGTTATTCCATTATTGTTAAACTTGTTATTACTATTTGTTAATCTATTATTGTTAATTTATTTATTGTTGAATATAATCTATTTTGTTATTAAAAGTTAAACTCGCGTGAGTCAATTTTCCCCACGACCCGCCTGTTCCACGACCGAGTTAGGCAAACACGAAAAGCCGTTACATTGGCGCGTTGCGACAATTAGCTTTCTGCGCTTTCGCGCTCCTTGCAGATCGCGAAAACCCGTGCGTCGAGGTGACGTTGCAGCAGGATTGACAGAGCAGTGGCAGCAAGGCAGAAGCTCAGCGGCGTTGCGCCGCTGGCTTACTCCAGGTAGGAGCGATAGTGGACGCCAGCACGCGTCGCGTGCTGCGCAAGCTAATGCACGACAGTAGCTCGGCCAACGGCTTATTAGCCACGGACAATTGTTATTAACAATTGTCCCACCTGTTACAAGATATCATATAAACCGTTTCCCTAATCGCGATTGATCTACTTGTCATTTCCAACAATATATCCTATAAATTATTTAAATAAATAAAATGAAACTTCTCATATTTTGAGATATCATACATAGCGTTACCATTTTTTGAGATTCATTTTTTTGTCATTTTCAACAATATTGTGCATTAGTTATTAATAGTTATTTGAATATTAAAATAAATAAAATTAATCTTCTCATATTTTGAGACATCATACATGGCTTTTCCATATTATTTGGTATTTTCCACGATATTGTTTATTCATTATTAATAATAATTTGAATATTTGTATAAATAAAATAAAACTTCAAGGAGGTCAAGAGCGCATCGAAAGAAGAGTCTGAATTGAACCTAGAATATAAGCGTCTAGATAAGACTTTTGCGAAATACAACATAGATTGTAATGTTTCAGCACCAATGGCTCGAGTTCCATTGCCGAGCTTTGTCAGTAGAAATTTAGCTCCTGATACTTTTAGCCAGTATAGGATGCCAAACGACGAATAGGTCGAGGAAATTATTCCTGCTAGTAGAGTAACCGTAACCCAGCCTTTATCTAAAACAACCACAGAGAGTACAAAAAGAGTCTGATTCTCGCTCCGACCTTCAGTATTTGAAGTAAACAAAGTTCAGACTCCCTCAACCCTTGCTGAATTTCCAAAATTAATAGACACTAACCCAATTATTAGCAAAGACGCACCTTCAAACCGCAATATTATCACTCTTTTACCGTCTCCGGTAGCCTTAACACCAGCTGTCCCGATGGGTACTTCTGTAAGTTCTTTCTTGAAGAGTAAACCCAAATTCACCAGTACCCCGTCGAAAACTCTCTCAGTAAACGAGGATAATTTGCTCGATACTGTAATAAGTCACTTAAGCACGTTTGTAAAAACAGAAAGGTTAGATAATTATTTTGAAGATAAGAAAAATTTACCATTCTCAAATACCCTTAATTATTTACGACAAAAGTTGAATTTTAATACTGTGTCGGTCGTGCAGCTAAATGCAGAATCTGATCAAATTTCTCCTCCAAGATCCCCCATTAATTATAAATATTTGCTTGCGTCTCCTTTCGACAACCCGCCTCACCAAAACAGCTCTATAAAATTTCGACGACTCTAGCCTGACTGACGACGAGGAGGTCGGAATGGTACGTCAAATTAAAGGCTTCTCCTTAAAGGATGCTTTAGACTTGATTCTGCGCTACAATGGCAGTGATATCCCCCTTGTGCAGTTTATTGATAGCTGCATTGAGGCCGGAGAAATACTGCCAAAAAATGTCGAGGGAGAACTTGCAAAGTTGATTCGAATGCGATTATATGGCGTAGCGTTGTCTTATTCTCGCAGGCAGAACTTTTCAAACATTAGTGACATCTACGGATTTTTCGAAAAAAAATTTCGTTTCTTCCGAGACTTATTACGATATTACGAGAGAACTCGCGTAGATCAAACAAAAATCGACCAAAAGTGTTGTCGTGTATTCAAATCTTACATGTGAGATCAAAAAGAAAATTGGAATAGCTGTCATTCGTGAGAAACGTATCTCTAATGTGACAGATTTTTAAAATGAATTGCAAAAAGACTATTAAATTCTTTACCCACGGATTGAGATGGGAAATAAAAGTTAGAATGGGATCTCCAGATAGTCTAAATCTCTCGCAGGAATAAGCAATAGAAATTGAACATGATTTCGCCTGTACAAACGATGATCGAGGAATTGTCGAAACGCGATGATTTTCGTGGGAAGCCGAAGGAAACTCGACGCTTGAACGTGGTAGAGACATCGGAGCCAGCAATAAAATGTCAATATTGTAATGAAAATGGGTATACCGTATTGAATTGCGTTAAGCTAGCATATCAGATCGGCAATAATCAAAACCGTGACGGGAGGAACTTTCATGATACTGGGAGAACGGACGGGTATCGTCAATCTAACGGCCCGTGCTGGACCCGCCATCGAACAATGGACCTCGACCGAGCAATTTTAATAATCGCCCTACTAATCCTAATAATTTTGGTAATCGTCCTATGAATTTCAATAACTACAATGATCGCAATCTAATAATTATGATAATCGCGGATTTAGTTCAAATGAGATGTCAAGGTATAATTTAAATTATAGTAATAACCCGAACAGCAATGGCACAAATTCATCAATAGTTTGCTGTTATTGTAATAAACTAGGTATTATAAACGAAATTGATTCAATTGGCAACGCGAAACACATGAAGAAAGTAGCTTCACGGGAAACGGTCGGGGCCTTCCTCAGATGGGCCATGGGGTAGCCAGTCAGAATTCTGGCCCGAATACTTCCGATCTCCAGGAGGGCGACAAGCCATCTACGAGACCGCAGTAAACTTAAATCAAAGTAACTGCACTCCCATCGTAGAATTGAATCTAGACACCGATTCTCCCCGAAACTTTTGTAAATTTCACAAGTCTCCACGGATATCCAGATTAATACCAAAGAAATAATTATTTTAGGAGGTATTACCCACGTTCTATTAAAACTTTAGGAAAAAATAATAGTTAAATTTGAGAATCATGCCATAAATTTTCATATAGTAGAAGATGACTTCCTAATAAAGGATGTCGTAATATTAGGGAGTGACTTATTTCCTCAAACCAGTGCCAAAATCAACTATGATAGAAATTATCTCGAGTTAGATCCACATCAATTTCCGTTCCTTAACCACTATGGGTATTTCTCGAGAAATGGTCAAGAGTATATGACCTCTGTTTGCGTTTGAGCCTCTTGAAAACAATCAAAGAATTGTATAGTGAAAACACATAAGAGCTTCCTTCGAGATAGACAATGAGGAGCTATGATCAGTTCTTTCGGAAAACCTAAATGTTAGCCCGAAGGTTGATTTACTAGAAAATAGTAAAGTAAGTTATATGTTTCAAAAGATTGATGAAATTCGAAACTGGGAATCACCTGTATGTTTGTATGACTTTACCGAAATTCTTGATGCTGTAAGTGAAATTTGTCATGTAACCAAAACGCCCACTTCGCGTAAATTCTCATTGACGAATTCCATAACTAATCGCGGCCTGACCCCGGATTTATGATCCTCTGGATACGAAAAAGAAGTGGTAATTCCAGATAAAATAGACAATGTATAGATTTGACCGAAAACCTAATAGAACCTGATGGTCAACGATTTCTCAGTGTTATCAATACTAAGAACTTTAAAGAAAACACCCTTATCCGAGAATAATCTCGGATTAGCAATGATCGAAGAGTGTGACCAACATGAAATTTTGGATCAAGCAGCAGTTTCAACATCTATGCTTTTGGACGATTTATTTTATGAGTTCTACCAGTCCCCACTTAGTCCCTTTCAATATGACGAATTTGGTTTGTTATATTACAAAGTAGGAATTTCATTTACAAATAGAAATGCTTATTCTTTTCTGGATATCGTTTATGTTTTCTCAATAAATCAATTCGAGATAACAGAAGAACCCGAATTACCACGTCCTGAAAAGGTCAAGAAATTTTTACGTTTAGATCACCTTTTGGAGGAAAAATGACTAGCTGTCGAACGACTAGTTGGTACAAATTACGAACTATTCTTCCTTCCAGGGGTAAAACTAGGCGCTACCCATGACATTCAACATAGAATTCCCACGATCAACGATGGACCAATTAAAGTGCGGCAATACCGGTTTACACCTGTTTATAAAGAAGAAATTAATAGACAAATTAAAGAATTCTTAAATAGTGGATTAATATTGCCCTACAATTCCAATTTTAATACTCGTTTATTGTGTATACGCAAAAAGAATGATACATGCAAATGATATGATATAATGGAAATAAACGTTATCGGCTCGTTTTGGACTTTCGTGTATTGAATGAAGCAAGTCACTCTGATAATTATCCATTACCTAATATAAACGAGATTTTATATCAACTCGAGGGCTTTAGATTCTTTTCTGTCCTAGATTTAGCTTCGGGATTTTACCAAATTCCAATTCATCCTGCTGACCGCCACAAGACTGCCTTTACGACTTCTCTGGATTTCTTTGAGTGTGCCCGTTACCCTGTAGATGTCAAGGGGGCACCTGACACATTTCGGCGTATGATCGATAAGGTTCTTCATAATATACCCATACGAGAAGACAAAAATATTCAGGTTCCCGAGACTGTCCCAGAACCGCCCTCTGAACAAAAATCCGGCTGTCTTAAAATTTGTGGCTATTTAGATGATATACTTATATATGCTAACACCATAAAAGAACACAATTAGAAATTTAGACAATTAATGGAAAGATTAAAGGCTGCGAATATAAAATTGCACCCCACAAATGTGATTTTTTTTTTACGGAAACTTACCTACCTGGGACATGTAATTAGTGAGGATGGCGCGAGGCCCGATCCTAAGAAATTGGAAGCCGTTTAGAAAATTTCCTCACTCGCGAAATGTGAAAAATATCCGACAGTTCTTGAGTTTAGCTGGATATTATCGACGCTTTTATGATGGATTCTCTCGAATCGCAAAGCCCTTTAGCAACTTACTAAAACAAACGATCGCCTTCCAATGGGATGATGAAGCGGAAAATGCCTTCGTAATTTTAAAGGATAAATTGTGCGAGGAACATGTATTAATTTATCCTGATTTCACGAAACCTGTTGGTGTTACCGCGGATGTCTCTGGTTTCACAATAGGGGAAATTTTATCCCATAGTACAATAGGAAAGGATCGTCCAATAGCTTACACGCCTGTCGTCAGAATTACAAAATTCAAGATGGCGGATCCAATATGGCGACTATTTTAGGTTAAATTCGTGGTTTTATTGCCGGTTAGGATAAAACTTTGTATATAGGGGTTTTCGGGGTCGCAGATTACGATTCTGACGTCAAATTTTTAAAATTCAAAATGGCGGATTCAATATGGTGACTATATTTGGTCATATTTGTAATTTTCAATATAGAGCTGGACACGGACTATAGATAAAAAAAGTTTCAGAGCTCTAGAGTTTTTCGTTCAAGAATAAACGATTTTATACGAAGAAAAACGAGTTTTTTGTGATTAAATTGTTTATAACTATTTATAAATAAATAAATTTGCATACTTTTCTAAACAAAACTTATAACTTATCATCTCAAGAGTCCAAAAAGTACTCACACGCATAGGAGCACTGAAAAATACGTCCGAAATACAGAAAAAACTGAAAGCAAAAAGGTGGTACGTATACGTACCACTGCCCCTGACAGGGCTAAACAGTAGCCTTGAGACAACCCTTATGGAAAATACAAATAATACAGATATTACCAATGTCTTGAATCGGCAGCGCTAACATGGAAATTTTTTTGTAGAATGTAAAGAACAATTGTTTATGCGCAAGAATAATTATTTGTATTGTGTGACTTCAGCCCAAGTACCTGTGATAAAGGAGCACAACAATTATTTAATAGGAAAGAGCACAACAATTATTTAATAGGAATTATTTAATGGGAAATAAAGGTAACGCCTAAAGGTAATACATTTCATTTTCTTCAGGCCCTTTTCCAATCACCTACAGCGAATGGCATGTTGAGCATTTCGAGGGTTTTCGCCGGAGCGCGAGGTAATGATTACCTCTCGCTGCAGTGGGTGGTAAAGACCATTACCTCCTGGTACTAAAAAAAAATTTTCAAATTTGTAAAAAATTTTGGAAAATTTCGTAAATTTTGAAAAATTGTTATTTTGAAGATGAAATTGTAATTTAATTCTGTAAGTAAATGGTGCACAACTCAAAATTTGCCACTCCTCAATCGCTCTATGTGCTTAAAAAAGGGCCTTACATGCACTTGTCAAAAAAAGTACGGTGTGTAACAAGGGGGAGGGCAATTTCTAGCTCGGATGATGATTTTAGCACTTGTCTCCGACTCGAGCGCCCTCGACTATGACTCGTGTTAATATCATCTCACCCTCGCTAGCAATGTCCCTCTTACCCTCCTAGTTGCACAATATACTATTAATAATCGTTTTACGGGAAGAAAACGGAAAAAATTTAAATACTATCGTTGGTAATCTAGTTAGCGTGGCTAAGGGTTTGAAAGTTTTATTGTACAAGAAAATTTGCGTTCTATTAGCATATCAAAACATAATCATATAGAAAACATTCTCAGGGAAGATGCGAAGTTAAAAGTTATTTTTCGAATACTTGATGTGAAGTTCATTGTATGCCGTGGTACCATTATATACCCTTCAATAGACGACCGCGTTAAAATCATAGAAGAAGCTCATTGTTTTACTATAGGAGGACATAAAGGCGTTACGAAAAGTTATAAACAAATAAAACAAAAATATTATTGAGAAAATATGAAAATAAACGTGCAATCCGCGAATGCTTACCTTGTCAATTAAAAAAATTAGTGAGAGTAAGAACGAAAAATCTCATGGTTATTACCGATACACCCGGGATCGCGTTTGAAAAAGTCTTTATGGATATAGTTGAACCCTTTCCTAAGACTGATAACGGGAACGATAACATATTGAAAATTCAATGTTGTCTTACTAAGTATTCTTTAGTAAGAAAAGAACCGACCGAAGAGACCGCAGGGTCCATTGCAGACCCCTTGATCAAAAGATTTATTTGTACTTTTGGCGCACCTGGCAATTAGGGCGGTCGTTAATTTTTTTTTTCTTGGGGGACTTTCTCCCCGGGTGAAAATGGGTTCTATATGATGCAAAAACTCTGTTCAAATAGGAATTAATTTTTTAAAATCGATTTAACATGTGACTCAAAGCACTTAAAATTTCCTATATATTTTAAATGGGAAAAACAGGTTAAATTGTTTATCCTTCTAAATACCAGTAAAAATTTTGGAATTTCTTTATTAAAACTATGTAGTCTTATGTATTTTGAGCCGCTGAATCGATTGGTACCAATAGTATTCACCTAAATAGTGATAAAAAAATTTTATCAGCGAAAAAAGTATAAAATTTTGAAAAAGGAGCTATAAAAAGGCAATTATCCGTTTCGTAACGTCCATAACCAGTCAAATTTGTTTTGAAAAACATGTAATTTCATGTAATTTGAGCCGCTGAATCAGTTAATGTTATTAGTTTTTGTCTATATAGCGATACAAAAATCCTACAAGCGAGAAACATCTAAAATTCTAAAAATGAGTGAAAAAAGACAATTATTTGGCTTGTAACGACCATAATCAGTCAAATTTGTTTTCAATAACATATATTTTTGTGTATTTTGAGTCGCTGAATCGAATGGTATTATTAGTTTTTTGCTAGCTAAGCGATAAATTAAATTTATAACGCAAAATCGTTAAAGAAATTTGAATAATCAATGAAAGAGAGCAGATAATTTGCTTACAACGTTGATGGTCGTTAAAAAATCAGTCATTTTTTCTCACTATCTTGCACTATTATATATTTTGGGATCTGAAATGAATGGTGTCATTAGCTTTTTTCATTTTTGCAATAAAAAAAGGTATTCGAATGGAAATAATAAGAATTATATGCTTTGAATGATCATTATCATTTATAAGTATTACATTCCCTCCAATAACTCACAAATTTCTTGATGTAAAAAGGATAGAAAACTTACTTTCTACGTTTCTATTACTTTAATTCAAACTGTTACAGCAAATCGAATTTATAACCTTTTATTGATTTAAAATAATTATAAGCTGTTAGAAGAAGAAAAATCTTTCAAATGATTATTTTGTAGGTAAAAACTTTGAAAAATAACCAAATTTTTCTATATTATATTTAAAATGAAATAATAATTATATTAGCAATTTTTAAATAATTTCATCAAAGTGTTAAATAATCTATTTCTCATATGAAATAATCATATTCCATTGTGTTATAATCTATGAAAGATAATGATATTTTTGTGGAGAAGCGGCTTTGAAATCCGTAGTTTATGGATTTGACCGATAGGAGCGCTGCTTCGAAAGTTTTTGGTTCTAGCTGGAGGCTGGAGATCTGTGTTCATTTTCGTTCCTCGACGTTAGATGTATTAGAGTTTTTATGCATCGTGTTATCTCTCTGCAGTTTATGGTTAAAAAAATTTGTAAACAATCTTAAAATCTTTTTAGTCTAAATAGTATTTTATCAATGAATTTGTGTTTAATTTAGTGATTTATCATTACGTGGTTACGAAAGGATTTTAATGTAAAACAAGGCTACAAATTATACAGCTGTATTTTTAGTCTACAAAATTTGTAGTATAAATGTTTCTGTGACAATTACTTCACTAATAATATATGTCAGATTTAATGTTTTAAAAGTTTATAATTAAGTGACATTGTTGTGTTCGAGTAAAATAACTCAATGTATTTGGAATAGCTTTCACATTGTCATCTACCAAGATCTAAACACACACATATAATGGAATTTTCAATTAGTATGTGCATAAAAATAGTGCAGTAAAGACTAATTTATAGATTGATCTAGGACTGCAAACTGCTTTATTCTAGTTTGATATTTATGTCATCAGATGCTATATTCAATTCTGGCTTTCAAGTTTGTACTGTGTCCAAGTAAATTCTGAGGTAGGTATGTTATATACGTATAGCTTTATGTAGAATGTTATTAAAATTATGGTCGAGTAAATTTGTGAAGTCAAATATATATTTTGAAGATTGCAATGCTGAATTGCTGTTTATTAAAGATATAGTTTCACAGTTTTAATTGATAAAAGTATACATCAATATACATTCCAATTGGCATAATAGAAATGTGATTGTTACCATTCAAGATTTAGAAAGAGACTTAAAATATCTTGAAATATTTATAAATAAAAAAGTTGGTTCAGTAATTTGCGAGAAAAATATTTATTTACAAAAAAAAAATTTGTCGATTTACAGAAACAGTATAAAAGAATTATTGTAGAATATTGCTCCCACTTTTTAAACCGATGAAAATTTTTTTGAACGGGCAATAGTAATCATTTTATCTCAAATTTTCTGAAGAAAGTTTTCGGTAAGGGTATTGTGAAAATGTATGTCTATGTCTATGTCTATGTTATGTTTTTGTCGTTGTGGACACAAGAATAAAGAGCAAAATTTTGTGCAAAAGTTACTAACTTTTCAAAAAAGTTGACCTATTGCATTTGGAGGAATATTCAAATTACTTGTCAGATTTCAGATTATTACAATTATTTAAGTAATAATAATCAATTGAGAGTTGTAGAATTAATTGATGTGACTTGAGTGTTCTAAAATAATTAAAATCTTAGTACTATCTGCCAAATAAAAGGTTTTTATATAAGTCATAATTCAAGTTGTAAACAAAATTTTGAAGTAGTTCTATTGTTTGATTAATAATTGATTGAATTAAATTTAGGTTGCCTATTCGGCGTAACAATTTATCGAAAATTGCTTTTAGCACTTTGTTTTCGATTAATAACATTTTATTCTCGATTTATTACGTATAATATAACTACTGTGAAAACTTTAAAAGTGAATCAATCAATTCTACGACTTTCAATTGATTATTATTATTTAGATAATTGTAGTAATCTGAATGCTGATAAGTAATTTGAATATTCCTCCGAATGCAATTGGTCAGCTTTTTTGAAAAGTTAGTAACTTCCGCACAATATTTTGCTCTGTTATTTGTGTTCACAACGACAAAAATATAACATAGACGTAGACATAGACATACATTTTGCGATACCGCCCCAGCTAAGAATAAAAAAATTTTAAATGTTTTTTTTATGTCCCAGTTATGATTAATTGAAAAAGAATAATTTAATCGATAAACAGATATGAATTTTCTTTAATTTTTCAATTTTTTATATTGAAGTCATCTTTACTTTTTACAGATTTCAATTTGAATTCTCAATCATTCAAATGGAAAAACATCTAAAGATCTGACTACGGATAATTTTATTTTAACTTTCAATCATGTCTTACAATTGTCGCGAAAAGATCAATCATATCGGATACTGTAGTAATCAAATAGTCGCAAATACAAATTTACCAACTATCAGACAAGTACTCGCTGTTTTATTCTACAATCTACGAAGAGTTTCAAAGACATTGCGTGATGCTGCCAAATTAACTATTGAAGAGTGTTTGATTATTTGGATAAAAGCTAGAATACCTACACAAAAAAAAGAAAATGGAAAAAGAATACGATGAAAGTATAAACAAACTATTTGACATTGCAAATGCCAATGCGCTGAACATAATGAATGATGAGAATGACAAGGAATTTATACGTGATTAAAGTGGTAAATATATTTTTTGTCTTAAAATAATATCGTTATATCTTTACTAGAATTCAAAATAAAGATTTATCGTGTTTCGGCTTGTCTAAACTCTTCAAAATACATAATGTCACAGTTTTTTAACATACAAAATAATAATTTGAGAGTAAAATATGTATTTTGAGTTTGATTTTCAAAGTTTTAGTTACAATTATTTAAATATAAATTCTCAATATCAATTTTCAGCAATGTCAAGGTCGGAAAATTCTAGTTCTGATATTAGTAATGCTGACACAGTTGAACCCTCGCCAATGGAAGTAGAGGATGAAGGTTCCAATGCTGAAAAGGATGAAATTTTGACTAACGTCGACAATAATAATATCGTCGATGCTTCAATAAAAGTGAAAGAGAAGGATCGTCCTGAAAACGCACCAAAAGATATACATTTTATAGTAGTCGGTTAAAGTGAGTTTTTACTCATGGAAGTAAATTAAAATATTCTATTCAATTAACTTTCATTGAATTTCATTCCATTGACTATTTCTTGAAATTGACTCAAAATTTTTTTTCACAGCATTGTTAGATGACTTACTTGGGCCAGAATCTGAATCTCTAGTTTCGCAAAGTACACCACCTATGAAACGACGAGCCACTGATCCAGTCATTACTGAAAAACTCGCAATTGCATTGGACAAATGTAAAGTCAGTAAAAGGGATGCGATGCATTTGTTGATGGCAGCAGCTGAAGCATTTGGTATTGATGCGCGTGATTTAGTAATGAATACCACATCTATTTACGAGGCTCGTCAAAATTGCCGCAAAAAACGATATGAAGCCTTAAAAAAACTTGCTCCGAAACTTTTTTCTGATCTACCAAGT